>JAVLUX010000004.1:6798486-7398486 GCA_032164185.1 Moxostoma hubbsi | reverse complement strand
GCAAATAATAATTTTTCATCAAATTAAAGTTCTTTAATACACAATATATAACAAATGCTCAAAGTTTCTCATATACTTTTCACTTTAAGAAAATATCACAGACAAATAAGCCTTAAAAAATTATGGGTTACATTCACGCTCATTAGGTGCAGAACAAGAAATATAACTGAGGAGAACCTGTCCTAATAATGTACGTGAAAGTGTATATTTAATCAGTTGTTTGTCATCATTATTACAATCACAGTTTAGCTTTTTAAAACATATAAAATTCTGCTTTCTATCAATTTATAATATTACATTAAATTGTATACATATAATGATATGAGCTGTCAATATTTGACATAATGTGTACAAGTACTAACATTGAGTTTATATTCATTTAAATAGCAGGTGCTAAAATGGTTACTGTCACTTTAAGAGTTCAACATCTCGTTGACTCAGACTTGAACAGGTGTTCGGATTTATTCATTAACAGGAGAGAACTCTCTATTTGTGTTTATAATGTATATTTCCTTTTACATTTTTATGTGATCGTAAAGAACAGAAAGGATATTAAAAGACACATTTTTCAATAAAAGTGGAGTGCGAGATGTCATCTTTGATGGACACACATTACACGGAAGAAATGGTCCGTGAAAATCTCAAGCACTCAACTCAAGGTGATTTTCAAGGTATTCCAGTACTTAAATTTAAGCACTTCAAGGACATTGTGCGGACCCTGTGAACCCTGTAGAAAAAAGTGCAGTAAGGGTAAAATTAAGCGATAGAGGGATTATGATGTTTGACGGCTCATTTGTTTATGATCACATGGACAGAAAACTATGTTGCAAATATCAAAATAACTTTTGCCTCGATATGGTTCAGAATTCTTTTGGTTCGTTATAAATCGAAATTCGATATATCGTCCCATCCCCAGTGTGCAACTTGAGAATCTTTTTAGTTTTAATCTTTACTAATTGGATAACACAGTGAGACATGGAATCATATCCATGTCCTGTTGCACCCAATGGGAGGGAAGGACAGCGCAGACTGATCTCACAGTGAAATTGGAAAGAGTAGGTTGATTTGTCTTTAGCAAAAATTAATCGGTGCTAACCGAAATTCGAAACACTGCCCCCATTGGTCAAGGCGGTAAAAGTTGTTGGGCTTATTATTAGTTCACATGAGCTCTATTTTGCGGGTGAAAAGCTGTACAGGTTGTAATACAGTGAAGAGGAATGCATATTTTATAAACTGTTTCCTCCAACCCAAATCCCAAATCTCAACCTAACCATCAGTGGAGTGAAAATGTAATGTTAAATAGAAAAATGCAACCTCTGAATCACACTTGTCATCAATCATGTGAATGCAATTACTATGATCCCGGGTCTCCCACACTGCGGATGCTGCACGCTTCCGGTCATGCCACAAGGGCAGGCAAACATGCTGGAGCCATGCAAAGATACCTGATACGAGATAGCGTTTGTCAGTGAGTCGGCATAATGTTCTTGATCCTAGGGTACCGGAACTCTCTGAAACAACATGCAGACACAGGTTTACACAGGTGTCCTTATAGAGTAACCACACGTGTAGTTCATCACATTAACTATGGGCATGTTCCACATATATTTGGCTATAAGAAAGTGTCCCAAATACTTCTTGCATTAATTTTTTCCAGTTGATTTCAACTGTATCTTCTATCATTTAACAATTTGAGACTTAACACTGCTTTTATGAATCTTTTTTTGTAATAAATTCCACTTGGTTTGATATCATATAGTCTAATGCAATGACATCTATACAGTTGTAAGTGTTTTGATGGTGTATATAGCGTATATGTTTGCCACCAAAGATCATGTCATGATTTTTAATAACAACAAACCTTTTTTTGGAGAAGAAAAGGGTGTAATTTTACCACATAATTATGAACTTGTAAAATTCAATATTACATTGGTATTTACTTACGTTTCACAGGAAAGACCGCAGGGGTTTATACACTACCCGGTTCATTAGAACATGTCTTCTGGTTAAATGTGGCTGTTCAAAGAGTAAAAAAAATAGTTTGATAAACACTACTTTGTCAAACAACATCCCTTGAGGTCAAGGTTAATCGTTTATTGTCCAGAAGGTATGATAAAACTATACTCCTGATAGAGCTCTCTGCACATTTGGCCGTTAAAATCAATTAAATGCGAACACCTTTGTAGCATTGAGTGCATGAATAATGCAGGCCATAAGTTATTCAGCCCCCAGAAGCTCTGCTTTATGGTAAATGAGCACATTTCAGCTGGCTGCCTGCTCTGCAGAAAAAAGGGAAATTACTCATAGTAAAAAGGAAATTAATTGATTCCGACATACTTTTTAATTTCCCATCTATATTCTTGAAATATTTGTGATACAGTTAGAACCATGTTAACATGAGCTGTAGAATGCTTGTTTTAATCAGATAAGTGGGCTCAACCCTATTATATATATAATTTTCATATTTATAAATAGACAGACTATAGTGTGTTCTAACCATTTGTTTGTGTATATTGTATGATATATTGTATTATGTGGATTACAACACTTATGGAGCTCCATGCCGTTATTCAGAGAACACAAGCATAGATTAGAATTATCTACAAATACACCACAGTTACAGGAGGTCTGGTCCTTGAATCTGATTGGACGAGAGATGTTCCATGAGCACTGATGGTCTGACACCATCAGCACTCGAACACTTCACTGTGTGTATCACTCCGCTTGTGTTCTTGCTGTTCTAAACTAAAGTGTAAGAGTAGTGCAGATCTGTTAGGAGTTACTGTCTTTATTTTTTAAATTACATATGTTAGCCAGCAGGTGGTTGCAAAATAATTTTTGTGTGTGATATGAGCCAGTTGGTGACGTAAAGCGAATCCGTTAGTCATTGTTTTACATAGAACAGCGCTCTATCAGTGATCGCTCGTATTACTAATACATTACCAAAGCTAGGAAATAGCTTTAAACAGCTTTAAATGGACAACTTCAGAAATAAGGCTCATCACAGCTGAGAGACATCGCTGTTTCTATAGCGAATGACTCTTGCGCACTGTCTACCGTGAAATAGGGAGGAATACCCCCGCTTGGACCTCTATTTTCCACTCAGAAAGCTGACCGTAAGAAAGCTGACAGCATATCTGCTTGGGTGCGGCAACAGCTGATCCACATGCGCTCTCTCTCTCTCTCTCTCTCTCTCTCTCTCTCTCTCTCTCTCTCTCTCTCTCTCTCTTTCTCTCTCACACACATCCGCTCATCTATCATTGTTTATCCATTGACTTGTTAGAAACAGCACAAGCCGTGATACTATTGCTGAAGTGACATTTTTTAATTATTAATGAAGGCTTGGACACATCATTTGGTTTGAACCAGCAACGGCAGATTCTGATCGGTTGCGTAATAAAGTAGTTCCATGCACAAATGCGTTTTTATGACTGTACTCGGTTTTTCCTCATTTTTTTCAATGTACTTGTTCATTGAACTGTTGTATATAAGCAATATTACACTCGCAATATTGTGCTATATTGCCCTACATAAGCACTGCTGTGATTACCTACGGCACTTGGCCTGCGGCCTCGTGGTTGGAGCTGAATCACAGCAGTGCTGATGTAGGGCAATATCACTCTTACTCATGTGATATTGCTTTATTAGCAAAAGCTAATATTAAAAGCCGTTAGACTTACAGTTAATTACTTGAGAAATTAAATGCAATATAAAAAGGCACTCTGTGTTTTCTGGCAGTGCTTCATTATTGTCATTAGAAGGGCTTTTTTTCTTTCTTTTATGTCTCATGTTTTTTGATAATTGTAAGCCATCTCTGAATATTTTTTTACAAAGAGTGAAATTTGTTTGCATAGAGTCCCTCCACAGTTTTGGTGCATACTATTTAAGGTCTTTCTGCTGCAAACAAATGACAGTTTACAGAACTGTGCAAAAGTTTTAGGCTCTCAAAAATAATGCAATAAATAGTTTTCATTTATCAAGTAACGTCATACAAAGTCCAGTAAACATAAAAAAGCTAAATCAATATTGGGTGTGACCACCTTTGCCTTTAAAACAGCCCCAATTTTCCTAGGTACACCTGGACACAGTTTTTCTTGGAGAATTCACCACAGTTGTTCTATATATTTCGGCTGTCTCTTAATGTAATCTCAGACTGACACAATGTTTAGTGGGGGGTTTGTGGGGGGTCATGACATCTGTTGCAGGGCTTATTTTATCCATTTCCTATTATTAAAACACTATGGCACACAAAACATTTGGAAGAATCCCAATTGACAGTTTTCAACTTAGTCAGAAATGTTGGAAACAAACTTCTCAGATGAATTAAAGATGTTTTTATTTTTTTATTGTTTGCCTAAATCAGTTTCAGGACTCAAGAATATGGATGGCCCACTGTCCTGGGGTCAGTATGATAGAGTTTTGGGCCATTTGATGGAACTCTCACTTGCCCAATTTGGTAAAAAATTTGTGTCTTCGACATATATTTGAAGCCTTTCAAACTTTTGGTTCTTTGTGATGCATTGATTGCTTTTGTAAATTCAGCTGATTTAAACATGTCTCCAGGTAAAGATAAAGAGCTTGCTAACATTGAACTTGCAAAAATAACTTGTTATAGTCTTAGAATCATCAAACAAATCATTAACGTTTGCATTGTATACCAATAGAAAAAGTGTGTGTATGAGTTACATTATAGTTGTATAATTTCCAGCCATTATTAAATTAAAATTCTAATAAATTATTTTAATAATTTTTTACATTATTGTTTTTTTTAAAGTAAATCTTCAATTACAAATAATTGTATATTTTCTGAAGAATATGTTGCATGAATTGTAGGTTTTATTATATTGATTTATTTATTTTTATGAGTGGTGGGGGCCAGTGAAAAATGAACTACTGGCCCGATCAGAGTTTATTCATATGTTTTAATACTTAGTTTTATGAGATGTTAATGTAGAATACCTGCATGTACAGTACCACCGAATAACAAGTCACACGAAGACAAAAAATAATTCGTAATAATAACTAGCAAAGCATTTTTCGTGAAAGTATATACAGTATTAATGTAAAGTGTAATACGTTCAAATAAACCGTGAAGTTGATTTTCATATGCTGGACTTTATGTGATCCGTCAGTGTGGTGCTGATGTGGAGCTGTCCACGTGCTGAACGCTGCTCCACGCGTTAAACGCAGGATGACGTGGTGGATGGAAATAATAAAACGCGAATGTTCCCGTATTAAAGCCGCTTTTCTCTCCGTGGGTTTTCTTAGTTTTTGTGTGTGTGTGTTTTTTTTTTTAACTCTACCACATCTTTTCGGTGGTTTGATTGAAAGTATTAATGGAGCACCAGAGTTAGTCTATCCCAGAGCTGTTGTGTGTGATTTAACCACAGTGTGGCACTAAAGTACAACTCATGTGACCTTTCCAGCATTCTCTAGAAGTACAAGAGAAAGGTTACTTCTAAATATTGAACACTTTATTTATTGACTAACATCACTAAATTGATAGCTGATAAGATGATGCGAAGATTATAGTTTCGGTCACTCTAAGTGCTCAAAAGATTTGTGAGATTTGAACTGAGAGTTTTTGTGTGTGTGTGTGTGTGTGTGTGTGTGTGTGTGTGTGTGAGTGTGTGGGCAGGTTTAATTGGTTTACAAATATTTTTTTTAGGTTACAAATAGCTAATTACAAGGTTATTATGCTATAAAAGTGTCACAATAATTCAAACCGCTTAAAAAAACGTTTAAACTATGGTTTATTGAACATGTAAAATGCAGAAAGTTTTTGTGAGGTTTAGGTTTAGGGGATGGTATCTATAGTTCATAGTTCAAAAATCATTATGTCTATGGAGAGTCCTCATAATGATAACTGCACCAACACGTGTGTGTGTGTGTGTGTGTGTGTGTGTGTGTGTGTTTGCTCTTCAGATAAATATCCTCTCAGTGGTCACTTTTCATGCAGAACGCGTCACACACACACACACACACACACACACAAGCGCGCGCACACACGCACACACTGCTCTGCGTAAAGCTAAACCCTGACACTGCTGTCTTACATGAGTCGCTTCATTTTTATTAAATCTAAGCTCTATTTATTAAATCTAGAGGCTGAAAACAGTTTTAAAGAAGCTGCTTTATAGCCGCTTTTCGGCAGACTGGCATTAGAGGAAACAACGTGCTTTGAATACAGAGCAGACTTTCTCTCGTACCGCCCGAATGTATTAATTACTCATTAATACATTCGTTTTCAATTAAAGGCTTCGGCTTACTGGCTTTATATTGAGGACATCAGCATTTGTGCTATTCAAGAAGAAGAAAAAGAGCGTTTACCTTCTGCGGGAGAGGGAAAATTAAAATAAAACACTCCAGGACAGCAGCTGATGAGATATCTCTCGCTTTGAGATGCTTTAGTGATTTTAATCAGACTCATGGCTTCACTTTACCAGAGATTCTCGGGGAAGATTAATACCAACAAATCTTTTCCCCATCCACCTGAAGCCAGCCATCTCCTGGGTGGACAGGTTCCCGAGGACGAGAATAAGGCTGGGAAGAGTCCTCATCATCCCGCATCCCGACCTCCGGTCCAGAACCGCAAGAGAGACGCCTGCGAGGATGAAGACGTAAGAAATCGCGCTTATATTGCATTCACGAGTAAATCATATACGAGAATATACACCGTGAAGTTTGGTGTTTATAAGTTGGGAGAGCATTGTTATTTGGATTTTATTATCTGAACAATGAAGGAGCGGTAAAAGCTATTGTTGCATGTCATATGGGATTATTATTGAAATTATTATGATTGAAAGAGTTGAATGTTTGCGTTTGAGCAGATGTGGCCCAAGTAGCTATAAAACTGCAACATAACTGTTGCGAGTTCTGATGTGTGTAGGGTGCTTGTTGCTGAACACGTCACACATTATTCAAAGAGTTGTTTACCCACAGACTGATCGCGTATTATGTTGATGGATTTGACCTTCGGAGACGTGAATGACGTCGCAGCTGATCATGCGTCACAAATTGTCTCCCTCGAACAACCTGTGCTATCAGGTGCTGCTAACAGCCTACTGTATAACACAACATTTCATACATGAGGTTTGTTTAATGTAGTCTTGAGACATGGCTCATGTTCTTATTTAATTTTTCTCACCATTTGATTGCTAAGTGTATTACTATACAGCAAAGAGTGTACAAAGTCTATAGTCTATTAATAAATGAAGATAATAGATTCTCAGTAAGAAATTTAAAGCAAAATGAAACACTAGAACACATCCAGAAATGCTGTTTTGCTTCTATATGGTGCTTACCACGTCACATCAATATACACTCACCAACCACTTTAAGAAAGTGCCCAACATGGTCTTCTGCTGTTGTAGCCATCCACCTCAAGGTTTGACATGTTGTTCATTCTGAGATGCTGTTCTGCTCACTACAATTGTACAGAGTGGTTATCTGAGTTACTGTAGCCTTTTTGACTGCTCGAACCAGTCTGGCCATTCTCCATTGTCCTTTCTCATCAACAAGGCATTTCCGTCCACAGAACTGCCACTCACCAGATGTTTCTTGTTTTTGGCACCATTCTGAATAAACTCTGAGAAAGAGACTGTTGTGCGTGAAAATCCCATGAGATCAGCAGTTATAGAAATATTCAAACCAGCCCACCTGGCATCAACAATCATGCCATGGTCTAAATAACTCAGATCACATTTTTCCCCATTCTGATGGTTGATGTGGACATTAACTGAATGTCCAGACCTGTATCTGCACGATTTTATGCATTGCACTGCTGCCACATGATTGGCTGATCAGATAATCGCATGAAAAAGTAGGTGCACAGGTGTACCTAATGAAGTAGTGTTGCGAGTGTATGTTGCCTATTGCATATTTCTGGTCAGTTAATTTCAGCAAATCCTACAAACCATGATATTGAGAGCATGAGACCTTGGTGTCTGTTGAGAATAGCATGCTGAGCTAATTGACGATGTATTCACTCTTCATCATTGAAAGATTCAAGACATGAGGCCCTATTTTAAGAGCACCAGTGCTAAGCGCAGCACTATGTGATAAGTCATATGCACAAAAAGTCAGTGTTCATGGCCATGAAGTTTTTATATTTTCGTGCAAACGTGTTAGTCTAGGTGAAAGCGGGTTCAACGAAATTGCGCACCCAAAGCGCTAATGGGCTGTGTCAAGTGCCATTTAATTCTGAGGTTCTTTTCCATTTTTTGCACCTTCTGTTTCCCATTATATAGACATTTTAAGGATGTAAACTTGAACATTGTCTTCAAGATGGCATTAAGTATGGCTGCTGCACTGCTAGCTCCGACCCAACAATTGTCATACTGCAATGTTGGACATTGCTTGGAACTGCACCCAAGACTTTCACCCACTTTTGCACTTGTGTATATGGTTGAGTGACAATAAAGGGATTTAGATTTGAAAAGAGTAATTAGAACGCTGCTGACATGGGAGCACCTGTGATCCTTAAAATAAGGCTCTAAGTTAACATATTGTCTCAAAGAACATCAACATGTTGTTGATACTGAGCATCTACGCGAGAGAGGCGATGCAATTGTATAGTAGTTTAGATGCTCACAATTATTTTATCATTAGGGGGATCAAGAATATTGGATCGCTACTGTTATAATCAATGAAGCCATTCAATGAAGCTGTCTGAGTGACTTGCAGACAAGGTAAGGATTTCTTTTGTGTGTGTGTGTGTGTGTTCCTAATTTGTAAGTTGTTTTGGATAAAAGCATCCGCCAAATGTCTAAAAGTTATAGTAAATGACTTGTGCAGCTTCATTCATAATTAGAGCAATCTGAAAGTGACAGTTAGAGCTCTACCTATCAAAATTACAATTAGTTGGCTAACATTTAGTTCACCTTCCAGAGATCAGACATGTGCTGCAATTGTTAGTACTGCACGTTTCCAGCCGTCTTGTCTCACTGCTGTGGTTCATGCGTCCATTTGCGGTTGCTTTTCTGAGGTCTAAATACTTTAATTTCTGTTAGTTCCAGGCATCCAGGGAGCGTCCAGCCATCTAATATTTAATAAGGACATTTTCATTCAATCACATTAATGTTAGTAACGTTAATGGTGTTAAAGTCACTATGCAGGAAGCGCCACTTGCTGTTTTTTTTTAATGAGTTTGACAACAAGTAGGAAATGTTAAAGGAGCAAAGACGTCACTTCCGTAAACTGACAAATAGTCCATTCCCTGTCAAGCACCAGTGATTTAAGTAAGGGATAATGTACAGTCAGCCTGTTGTTATCGCACAATAAACTCTGACAGGGTGATCGGGATCTTGTATCAGGGGTTTATTTTGTGATAACAAACGACTGACTTTACATAATCCTGCTTATTACATGCTACTAACCAAATAAGTCAATATATGGACATAAAATATTGATTTGTGTTGAAATTATGGAATTTATTTTCTCCCCTTTTCCTCCCCAATTTGGAATGCCCAATTCCCAATGCTGTCTAAGTCCTTGTGGTGGTGTAATGACTTGCCTCAATGTGGGTGGCAGAAGACAAATCTCAGTTGCCTCCGCGTGTGAGATGTCAATTCGTGCGTCTTATCACGTGGCTTGTTGAATGCGTTACTATGCGAGACATAGTGCATTTTGAAGCTTCACGCGATTCTCCGCAGCATCCACGCACAACTCACCACGTGCCCCAACGAGAGCGAACCACATTTTAGCGAACACGAGGAGGTTACCTCATGTGACTCTACCCTCCCTAGCAACTGGGCCACTTTGGTTGCTTAGGAGACCTGGCTGGAGTCACTCAGCATACCCTGGATTCAAACTCACAACCCCAGGGGTGGTAGTCAGCGTCTTTACTAGGAAATTATGTTATTTGAGAAGAAAGAAATTGCAGAACAGCTGGAATCAACCTGCAGTTTGCATCAGAGTTCTGTTGGTGTTTATTTTGAGAAAATGACCATCTGACTCCTCAATAATCAGCCGATTTCAAGACTACTTGACAAATAAATAAATAAATGAATGGACATGAAACATTGATCCGAGTTGTAATTATTTTATTAGCTTACATGTAGAGATCACACAGTGAGCCGAGGAGGAGAGACAGCTCACAGAACCCGGATGAGGGGTCTGATACGTCTAAAGTCCCGGATGTGCGGTTGTTGCAGAGCAATATCTTAATGCTGGGTGGCGCCATTGACCAATCAGAATAGATTTTTTCAAAGAGCCATGCAATAAACAAAGATAACATATTCATAAGAAGTTGGTAGTGTAAATTGACAGTTTGCTATGAATTAGAAGAATAGAAACATGGACTTATGTTTTTACATTTAGTCATTTTGCTTTCATCCAAAGCTGGCTGATTCTTTTTGGCTACTTGAAGACCAGATGTGCTGCTGCATTCTGGACCATCTGCAGTGGCTTAATTTTGTTTGCTGGAAGGCCAGTCAACAGAGCATTGCAGTAGTCCAGTATTGAAATGACCAGAGCTTGGACCAGGAGCTGTGTAGCATATTCAGACAGGAAAGGTCTGATTTTCCTGATGTGGTAAAGTGCAAACCTGCAAGACTGGGCGGTTGATGAGATGCGTGTACTTAAATTAAGCTGGTCATCTACCACCACTCCACCACATCTACCAGGCTGTTCTGTTTGGTGTTAGTGTAGTTGAAACAAGATGAATAGTGAGGTTGTAGTCAACAGATGAGTTGGCTGGGATAACAAGGTGTTCTTTCTTGGCAAGGTTGAGCTGAATGTGTCGTTCCATTATCATTACATTTTACCATGTTGAATGCCAGGCACATTTGTTGTGACATGCTGCTTTTGTATGGATGGGAAATTTGGTTCTTGTCAGGATTTCGATGTAGGCTCTGTTAAAAATAGAGAATGTAAGTATTATTAATCATGTTCATCTACTGACACATAAATCATGGCTTGTATTAACAGTGATTGTATTGAACTTTTAGGTTGGCTGTGGATTTTTGCAAACACTTCACTTCAACCGGTCGATATTGATTGTTACATTTTATTAATTTATTGTGGTATCTGTAAGCTGCAAATGCAAGAACTGAGTATAGACTGTGCTGAAAATACATAAGCTTTTGAAACGTCCAAGCGCAATGACCTATTTCTCTGGAAAATAGCAAATTTTGCTTTGTGCCACTTCATTAACATAAAATACAAAGTTTGCATGCATACCCCCACAGATAGCACAAAAACCTTGGCTACTTGCACTTTGCGCTGGCATGGAAATTGTGCTCAGAATTTGCACTCTTGCGAAAATTGGATAAGACACAGCTCGTGGTTGTTGTGCATTGCGCTGCACATAGAACAGTCATGAAAATAAAGCCCAAATTGTTCATGCTTTGTGAAGTCAAGGACTTTTAGAATGGATTGGAGAAGAATATGACTTTGAAAATGCAAGTACCTTATGGTAAAAATACACTAGACCACTGTTTATATTTTAACATATTTTTACAATATATTTTTTACAGCATTTATTAAGCTTATTTAATATTAGTTAATAATAAATGCAATTTTTTAATATTAGTTAATGTTAGTTCATACTGCATTAACTAATGTTAACAAATACAACTTTTTATTTAAGAAATGTATTAGTATATGTTTAAATTAACATTAACCAAGATTAATAATTGCTGTAAAGATATTGTTCATCGTTAGTTCATATGAACTAATGTTGTTAAGTAATTGTAACAAAGGCAACCATATTATATAAAGTGTTACTAATAAAAATTACTATAACTTTGTTCGTTCAGGTGTTTGCTGATGATTGTTTATGTGTGGCATGTAGTTTTGAGAGCCATGGCATTACCAGCCATAAGAGGCCCCCATTGGGCCAACAGTGGATACTCTGAAGTCACGCTTTGTCTTGTAACAGTCTGTCAACGCTAGTGGATTGTGCTGAATAATTAATGATTAAGGGAGTAACAATCAGCCTCAATCAGTCTCCCTTGATTGTGTAACTTGTCTGTGTGTTTTATTAGTGATAACTATTTTGCATACAATTACATGAAACAAGGTGAAAAATGGTGTGGCTATCTGAATTGGTTCGGATTGGTTGATCGGCTACAGGTATGTCTGGTAGGAACAATTATGTCTCACACCAGGCTAATGTCCAAACAAGTGAGATTATTTATGTGAATTTTGTAGTTTTGTGAATTGTGTGTGGTTCTCTATATAACTATACAACAAATGTCAGCTCTCCCATTACAAGTTGGCTGTTACTCTATAATTTACAGAATTGTCGCAATGATTGCGTTCCTTTTCTCAGTAGTCAAAATGCAATTAGTTTTCTTTAGATCTGCTGGCTTCCTGATCCACAGGCTGTCAGTGTAGACAATGTCACACAAAGTTTTTCGTCTTGTGAACCCTCTCTCTGTTTGTCATGTCTGCGAGCCAATAGAGTGACCTTAATTAATCATCTATAGGTGGGTGACCTGAGTGACAGTTAAAAGGACAGATGCCTGCGGATATGTTTGCATTCGTGAAGAGAAGCATATTGACTTTGACTGTATACTCAACTGGGGAGTAGTCAAACAACCTGGATTTGTTGAGTGTCACAGTTCATACTATGTGCCAGACCGATGACACAAACCATGCAGCCTGAAGACAGGTGGTTGGTGTCGCAAATCGTGACTTGCATGTTTTGATGTCAATGAGAATGCTGCTTTTCGTATGCATGACTAGTTTAACCAAACCACAAATTTCATTATTTTTTTTTATTTTTTTTTGAGTAGGTCAATCAACACAGTCCTTTTAATTACCTTCCTGCACACAGATTAAAATAATACTGTATGTGCTGAAATGTCACACTCAATTGTTAGCTTGCATGTCTGTTCTAAATAATGCTATTAATTTACTGTACACACTACACACATGGCATTATAACACAAATGTCACGTAAATGAGCATCACATAGAACTGCACAGCCATTTCTTGATTCATTTCACCATTACATTGTGTAAACACTTTGTCTTGTAGTCATACTTATACAGTAATAAGAAAATAATGTGCCATGGAACATTTCGTGCAAAAGAGGACTATAGCCCAAAAATTGCTTTCCCAAGCTTCACTGAATGCACACTATCTGGCCTGATGTGCTTAGATAAATTCCAAGAAATTAATCTCCATCCTAATCTGTTGGTTACATCACATCTCTCTGGGGTATACTCAGGTCATCCAAAAAATGTGCCTCAGAACACATCCAAAGTATTTAGGAGAATTTGGAGAATCTTTGTAAAGGTACCTCTTTGTAAAAATACCTCCAGTTAAAGTAAACTAGTTTCCAAAAGGCTTCCAAGGCATTATAACATCATGTCTTATAATCTATAATATGTTTTAACTACAATGCTTATTTTCAGTAGAGCTCAGTTGGTGAAATGAATCAAAATGACATTAGAAATGTACTTGGAAGGTAGTAAGAAGTAAGTTCTTTAGTAGTTTAATAGTAAAAAAATTTGGTTTTGGACACTTGGACACAAGTCCATTTTTTCATTATTTTTAGAGGCTCTGTGCTTATGGCTTAAGCTTGAATGAAAAAATTGTCAACATGGTCATTCAAAAGTTCATGTACCCTGAAATCAACCCCATTCTGCCATATTACTTACAAGTGCCATCCCCATTGGACATTTTTGGATCAATTCACGTGTTAACACATTTCCCTCAAGCTCAACTGGTAGCCAGGGGTGCCTTAAGGTTACTCTGGGCCCATGGGTTCACAGGTCCGCGACAGCCCCATTCAAGTCATTGAACTACACGGACACCTTTACCGGTTGTGCTCCATCTCCGTGTTAATAACTGCATCTCCCACTGAAGGTGTTTGGACATGCTCCTCCCGTAAACATGGATGGGGGAAAATGGGGTGGTGGATGCCATGTCCTGGGCCCATGGGAGTTGTGGGCCCCTGGGCTTTAGCTCATGTAAGTTATTGCATTAATTAGGCCCTGCTGATAGTGTGTTGCTCGAGCAACATCCAGAACATGGGGCCTTGTCATGTGAGAACCAGGAAGTAATTACATTCTCATAAACAATTTAGCTTGATTTGGAGGTTGCATTTTCACTCTTAAATACAATTTTTACTCCACTGATGGTTAGGTTACAGTAGTGGTCAACCGATATATCACAGAGGTCGATAAATCAATTCAGACTTTTTTAATTATCGGCATCGGCCACCAATTTGTTTCTTGAGGGAGCTGAGAATCGACCGCTTGCATGTGAAGCGACTGAGACACGTAAATGACCATTCACTGTTCGTTTATTAGTTACGTGCCATCGTGTTACTACAATAATAGACCGTTGTGCAACACAGTCTCATTTAAACTGTCCGCATATCAAAACCGGTGCAGATGCATTTGAGCTCAAAATATTAAAGTGCTTGCCTGTTTCATTCTCCCTCTCTCTCCTGAACAGTTCCTTGTAACATTTAACTGTCTTGTCTAATGATAAAAAGGCAAATGTCAATAAAAATAATAGCATATACCGTCTGCAAATATGCACATATCTTTTTTAAACAGATGTAATAAACCAACCTCACACAACTTCAGCAGATCCAGCATCCTGTTGAGCACTCATTTATTTTCCTCTAAAGCGCATATTCTAACAGTTTCTCCTCAACAGTTCCCTGTCACCTTAAACTTTATTTTCTTATGATAAAAGGTAAATATCAATAACACTTGTATCATATACTATTTCCAAATATGCAGATATCTCGTTTAAACAGATGTAATTCACAAACCTCATGAAAATCCAGAGTTTTCTTCCTTTCGTGTGCTCATCTAATATCTTCCTCTGAAGCACATATCCCATCAGCCAGAATCAAAAACTTCAGGATCAAAAGTTCCTCTCATTCATAAATCATGACAATCCAAGTAGGCGATCAAGGCCATTTAAACTGTCAATGGATTGCTGGATCCGCACGAGCACATGTGTGTAACATCAAGGCAGCGTCTGAATCCAGAATAATGCTGCCTCCAGAGGCTGTATATGGAGGTAGGATGAAAATAAGGTGCTTTCCTAACTGTTCGGAGACCAGTTTCCATAAGAGATCCATTCATTCAAAACAGATGTCAATTAAGCCATTAAATGATTAGGCAGCAATTTAGCAGGTCAGCTGCCTACGTTTTTGAATGCAGCCCAAGGTAAAAGTGCTTCATGTGTGCTATAAGTAAATATCTTATTCACTATGCACTGCATGTACAATTGGTTTGATTCAGTGTTATTTGAGAAAATGTGATTACTAACTCTGGATATCGGCATCGGCCATTAAAAAACCTATTGGTCGATCACTAGTTTAGAGTTGCGTTTTGGTTTATGAGTAGTGGCTTGTGGTGGACTTTTGAAATGAGGAGGCAATCCCAGGGTTTGTTTTTAATTTTATTATATTTTTTATTTTAAGTCCAACGTAAATTCCTATTTCAGTTCCAGTTGACATTTAAATAGTTTTCAGGTTAAACCCAAACAAATCTGAAATCTGATTCATCACAACATACACTGTAAAAAAAGAAAAAAAACAAAAACATTTATTGGTTAATATGCTGTAAAAAAAAAAAAAATTTTTAGATGTAAAAATTATGATTTTCTTGTATAATTAACGATAAAATTTTATATTATGTTTAAAAAGGGAGTAAGGAAAAAAAAAAAAAAAAAAAACAATAATCTGGCATTCCCAGAATTCCCTGCATGATCCATTACATTTAATTATATTTATTACATTATTTTAATTTCACATGTGTTACACTGATGGTGTTTAGTGTGAGTGACACTGAACACTGTCACTACATGTTTATTGGTAATTGTTCCTATAAGGGCCTCTATTGATGAACTTCATGTCATCATGTGCCCTTCTGTAATTACTACGATGAATAGCAATACATTATAAAGTGAAAAGTAGATTTTTGCTGCCTCCCACTGAAGCTTTATCCACTGGCTGTCGCTGTTTGGTAGAGTGACTTTAGAAAGATGAATGCTATACACATTAATTGGGCTTACAGCTTGTAATATTTTATTATTTTATTTATGTACAGTCGTTTATTTTCCTCACCCGAATTTTTGGGGAGGCATTGTCTCCTTTGAACACTAATTTTCTCTCCTTTGAGAAATAGCTACTAGTATAGTAGGTAGAGTTAATAACATTTGCATTCGTGTTGACCGTATAACAACATTTACAACTAAAAACAACTTACTTTTGGTGCCACTCACCAGTAAACTGGTGTTCACATATACCCATACATTCAACAACACTTCCAGCTTTGGCCACTGGGGGGCAGTGATTTGAATTTTGGTGAGCACAGACCGATTTCAGCAGCCGAACTTTCCAGCCTACTGTTGCCAAATTCACAGTGTGACCAGTCTAAAATTTAGCCGAGCTAAGCATGAACATTAAAAGGACAGTTTCTGTGTCCATTCCTCACAATTATCATATCTGAAGATTTATATGTACTTTGTCTCCTACTGTGAAAATGGCAGAGCAGATTGTTAATGTTGAAACAGGTTTTGCATCCGAGCAGCTCAGCCTCAAAGACATATCACTGATCCAATTATCTGCAACTATCTCCCAGAGGACTAGCTCTCAAGAAGAGAAACTTTATTCTTAGTTAACGTTCTCGTTTACGTTTACTTGGTTAAGAAATCTGCTTTATACATGAATTGAAAGACTACCTTATGATATCACACAAAGCATTTGATTTTATTCATCAGTAGCGATTGTTTCACAGCTTTTCACTCCACATCTCACAAGGATCGCTGTGAATTCTTCAAGTGTCTTGTCACATGCAAAGATCAGCCAACGCAAATGACTAGACTGATTTCCTGAGATGAACAGGGTTCTGTATTTGAATAGAAGTTAAAAATAGACTGCAGCTAAATGCATTCACAGAAATCCCAACAAACTTTAAGCCTGTCCTACCTCACTGAATTATAATCTCGTCATGTGTTTAAAATTGAATTTGAGTCAGTGTGGAGAGAAAGTTGATTGGAAAGACTGGTTCTCCCTGTTTGAAATGCGACCGTGTGAAATGCATCATCCAAACAGATGGCAGGCAGCAGCGATCCAGGCCTGTCATATTAAACCCCAGCTGTCATGATGAGCAGTACACTCCAGTTTGAATGTGCAAACACTCCCCACTGACTAATCACACACACAGTGCCACTAGT
This sequence comes from Moxostoma hubbsi, assembly GCA_032164185.1. Classification (NCBI taxonomy): domain Eukaryota; kingdom Metazoa; phylum Chordata; class Actinopteri; order Cypriniformes; family Catostomidae; genus Moxostoma; species Moxostoma hubbsi. The sequence goes on along the minus strand of JAVLUX010000004.1, from coordinate 7,381,332 downwards.
GTCCAGATAATAATATAATATAATATAATAATGCATTTCACCTGGATCATATTAGTTCATGCTTTTTGGTTCGAGCCTTGTCTAGCAAGAGTGATTTGTGGCGTTTCTCATGGAGACAGATGTTATTTTATCTGATTGTGGGCAGATTATCAGGTCCTCTAAGCTGCGTTGACCAGACAGGCACTGGGTTGCGAGTCTCAGCAGAGCTGATTACAGTGTCTGTGTTCTCTGGTGAGCAATGAAGATGGACCTCCTATCTGTTCTCTCACAAACTAGATTCTAAAGCTCTTGTCTAAAACCTAGTGAACCAGACATGATGCAGTAATCATGTTCTTTCAACATACAGTCTCTAAGTCCACAATGAATGCAACACAGGTGTGTGATGTGATGGTGGTGGTGTGTGTGGGGGGGGGGTTGGCTCAACGTAACAGAACTGGAGAGAAAGTCTGTAAAAACTGTATGCGTTCACAGCAGATGATGCAGTCCGGTGCAACGCCACAGAAAAAGAAACCAAGTAATCAACAGAATATCCTGTCATTACTGATTGCTGTGGTTGTGTCTGATTAGGACAAAAACTCGGATTAACATGGAAAAGATTCCTTTTTATGTGTGTTGCATCTGGTTAGGACAAGTGTTAAGCACAAAGTATGCTTCAGTTGTCCATTTGACACTACGTTCTGCAAACAGCGGGAGTGATGTAAATTGCGCCTTCTACTCTGAAAGGCTAAAATGCTTGAACGCGTGTGAGATGAGACGTCACGTAAAAACAAAGCATATCTAGGCTTAAGGCACCGTATTACATCATGGAACCTCATGGAGGTGACCAATTTGGAACGCTCTGCATATACAGCAACTCACAAAATAGCTTTTCGCATGGGAGACTTGACTCATAATTGATTTCAATAGGGTTTCACGTTAGCATGTTACAAAGCTAATGCCGCAATACTCTAATAAGCATAAAAATACATAGCATACAGAAAGATTGGGTGAAATAATACATTTTTAATTACGCTGAACTATTTTTATTGATTCTTTTCAGTGTTGAATGAAACATCCATTCCTATTAAGACTGTAATTTGAACATGTTAATTCAGTGCGATTATATATATATTAGGGCTGTCGATTTAACGTGTTAATTCAGTGCGATTCATTTTACCAAAAATAACGCGTTAAAAAAATTTACGCAATTAATCGCATGCCCACGGACCATAATAAGGAAGATTCCTGAGAAATGCAAGCTTGCTGTTCCCCCTGTTTACTCAAGAGGGCAGTAAGTGAAATTTCAGCTGTATGAGCAATGCACAGTTTATACAGTGAAGAAAACACTTCAGTAGGCAGAACAACGCAAACATGCCTTACATTCTTGCGTTCAAAACACTTGAAGGAGCGCAAATGCAAACTAAGGGATCTCAAGATGTGTTTAAAGATTGAGGATGAAACTATATTTAACTTGAGACAGTGACCTAAACATTTTATGTTTATGACGCAACACACCCGAGACGTCTGACGTAGGTGTAAGTTGACGGGCCCTTAAACAAGCCCTCATAATAAATCTCCAACTGATTGACAAATTCACTTGTGTAATGGATTGCTGTGAACTGTGTGTCAATGATTGATTTATGATCAATAATATGGTAGTAAACAATACATTGTATTCTAAAGCCGCTTTTTGTATTGTCATCAATGATTAACTCTTCTGCCACAAGAATGTCATGCATTAATTATCTGAATATGGAATATATATATATATATATATATTTAAAGATTACTATGTATAATTATATATTGATATAAATATGTATAATCATTATATATTGAATTATTGTTATATGAGGGGCTTTCTCAGCAAATATTTGTATATGCGATTAATCGCGATTAATTAATCGGGACACCATGTAATTAATTTGATTAAAAAATGTTATTGATTGACAGCCCTAAAAAATATATATATATATATAAAACATGTTAAAAATTTAAGCAATTAATCAAGCCTTCTGTCTCTTAAGTAAATTGTGCAATACAGAATTTTTCATGCTAGCAATTCAAGCTTGAAATACTACCTTTTTCGAGTCACTGTCAACAGGGGACAGTCCACGCTACTCTAGCTGTAAATGTGACAAACCACACTTACCGAAAGCAGGCAATTGTTGTAAAATGTGTAGCTGTTTTGATTATTACATTTTGAATTATCATTATGTTGGGGCCTTTATCTGTAAATATTCATATATGGGATTAATTCAAACAATTAATCAGCATCCTATGTAATTAATTAGAATTTTAAAAACATTAGCGATTGACAGCCCTAGATTCTATATAATTAACATTTCTCTTGCCTTGTATTCCTGCCTTGTACCTTGAACTTGAAATTATGAATGGCTTAATTACCTAATCACAGATGTCTCTGCATATTATGCTGGGATAGGAGAAAGTACTTGTAAAAAACGCACACACTGGGTCTCATCCGTAACAGTTTCTTAAATATCCAAAAACATTGGGAGTAATTTACGCATGAGATTGAACTTCCCGAAAACTTTCCGCCAGATTCACAAACGTGTGTATGTTAATAAATTACAAACGTTCATAAATAGAGCACGTGCACTTTCATTCACAATTATCACAATCCATGGCCATGAAAACACCATATAAGGAAGGCTTCAGACTCACTTGTCAATTAAAATAGGAAGCCTTTCACATCTATGTGAACAGTAATATATATATATATATATATATATATATATATATATATATATATATATATATATATATATATATATATTAATGAGTGCATCTACATTGGAAACTATTGATTCAGCAAACACTTTGATTGTTCAAAAAAACTTACAGTCATCACATGCTTTTGCTGTCTTCAGAGGTTCTTTTGTGAATTGAACATTCCAAGAGGTCAATAAAATTGCCAAGCGCTTCTGCTAGAAAAACTTGGTAAAAACTATGCTTGGTAAAAATAAATGCAATCAGCAAAAAAAAAAAAATTCTAAATAAAAGCTTTTTTTTTTATTATTTCTTGAGGTTAATTTAACCCATTTTAATTATTTGTAAAATGTTCTTTACTTATTTAACTTTACTTTTTTCATTCAAAATGGTCATGGCAGTTTGTCTGAAAGAACACAACTTGTTTGGATGTATTAGACACGATTTACACATGGTTGGGAGCAGGTATAAATTTTATTCATACCAACTAGCATTTTGAAAATACGAAAACTTTCATGAATCTGAGAATTTACGTCAGACTGGCTTTACCAACGATTACACACACACACATTTTTTTTTACAGAAAATATGCTTACAGAAGCTTAGCAGGAAAGATAGTTAGAGGGTTTGAAGGCAGAAATCGTTAGTTAAAGCACTTCAATTTGAGCTGTAAATTTGTCTAAATCCCCTTTTTGAAGTGGGACGACTTTTTTGTGTTAATGAAGTACAGTAATATCCAGCACTATTTACTTTTATTTAAGAAATGCATATAAATAATCATGGTTAAGATAATTTAAATGAATATTTCACCCAAAACACTCATAATTTACTCACCTTCATGGAATTTTGTTCTTCTTGACATAGAAGAAGTAAATGATGACAGAATGCAAATTTTTTGGGGTAAACTATTCTTTTTCAAAGCAGAGAGGTCAATATGCTACAGATAAAATGTACATGACCTCCCAGCCAAGAGGCCAGCTTTCCTCACAGTTTTAGACACTTCCTTTTTACTTCAGTTGAACTTCCACCAAAATCAAATATTTGGAGCTCTGTTCTTTTCCGAGTCTTTCTATCAAATCAGTCTGGAGTGGCTCAAAGTTCAGCTGCTCTGTGCTGTAATGGCTTCCTGGCTCTACTTCAAAAGCTGCTCCCTCTTCCCTCCCTGGGTCCTCCACCTTACCGTTGCCATGGTTTCTAAGGTTGAAGGGGAGAGTCTGAAACCTGCATGTTGCCTCCTTTTTTTTAGACCTTGCACAGAATCAGATGAAGTGCCAACTATGAGATCATCCGATCTTTTCAATAAGAAGGAACATAATATCAAGCTGCTGATGGCATTAGAGTGCCTCTATGGCATCAGAGTCATTTACTCAATGGAATAAAGATAGTCAGTTTGCACTATAGGGTGGCAAATTGCAATTTCCGTAAATCAGTTAATTGTAGACATAAATAATTCGGTCTGTTTTTCAAGGCGGTGTACTGGTGTGTGTAAGTGTGTGAAGGTGCACTCTCTGCATTCATACATCGTGGCTCTCCTCAGGTCTTTGAGGGCTCGCTGTCACCGAGGATCAATCTGTTTTCCCTGCCAAACCTCCCCGTCCCACCCACCTCAGAGCTTTGTGACAGCTCATCAGTCAGCCCCGCCCACGGCTGCGTCGACAACCTATCTGTCATTTTCTGCCACGCCCCCAAGACATGTTAGCAGTCTGTACAATAATGAGGCAGCCCAACGGATGAAAATCTCTCCTTATTCAGCCAACTATTTGCAAGAGTCTGTGAGCTGAGTTTTAAAAAACGCTTGGGCATACAGTAAATGTACATTTAAGTTCAAGCTAATGGGTGCTAAACGTGTAAAACATGCCTGTGTAACGGATGTCACCAAATGAATAATGGAACCTTCAAATTATAGCACGTACTGTATGCTAAAGTTAAATGAGAGATTTTGAGAGAGAGAGAGAGAGCTACATTTAAGTCAACATAAAATGCATTCACAACCCATTTTAATTAGAGGTCTGCATGGACATTAAGTTGAAGCCCAAATCTGTTCCTACCTGAGACCGTGTGATCCGACTGGTGCCATAACATTTTAAGTCTGAACCCAAACCGAACTCTCTTTTCTTCTCCTAACAAGTAATATTGGTTGTAATTGAGTGTGGGCGTCCCCAAGATATTGCCGTTCTTGTAACTTGACAGAGTGTTTAAAATGCAAGGTTCCTGCATGTGATACAGAAAAATAGGGAGACATGGTGCAATGGTCAAAGACATCCATCCAGTGCATGTTTAAAAAAGAAGATAAATGTACATAAAAACACATTTGGTGCAAACAGCCCATTCTCACCTATTCGTGCATGTGTGTAAATGAAATTATGTTAAAAGGAATTATTACATTTTTTTTTAAACAATTGTTCTCTAAATGAACAATATATGCAGTATATTAGAATTAACCTTTATTTATCCTGAAAGGATAACTGGCAGTATATTTCTTTATATACATTGATAGAAAACAATTGCCTGCAAAGAGGTAAAAATGCCCCTGAGAATCAAATGCAGAGAGCAAATATTGCCCCTTAATGGTAAAAAATTGATATCTGACACTGATATATATATATTTATGTAGCATACTTCTGTTTCTAAATGAAAAAAGGTTTGTCGATAATTCGTTTTATCATGAAGTGATTGGATATCGAACAGCGGTATCCAACAGCAGTCTCTACATAACAGGTGGTTGGAGGGGAGGGATTGAAAATAAGACTTTTTTTGAAGTCTTATTGCTAATCGTTTCAGGAATGTGTAAAGTATACAGGCTCAATTTTTATCAAAGAAATTCTTGAAACTATTTGTGTCTTGCCGCCTAGTTTTCTCTCACATTTCTAGCTCAAGTGGAAATGTCTATTTGCTGCAAAAGACTTTACTAAGAGGTTCATAATGAGTTTTTGGTGCAAAGAGATAAATCTTTCTTCTCCAACCTCTTATCTACTTCCTTCATTCCTTTTAAAACACCCTTTCCATCTGGGCTCTCTGTAGTTGTTGAACTTTTTCCAGAGTACGTCTTCCTCTCTGTGCTAAGAATAGCATCTGTTTACTTTGTTCCACTTTCCTCACTACTTTCATTTTAAGTTCTGTTCCCAAGTTTTTTTCTGGGCCAGCTGTGATATATGTCTTATCCTAATGACTGATTTTTCTCCTCTGAACTATTTTTCTCAGTTTATATGTACAAAGGACTTGCCGTTTAGCAATATGAAGAGTGCTTATTTACTGTATGGATTGCTTTTTGAAGTGTACATGCAGGGGTTGGATGCCTTTTGTTAATGCAGCTGTACATCCACATACGACCAAGGCCACAATCTTTCAATAATACACTACAGTAATATGAGTAGCACGCAATATCCAGAGCGCTGAATAAGATTCGTTTCTGAATGAAGAGCATTATAAAACCAGCACATGTATACGCAGTGCACATATACAGTATACAGTACATTGGAGAGTACACAAATAAAAAGAAATGCTTGCCCTTCATCAATTCTAGTCAAATGTTTGTACTAAATTTGAAACAAAATTAATAATTCTGTGCAGTAGTGGTGGCTCAGCAGTTGAGGCTTTGAGCCCCTGCACCTCCAAGATGCCACTGTTGTGCCCTTGAGCAAGGCCCTTGACCCTATCTGCTCCAGGGGTGCTGTATCATGGCTGACCCTGCGCTCTGACCCTAGCTGGGATATATGAAAACGCATAAATTTCACTGTATATATATATTATGTGTGACCAAAATAAAGGCTTCTATTCTATCAACAAATTATATAAAATAAATCCCATACTTCCAGTTGTGTTATTCAATAGCTTTGATGGCATTACTATTAATTAAAAATTTTGAAAAGTATAAAGAATGGCTGGTAATGTATACTGTATCACTCTGCTTGCCTCCTTTTCAAAATTATCTTTTCATTTACTATGGACACTGTGTCATTTGTTCAGTACTAAGTACACTTGATGGACACTCTTCTAGTCTGCACTGCATTATAATGGGTGTAATGAGGGCCTCATTATCTCTAGTTGACGTATTGTGTAGCTATTGATTTCTGTGGGCAAACAGTAGCACAAACCACCCCATCAGTGTCCTCTTACTGCTGTACCACCTGCTGGCCACAAGGACTGCTGTAGCGCTCATTGTTATTCTATTATTGCAGCTGCTTCAACACATAGTTTGGCAGGTCGCATTAATCTCTGGACATTAGTGCTGAGCTACATATAGTACAGAAAATTCCATGATTTAACAGACGCCACATTAGATGGTGTTAGATGGACATGCTAGGGTTAATGTAAAATCAGAAGGTGAGGACAGCTACATGAAGCACAGAGGTCTTGTATCATCCTGAAGGGGTTTAATTACAGTCTGACTGCTGCCTACCAAGTAAAAAAAAATAAAAATAAATTTTTTTTTTGTATATATATATATATATATATATATATATATATATATATATATATATATATACACACTGGTGGCCATAAGTTTGGAATAATGTACTGATTTTTCTCTTATGGAACGAAATTGGCAGTCAACGTATCACAATGTTTCACTATTCAATCACTATTACAATTTGCACAAAAAAAAAAGAATGTTCAGAACTTCTTAAACTACTTCAAAGATTTCTCATCCAAAAATCATCCACATGCATCAATGACAGCTTTGCAGATCCTTGTTGTTCCAGCTGTCAGTTTGTCCAGATACTCAAGTGACATTTCACCCCACACTTCCTGTAGCACTTGCAATAGATTTGGCTGTCTTGTCGGGCACATCTCACGCACCTTACAGTCTAGCAGATACCACAAAAGCTCATTGGGGTTAAGATCCATAACACTCTTTTCTATTTATCTTTTGTCCAATGTCTATTTCTTTGCCCTCTCTAACCTTTTCTTTTTGTTTTACTGTTTCAAAAGTGGCTTTTTCTTTGCAATTCTTCCCATAAGGCCTGCACCTCTGAGTCTTCTCTTTACTTTTGTACATGAAACTGGTGTTGAGCGGGTAGAATTCAATGAAGCTGTCAGCGGAGGACATGTGAGGCGTCTATTTCTCAAACTAGAGACTCTGATGTACTTATCCTCTTGTTTAGTTATACATCTGGCCTATTGCACAATGAACATACAGTATTGAATCCCATCATAGCACTCCTTTGTGTATTCATGAGTACATGAATCTCATTCACAATGGCTTACGTTAAAACATTGCTGAAGCAAAAACAGTACAGCGTCTCGTATGGACAATGCAATTTCTACTAGAAAGACTTGAACAGCTTAGCGTAAAAGGAAGGACAATTTATTGACAATTCATTGCAAGAATAGTAATAATAATCGTTTCTTTCAAATCCTGCCGGGGAAGAAGGCAGGGGCGAGGAGCCTGCCCCCCGTCGGATGCAGACTTGCTGGTGGTGGAGGGGTGGAGGCAGTTGCCACGTCAGCACCTGAAGGCAGCAGTGTGGTTGGCTGCTGACAGACATATAAAGCGAGAGGTATATAGTGATTGGTTTAATAAAATTATGAATGAAATGATGACCTGTACACCGCAAATCTTCCTTACAGAACTGCGCTTCAGTTTCTTTCGTGAACATGTGAAAACCCGAGATTCTCGTATGCATTTACGTTGCATTGCAACTTGTTCAGCTCCTGAACACAACATTTGTGCAGACATCACAAATCCCTTTTACTTTTTCAATCCTTCCCCTTCAATTCTGGTATATAACACACACTTTTGTTTCCTCCATTGAATATCCTGTTTCATTTGGAAATACGCAATGAAAGTAAAAGGGATCGCAAATTGCGCTTGGTGTTGACTTTAGAATGGCACGATGATGTGTTCAGACAAACATAGAAAACTGGTAGCATCAATATGAATAATCACTTCAAAAGAGGAAGGGAAGGAGACCGAGTCAGCCTCCAAATGAAACAAAATACCATCTTTCCTCTAATGTAATTTCTGGGTTCAGGCTAAAACTATTTATAGCGTCTCACACTCTCAACATTGAGGAGGATTGATTGTGTCATGTAATGAGTGTGTCAGCATCGTATCCTAAAGGCTGATATTAATGAGCAACAGGGATCATTTTGTCCATTGGGTCATCTCAGACAGGAAAAAAGAGCAGTTTCCAATTAGAATGGAAAAGCCCCAAGCAACACTTTATTATAACGCTGACTACAGGAGCCTCTGTAAGACCAAGATGAGTGTGTGACAATTCGATTTTCCTGGAGGATTCATACTGCTGAAATTTGCTTTAGTTAAACCTAGGTGAATATAGGGGAGTTAAAGGATAACTTCATTTGAAATTATAAAGTAGAATTCAATAGGAAATATATTCAAAGGCCACGTCCACACTGATCCGTTTAAGTTTGTCACCTCAAACTTTTCAGTTTCTTAAAGTCATTGTTTTCCAGAATATTTGGAGATCGTTTTCAAAACTCTGTTTTTAGTTAAGGAAAATACCGTTCCAGTGTGGATGAGAGGCATAAACTTAGGAAAATCAATGCATTTTCAAACAAATCAGTATGACCTGGCCTGAGCCAAATTACAAGTTACAGTGGGATCCAAAAGTCTGAAACCACATTGAAAACATAATTTTATTTTCATTTACATTGGGAAATAAACAGTGTTATGATTTTGAAAAATGTTAATTAAGAGAAGACATATTTAAGATTCTGCACAATTTATAAGTCACTAATCATACGTAAGCCAACTGTAGCTTGATGATAATATTATACAGTATGATTTGAAAATGTTCCAAAGAGCGTATTGTGCGCTTCATGTCTGCTGTTCATCTGTTTTCGCTGATAGTTCAAACAACTTTGTTAAATAGAGTTTGTCTGACAAAATGGAAGTTGGATTTTATTTTCACAGGAAATATGACTTGTTGTACACAGCAATTAAAGGGATAGCTCACCCCCCAAAATTTAAATTTTCTTTAGTATTTACTCACCCTCATGCTATTCCAGATGTGTATGAATTTCTGTCTTCAGCAGAACACAAGCAATGATTTTTAGAAAAAAATATCTCAGCTCTGTAGGACTACACAATACAAGTGAATGGTGATCAGACTTTGTAGCATAAGCTATATAATAGGTGTGGGTGAGAACCAGATCAAAATGTAAGTCCTTTTTAACTCTAAATCTCCAATTTCACTTTTACATCTGAAAGTGAAAGTTAAAGTATAGATTTAGAGTAAAAAAAGCTTAAATATTATACTGTTTCTCATCCACACTTATTATATAGCTTCTAAAGATATAGATTTAAACACTGGAGTCTTTTGAATTACATCTATGTTTCCTTTACATGCTTTTTGGAGCTTCAAATGTTTGCTCACCATTCACTTGCATTGTAGGGACCAAGAGAGCTGAGATATTCTTCTAAATATCTTCGCTTGGGTTCTGCAGAAGAAAGAAATTCATATATCTGGGATATCGTGTGGGTGAAAAAAATAATTTTGAGAATTTTCATTCAATTATCCCTTTAATATGGTTAGTCACATATTGACTTACATTTGATGAGTGACTTATAAATGATACAGAATCATGAGTGATGTAATCATATCATTTTGCACAAACTTAGTTGTCAAACTTAGTGCAGTCCATGCCAGCTCGAGTGTGTGCTGTCATTAAAGAAAAAGGGGGACATACCAAATATTAAGATATTCTGACATTTATTTTCATTTTCATGAATTAGAAAAATTTAAATTCACCATTCAATAATGGTCTCAGCCTTTTGGACCCCACTGTCTGCTGCTCCAAAGTGTCATATGCCTTGGTATTCAGCAGGGGGCAGTGCAACCCTCCAGGACAATTTCCTTTAGCTCTCAACAAACGGAAAATACTTCATGTTATTCCTGAGAATGTGAGCCATAAAAGAAGGATTTAAAGTGTTTATTATCCTTACTGGCATGCATCAAATACATTTTAACCATTGTTGATTTGATTGAACATCAATTATGAATTATTAAATCACATGGGAAAAGCACATGTAAAACATATGACTGCAAAACAGGAATATAAATCAAATCTGTCTGTTACAATAGAAGATAATCCTACTGGTCCTACCTGGCAGTGAAGGCTTGAACCGGGCAAAGCAATGTTTGGTTGAAGAACACACTAACTACAGCCCGTTTATCTTGGTCTTTCTCTCAACTTCTTGGCTCACTGAAATGGCATAAAATGAGACAGATACAGACACACAAGTTATGATCAGGTAGTGCAAATGTGACAATCTTGGTATACTAATCTTCACAACATGCATTATCTTTTGTAAGGCTAGTTGGTGAAAAAAAAAAGATGGCGCCATTGTGTGTGGCTTGCCGTCTGTCACTGTCATTGCTGTGTGTGTTTTTGCTGTTTGTTTTGCTTTTTGCCCGGGATGTCGACTCTCTGCTGGTGTATGATCGCCAAACACTGCTGGATCTGCGATTTTCTGCTGAAAATTTAGTAAAATTGGATGATGGTGGACGTGAAACCTTGCCCCCGCTCCTGGCGAGGCTCCCGGCTCACCTTTGGCACGTCCCGGCTCCACCTTCTCGGCGTGAGCGCCGACGAAAGCGCACTCACCGCCGGGGAAAACGTAGTGGCCGGCTGCTGAGGTTGAAGGCCCGTCTTGCATGGTGTTCTACGCCTTTTTGGACTGAGTTAGGAGTCGTGCCTAGCCTCGTTATTCCCCGACGCTCGCTGGACTCTGTCGGTGCCTGGCTGATACCTGTCGTCGGCCCGGAAGAGGTGTTCCAGCCCCGCGGCCCCTGCTCTCCTCGTCCCCGCTGGCGCGGAGTCAATCACAGCAACTTGCGGTCTCTGCGTCGGGTTTCACGAACATCCAGCGCGGCGGATACGCCGGTTCCTGCCAGGTTTGGACTGGTAAATGCTAGATCTCTAGCAAATAAGACTTTTGCATTAAAGGATTTTTTTCACGACCCGAGGATTGGATTTCCTCTGTGTAACTGAGACATGGCTGAGTGATGGTGAGTCCAGCGCTTTCACAGAATTTCTACACCATGATTGCTGCTACCTTAACTCCCCGCGAAAATCTGGCCGAGGAGGAGGAATAGCGACTGTATATAAGAGTCATTATAAATGTAAGCAGATATTGCTGTCTTCCGCTTTCAGCAGTTTTGAGCTGAGTTTATTTGAGATTGGTCGCTCTCACACAGTGTTGTGGTCTATCGGCCCCCCAAGTACAATAAGGACTTTTTAAATGATTTTTCTGATTTTCTGGCTGAAATCATGCCTAAATATGATCGTGTTCTTATTGTTGGGGATTTTAATGTTCATGTGTGTTGTCCTGATAAGCCAGTGACAAAGGGTTTTCTAAACCTCATTGATTCTTTTAATCTTGTGCAATCTGTGTCTGGACCCACACAAGAACATGGACACACACTTGATCTTGTTTTGTCATATGGTTTGCCTGTTCTTAATCTAGAGATATGTGACGCAGTGTTTTCTGACCATATGCCTGTATTATTTGAGACTGCTCTTGCCTGGCATACATTTAAACCTCGCGCTGCTGCACGGCGCTGTCGCATGATTAACCCTTCCACTGCTGCTCAGTTCTCGGCTGCTTTCAGTCAGAACATCATCACTCCTGAGTCTGTATTGCACACAGAAGAGCTTAGCTCATGGTTTCACTCCACCTGCCAAACTGTTTTAGACACTGTGGCTCCATTAAAATCCAGGCAGCCTAAAACTATATCTGAGCCCTGGCTAAATGACATGACTCATGCTGCCAGACGTGAGTGCCGTAGAGCTGAGCGCAAGTGGAAGAAGGACAAACTGCAGGTGTCTCTTCAAATGTTAAGAGATTTCTGGCAAATTGTCACAAGCCTCGTGTTTTGTTTAACACCATTGACTCACTTTTAAATGCCCCGCAGAATGCTTGTATGGAGGCATCCCCTGCTATGTGTGAAAATTTCCTTGCTTTTTTATTGATAAGGTCACTTCTATTAGGTCTCAAATTGCACCTTCACTTTCAGACCCTTCAATCTCTGTCCCCTGCTCGGCTGTTTTTGATCATTTTGAGCCGGTGACTTTTTCTTTTTTAGAGGAGGTTGTTGGTCACTTAAAGCCCTCAGGTTCTCCAAATGATGCTGTCCCCCCTCGACTATTTAAGGAGGTTTTCCCTACTGTAGGACCATCTGTTGTTGCAGTTATAAATGGTAGTCTGACCTCGGGTGTGGTCCCTGAAATTTTAAAACATGCAGTAGTTCAACCTCTGATTAAAAAACCTGCTCTAGATCCATCAGTTCTTGCTAATTTCAGGCCTATTTCCAAATTGCCCTTCCTTTCGAAAATCCTGGAGAAGATTGTGCACAGTCAATTATTGGCCTTTTTGGAAGAACATAACATATTAGAGGTTTTTCAGTCCGGCTTTAAAACCTTGCACAGCACCGAAACCGCTCTTTTAAGAGTTTTTAATGATATCTTTTTAGCGACTGACTCTGGTGACTGTGTTATCCTTGTGCTTTTAGATCTAACTGCTGCATTTGACACAGTGGATCATGAAATATTGATTGCACATTTAAGGCAGTGGGTGGGCATCAGTGGCATAGCACTGGAGTGGTTTAGGTCATACTTAGCGGATCGAACTTTTTGTGTTAGTGTAGGTGAATATGTATCCTCCTCTGCTCCTCTTTTGTGTGGGGTCCCACAGGGCTCAGTCCTCGGCCCTCTACTTTTCTCTTTGTATTTGCTTCCACTTGGTTCCATACTTAGAAAGTACGGCATTTCATTCCACTGTTATGCAGATGACAGTCAGATTTATGTACCACTTAAAAAGAAAAATTATAACTCTGTTGGACAACTACTCAATTGCCTCGACGACATAAAGGCCTGGATGGCTCTGAACTTTTTAAATTTTAATGATAAAAAAACAGAAGTGATGGTTTTTGGAGGCACCACTGGGACCCCACCTGTAGATCTGGGCTCCTTGGCTCCCTATATTAAACCTAGCATTACAAACCTAGGAGTTAAAGTGGACCCTGAGCTTAAATTTGACATTCAAATCAAAGCTGTTGTCAAATCAAGTTTCTTTCATTTGAGGCAGCTGGCTAAAATAAAGCCAATTCTGTCAAGACAACATTTTGAAACTGTAATCCACGCCTTTGTAACTACACGGCTGGACTACTGTAATTCACTATATGTGGGGGTTAGTGGGTCCTCCATCACCCGTCTCCAGATGATACAAAATGCAGCAGCACGTCTTTTAACGGGCACACGTAAACATGAGCACATTTCCCCTATTTTAGCTTCACTACATTGGCTGCCTATTCAATTTAGGATCCATTTTAAAATTCTGTTATTTGCTTTTAAATCATTAAATGGTCTTGCCCCGCCATACCTCTCTGAGCTTCTACACTCTTATAAACCCGCCCGCGCTCTCAGGTCAGATGATCAGCTGCTCCTGACTGTGCCTAAAACTAAGCGTAAGCTCAGAGGGGACCGTGCATTTGCTGTGTCTGCCCCTAAACTATGGAATGATCTGCCTTTGCATGTTAAGCAGGCCTCTTCTTTATCTGTTTTTAAAACCCTTCTTAAAACTCATCTTTTCTCTTTGGCTTTTGACACCTAGTAAGATGTCGACTTTTTATTGTATATTTTTATTGTATGGTTATTAATTGTACATATGTTTATGTTTTCTGTACAGCACTTTGGTCAACTTTGGTTGTTGTAAAGTGCTTAACAAATAAAGTTGGTATGGTATGGTATGGTATCCTCCTGTGGCCAGAGGCATCCCAACACCTGCTCCTCTCTCTTCTCCTCCTCTCTGTTCTGTCCTCCCTGTCCTCATGGTCACATTTTTCTTCAGTTTTTTATTTTATTTTTATTTACACATAAATCTAGTGGATTCTGTAGTAACCTTTTTGGCATTCTTCTGCTCACTATTCTGTCTGACTTGTTTTCTGTGGGAGGAGGGATCATGGAGGTTGATTAGACCTTAATTGATTACATCACAGCATGTTGCTTGAAAATAATTTACTAAGGGTTTGAATGAATTGAGTCCTGCACATGTTAACAAGCTAGTTAGCCATCATAACCTCAAGCCAACTAGCCTGTTACTACTTCAAATATATGAAATGCTGCATACTGTATCAACATTGATGCTCTAGTTAATGAATAGTTAATAACTTCTCTGTTACAGGGGTGCCTACTTAGTTTGGGTACCTGGCTGTAGTGAGATTTTGATGCTATGGGCTTAATCATGCGAACGAGCAGTTGTGCACTTAATCACGTGCACATATTTAGACTCAATTCAAGGTCCCCTCAACTCCTTTCTCTTTTAGCTTCCAAAAATACCTCAATAAACTCAACCGGAATAACAGAGTTGATAAGTCTTTCTTGAAAACATACATAGTATTAGTAGCTAGCTAACTAGTTGCAGTTTTTTTTGGTGATAGGAGAAACAAGTACAAACAGAACATTACAGTGAGACACAGAATATAAAACAAGGTAATAGTATAAATGGACTGTGATGAGGAGGATGGCGGGGCCGCGCCGTGACTACACATGCCCGGACCCCAATCGGGCTAATCAGCCGAGGAGAGGGATAAATGCAGACAGATGCAGCAGTTTAGGAGAGAGAGATCCACACACAGCTGCCATGTGTGTATTTGTGTAAGTGTCTTTTTGTATAAATTAAATATTACTTTGACTGTTCAGACGGTTCCTGACTCCTCCTTTTAACCTTGTTACATAGACATACAAATGATAAGGTATATAGCAGAATGGCATATGTACATGTGCAAGTGGTTATGTATGAGCAAGTTAGGTGTATGTAGAATTATTAAATATGTGAATTTACATATGTACATGAGATATGTATTTACATTATTGTGCAAATGGGGGAGTCCTGAGGCAGTTTAATTGTTCATGAGGAAAATGGCCTGAGGGTAAAAGTGGTGTCCACTATCATCTACACTGTTTTGAGCATGTTCAGATCAAGTTTGTTGTGACAGCACCAGATAGCCAGCAGATCAAACTCCTGTCTATATGCAGACTTGTCACCTTCTCGGATGAGGCTGATGACAGTTGTGTTATCTGCAAACTTCAGGAGCTTGACAGTGGGTTATTTTGCTGTGCAGCATTCTTGTACAGGGAGAAGAACAGTGGAAAGAGAACGCATCCCTGAGGAGCTAATAGTGAGGTTATTGGATGTGAGTTTTCTCAGTCTCACTAGCTGCTGGGTCTCTGTCAGGAAGCTGGTGATCCATCGACAGATTGGGGTGGGCACGGAGAGCTCACAGATGTGAGATTGACAGGTCTATAGTCCTTAAGTCCTGTGATTTTGTTTTTTTTGGGGTACCGGAATGATGGTGGAGCGTTTCAAGCAGCAGGGAACTTCACACTGCTCCAGAGATCTATTGAAGATCTGTGTGAAGATGGGGGCCAGTTGGTCAGTGCAGACATTCAGACAGGAAGGCGAAACACCATCTGGGACTGAAGCTTTCCTTGTGTTTTGTTTCCGAAAGACCCAGTACACATTCTCCTCACAGACCAAAAGTGCAGATTGAGTAGCAGGAGGGGAGTTCCAGGAAGTGTTAGTGTGTGTGTGTAAAGTGAAGATCAGAACTGGGAAGGGTGGGAGACTGGGCTTTTTAAACCTGCAGCAAAACACATTCAGCTCATCACCCATTAGTTGAATCTCTAGAGAGCAAAGAGGTGTCTTGTACTTGGTGATGATTATCAGGCCTTTACACACAGATGCAGGTTTGTTAGCCGAAAACTGTTTTTTCAGCATTTCAGAGTAGCTTCTTTTAGCCAACATAATATCAGTGTGTTCCTGGCATGGTTTTACAATATTTTATCCCCTCTTCTTTAAGCATCCTCTTTAGCATGACGAAGCTGTCTGAGTTTTCCTGTAAACCATGGTTTATCATTATTGAACAATTTCCTAGTAGTTATGCACATATCCTCATAGAAACTGATATATGATGGCAAAGCAATATTTACAAATAGTTTTAGAATTTTAAATATTTTTATACATTTTAAATATTATCATGTGACAAGTAAAAAATAACTTGTATCTCTTGTAAATAAATGTAATTTTAAATAATGCAATGTGAAAAGTAGAAAATAATAACTTGCATCTCCTGTGAACAAATATTTTCAATAATGACTTTTGCAAAAAATTTAAATAGAACACTACTGATTAAGAGCATGAATCTGACCCATGATTGCTGTTGCATGTGATCGTCCTCTCAGTGATCCTGTCACTGTATATGCACAAGTATTTACTCTAGGTTCTTACTAAAAAAACACTACCATGTTTGCTTTTTCAGGTTTCAGGCAGGATCTGAGGCAGCACAGTTTGGGAAAAGTATAGTCACGATGGCACAGTGTATCTTCTGTCTTAATGAGTTTTAACAAGGTGTTTAAACCCACTGCGCTTCACTGTAGCTATGGGGGCCACATCTTTTGCGATGTAGTAACAAATGGCGACAGTTATTTCTTTCCATCTTCTTGAATCCTTTTCATATTGTGTAGCATTTGTAAATGCTTTTGTTATCGACACCTGCTTTGTGGGGGCACTTGTTGTCAGTCTCTCTCTTTTTTTTTGAGCCATGCACTGTTCATATTCAGTAACATGATTGTGCTCCAAGTGTTCAAACAGATTGGTGGTACTACATTTGGTCGTTGAAAGTTTTTTTCTGAAGTGTTTACATTTTACTTAATTTTGTTCGGTGTCTTCTTTACTGAAGCCAAAATGTGCCCAAGCGACAGACACTGCATTTTTCTTTGGTAAAAGCTGCTTCTGTTGCTCAGTTGACTCTGTGTTTGAGTTCGCCTCCATGTTGCTTCCATGTCGCTGACTGGACTTGGTGGAGTCACGTGACTAAACATGCGGTAGTGTGTTTTTAAGGAGAAAGTAGTAACATGATTAAAAATACTAAATAACCAACATGGGATAAATACGCTGGTTAGAGGTTCTGAATTTTGGTTTCGATTACTTTTTGATCCATATATCCATCTGTCCATCCGGCCGTCCGGCTTTCTCAGTAAACATTGATATAGCAATTCATTCAATACATACAAATTTTAAGTGATTGATATTCTGTCTGTCTATCCATCCATCCATCTATCCAACCAACCATTCCTACCCACTAATACTATGTAGGGTCGTAGTTCATGTTTATGTTCACGTTTTTAACTAGGGTTTTTGGTGTACACATATGTAAATAAACTGCACCTGGGTTCTGCTCCTGTGTCATTGCCAGCCAGATACATTACAGAATGCTCGACTGAACAACATGAGCCCAGCAGTTGCACTTCTGCTACTTCACCAGGGGAAACGTCCCCTGGAGGATTACGTTGAGGACTTTTGTGCTCTGGCACACCAAGTGTACTTTAATGAGGTTGCCCTCAAAGACATTTTTCGTTTTGGACTTCTTCCTTGATGCCTAGCGGTCGCAGTCCCCTCAATCTGGCTCAATATATCGACCTCGCCCTACCGATCATTTCACGTTATGGCCGCCTCGCCTGAGTCTGCTCCAGGCCATGTCACCACCACGCCTGAATCTGCTCCAGGAAATGTCACTGCCATGCCTGAGTCTGCTCCAGGCCATGTTACACCTCATCCTGCTCCATGCCATGTCACAGCCACATCTCACACTGCTCCATGCCGTGTCACAACCGAACCTCAGTCTGCTCCATATCGTGTCACAGCAAAGCCCCAGACTTCTCCATGCCATGTCACAGCCAAACCCCAGACTTCTCCATGCCATGTCACAGCCGAACCTCAGTCTTCTCCATGTCATGTCATAGCCAAGCCCCAGACTGCTCCATGCCATGTCATAAGCAAGCCTCTGCTCCACGGTCCAGGCCCGCCTCTACTCCATGGTTCAGGAACGCCTCTGCTCCACGGTCCAGGCCTGCCTCTCAAATCTCTCATGGCTCCGCCTTCCATGGCTTCGTCCATCGAGACTCTAATATCTCCACCCACCATGGGCTCCTCCCTGGTCCCATGCCCCACACCCTATCTCACCACGCCCCACGCCTCAAGACACCCCCCAGCACTCTACAGTACTCTGGACTTATGTCATGTTTTATGTGTTTTTGTTCATGTGTTGGGGCATCGGGAGCCGCCCCTTAGAGGGGTACCTGGTGGTTCTTGATTTTCGTGTTTTCTATTTTTTAAAAGTTAGTCCTGTTCATGTCTTCAGGTCCTCTTATTTTGAAATTAGTTAACTTCCTTGTCTAGTCATGTGATGTCCTGCTTTCCCTCCATTTTCATGTGTCTTGTTTTCATTGGTTTATTATTTAATTATCTTGTTTAGAGTTTGTTTGTTCATTGGTTTATGTTCCCCCATGTCATGTATTTAAGACCTCATGTTTGCCATTGTCCTTGATCAAGTATGGTTGATGTAATGTCATGGTTCGGTCAAGTCAAGTCAAGTCAAGTCAAGTCAAGCTAAGCTAGTCAAGTCATGTTATGTCAAGTCTAGTTCATGTTCACATTTTTAGTTAGGGTTTTTGGAATACACTTATACAAATAAACTGCACCTGGGTTCGTCATCACATCATCGTCTGCTCCTGTGTCATTGCCTGCCAGATACATTACAGTACTCAATAATTACTATATTTATATAGCCTGATGTTTACATTGGCACTTCAAAGAATGTTATTTATAAAAACACAATATTACTATGCTACCTGTTTGTGAGCAATGCATTTTAATTATGATATGATAATGTGATTAAATGCAGAAGGCAAAACATTTAGTTGCAACTTAAATTCCAAATATGTGAAAATGTATTTTCTCATAATGCAAAGTGTTGTGAAATGAATATCAGCTAATTACATGCTAATTTCTCCGGCGTCCTTCAGTTTCTTTTAGCAATCTTTTTCTTCATGTTAGGTCTGAATCATAGCTCTCATGTTCTAGAGCTCTCAGCAAATACACTGCACCCACCTTCCCATAAAACAGGCTGCAATTTCATGTTGCAGTGTTCTCTATGGTAGGAATTAAGACACAGAGGTATGAGGAAAGCAGGCATTTATAATGGCTGAGTGAATGGCCGGCTCTACTCTTGCTGATGGATTTCGTATGCCATTAATCGCTGTGGCTGCCAGGTTGTTATTTTACCTTATATTTGTGAAACTCTTGTTTCCAACACTCTTTCAATGTTGTTAAGTTAAATGCTTGATTTAAGAGCTTTTCCAACTTGCACTTACAATCTTGTTATAACTATAGCTACCAGTTATGGAAATCGTGAGCTATGGGAACCATGAAATCATCAATTCCAATTAATATTGGATTTACTGCCCTCAGCAGCCTGTTACCAAATTATGACATCTTTTAATATTTTAACAGAACAGATTCTTGCAAAAGTGTTTACACAGACTTTTTACAAAATTACACTTATTTCAACAAAACCCTAGGGATATAAACACTATTTTGAATCAAATCATAACATATCATACTATTGTAATGATGCTTAGCAAGCAATGACAGGCAGATGAAGACGATTATGATATGAGGAACCCAAACAATGTTTTATTAACACAATACCTGACCAAGGACCATGGCAAACATGAGGGTATAAATACATGGACAAGGGTAACAAGACAACCAGTAAACAGACAGAACTATAAACAAGATAATATGACTAATAAACCAGTGACAAAACAGAACTGATAATGAATTAACAAGACAGTAAACCAATGAAAACAAGACACATGAACATGGAGGGAAACAGGAAATCACATGACATGAAACATGTGACTATAATACAGGAACTAAACTTCCAAAATAAAAGACATGCTTTTTGGTGGAGTAAAATGACAGAGAAGAAAATAGTCGGTCACAACGCCAAGAAGATAGGGAGAATGGCGTGGGGAGACATTTCAGACGGCGACAATAATCAAGACCTGGATTATCAGGAATTAAGATATACTAATAGATCTGATTGTGAGCAAACAATTCATAAATGGAGAAATATAAGAAATGAAGCAGATATGGAGACGGTAGAAAGAGAAATCAAAGTGATTGTTACTTTTGCTAAACAATCAGAACAACAAAAGCATCCTGTTAAACTATCAAAATCAATTGAGAAAGATACAGGAATACTGAAAGCTGTATCCTGTCTCAGAAACAGAAGAATAATGATCAAATGCAAGGATGAGAAGCAGAAACAAAAGATTCTTTAAATGAAAACACTAGCAAAGGTAATATGCACAGAAATAGGCAATAAAACTAGAGGGGTCATTTCAGGAGTACCTCTTAACGCAAGTATGGATGACATCAAAGGAAGTTTGGATGGTGGCACAGTCATTTCTGCTCTAAGATTGCAGACATGGAAAGACAATAAAAGTTGTGACAGCATGAGCGTGTTGATTTAATTTGAAGGAAATACCCTACCGACAAAAGTGAAGCTAGAATTAAAGCGAAAATGCGCCGTACAAAATGCAGAGGAGAACATGAGTATGGCAAGTGTGAGGAGGGAATAGAGATCAAATGTTGTAACTGTGGGGGAGGCCATAGCGCATTTGCAAAAGCTATCCGTAAGATAAAAGGCATAGCACAAAAAAAGAGAATAAATATGCAAGGAATCAATGTGGAATCTTCCATCCAGAATAATGTGAATCCTGCAAGAAATGAATCAGATGTTCTGTTTGTGATGAACAAAATTGATTTTGTGGCATTTATTTGTGTAATGGTAAATGGTACAGTGCAAGCAAAAGGAAGTCGGATAAGTTAAAGATAATTGTAGGATGTGCTAGTAAATTCCTAAAGATTTTAAAAGTGAAAGAAGCTGTTGCTTTGGACATGACTCAGAGTAACAATACAGAATTCTATAATGTCTTTCCTACTATTACATTGGAATGCCAGGATCTTAATAGCATATCCAGTCCATGCTAGGCTAAAAACAAACCCTAGCCGGCCAGCTCTCCCATCTATCCTGCTCTCAAATGTTTGCTCCCTGGACAATAAACTGGACTACATCTGACTCCAGCAGACCATGGTCCTGGAGGAACGTTGTCTCGTTTCACTGTGTACTGTACTAACTGTATATGGTTGAACGACAATAAAAACCACTTGACTTGACAAATGGGCAAGAATTAAAAAAAAAAATATCACAGAAATGGGAAAAACATGGTTAAATAGCTCCTTGGAATTTAAGATCAATGGATATGTAGTAGAGAGGAAAGACAGAGAAAATGGCAGAGGTGGAGGGTGTGCAACATTTATTAAAGAAAGCATAGCATATAAAAGAATATATAAAGATAGTAATGCATAATACATACATATAGAAATATTGCATGAATTAATCAGAATTATACATTTTTATAATCCATGTAAAGAAACAAGTTAGACTTTTTTAAAAGAGGCGATGGGTGACACAGGGCAAAATTATCACGTCTGGGGATTTTAATGCACATAATGGTTTATGGGGTAGTAAAAACACTGATAATAACAGGGAAATAATAGAAGAATTTATTATAGAACATTCACTGGTTTGTTTGAATGATGGGAATCCAACACGAATGGATATAACAAGAGGTAGCACGTCATGTTTAGATCTCACAATAATGTCAGCAGCATTAGCTTGTAAATGTGTTTGGACAGTGCATGAAGATAGTATGGGCTGTGATCATTGGCCAGTAATATGTGAAATTCAAAATGCAGTACAAAAGCAAAATACGAAAGGTGGAGCTTTAAACAGAAAAAAATGGAAGGAATTTTTATATGTTGTGTGAAGAAAATTTAAATAATAAGAAATTGGAATGACGTGTTGTGGAAAAATATAATAAAATCGTAGAAGGAATTATCTTTGCAGCAAAACAGTCTATTCCTTTAATAAGAGATACTGGAAAGAAAAAGAAAAGTGTACCATGATGGTCAGAAGAATGCACAGTGGCAATAAGAGAAAAAAATAAGGCATTTCAAATTTTAAAAAGATTAATAACACGAGATACAATCGTAGAGTATCAGAATAAAATGGCAAGGGTAATTCAAAATGCTAAAGAAAAGTGTGGCAAGAGTTCTGCTGTACAATTGGGTTAGAGACTGAAATGCATGTTGTATGGAAATGGGAAAATGGCAATTACAAATAAGGAAAAAGCAGAAGTCTTAGCTACAACCTTGATAAAATCCACAGAGTTAAAAACATGGATAATAGATTTTTGTATGAAAAAACAAGGCGTAGATAGCAATATGGATGAAAATAGTTCAAATAGCCATTAACAATTCAAGGAATACAACAACAGGGAGAGACATGGTCAGTTACAGAATGTTAAAAAACTTACCAGAGATAGCCATTAAAGCATTATTGGATTTATATAATCATGTATGGAATGAAAGTACTTTACCTAAAGATTGGAAAAGTGCAGCCAGGGAAAGATGCAACAAAATCGAACAGCTATAGACCAATTGCACTCGCATCTACATTGTGCAAAGTAATGGAGAAAATTATAGTAAGAAGGTTGAATTACTTTTTGCAGAAAAAAGAAACATTAGCACCAGATCAGAGTGGTTTTACAATGGATGCTCTGATTATTTAAAAATTATGCAAAGAATGCACTTACAATGAGAGAATATCTTGTCGCAGTTTTCTTTGATATTGAAAAAGCATACGGCACTTTATGGAGGGAAGGACTTTTAATTAAATGAAATAAACTTGGAATAGGGGGGAGAATGTATAACTGGATATTAGATTTCCTATTTGAACTTACATTCCTGGTAACAATAGGGGAAGAAATGTCAGCACCGTATGATATTATGAATGGGACTCCGCAAGGAAGTGTCATCAGTCCAATTTTATATGCTGATGACGGAGCAGTATGGAAAAGATGTAGTAATTTTAGAAATGTAGTTAAAGGAATACAAGAAACAATAAGTGAAGTTGAAGAATGGCCAATAGATTGGGGATTAAATTGTTTTAAAAAAGACTCAATATATGATTTTTATAAAGAAAAGGAAAATGGAACAAATGATTCTGAAATGATATCATCAACCAATAGAAAGAGTAACAGAATTCAAGTATCTTGGATTAATCTTTGATGAGGAATTAAGCCAAGTATGAATGGGGAGCCAGCAAGAGTTCACTGTTACATATATATCAAGCCTTAATACATTCTAGTATAGACAGGGCTGGACTAGCAATCTGGCATACCGGGCATTTTCCCGGTGGGCCGACGTACATTGGGGCCATTCAGGGGCGGACTGGCCATCGAGATAACCAAGCGAGCCATTGGGTTAGCTGCGAAACATGCCGAATGGACCGCGATAAGCTAAAATGAGCCACCGCGTTATGCAGAACGGTCCACAAAACGGCACCGCGATATGCAGAAAAGGACAGCGAACAACATCACTGTGTAAATGTTAAAAAAAAAAAAGTCTTATTAGAATAATTCATTCGGGAAACCTCCTCAACACTGGTCACGCTGTATGTTTCCCACTGTAGATAAAAAAAAAAAAAAAAAAAACCATTTCTGATAATCATTTGCCTGGTAATCGGCTTAAACTGATTGTACAGTATATTTTGCACTGTAGATTCAAGAGCCAGCTCTAAGGAGTCATTTGTCTCATCCTGTAGATTCAAAAGAACCAGCTCATAAGAGTCATTCGCCTGGGAATCGGGAGTGGCTGCACTGTATATATTGCGCTTTATAGGAGATTCAAAAGAACTGGCTCTTAAGAGTTATTTGATAAGGAATCAGACTGGTCATGGTGTAGATTCAGAAGAACCTCTCAAAAGAGTTTTTCATTTGGAAAACGGGTTTCACACCGCTGATTTAGTAGTTTGTGTCTCTGTTCCACTCATCAGAGGTTTCATGTGTTATCTTTGTGGTTCTTGAGAAAGGTCACTTAGTTTTACAGTAGCAAAAATATACCTGTATGCACTTACACATCAAGACTGACAGACGAGACTACATTACATTTTTAAATTTATGATAGTTAACGTAAAATTCATCTTCTGTCATCATTTACTCACCCTCAACCTCATGATATGTTCTATGCAGAATGTCCAAGCTTCTGTTTTCTCTAAAAAAAAGTAGTAAAAGTCCATACAACCTACTAAGCAGTGACAAATTCTCATGGCCAGTAAAGCCTTCTCTGCTGGCCTAACGTGCCAAATAAATAAATATTTTTCATCCTTTTATTCTCAATCACCTTTTTGCCTTTGCATTTTTAATCGCTTTCCACTCTTAATTAATATACAAATAAATAAAAAAAGTTCAACAATTTCATCCAGTTAGAAATTATTCCTTGATGCTTACAAGCAAAGTGTGACATCACATGCCCGAAGCAGCATGTGAGTTTGAGCTCCACCCCGTCAGGCCTCAGTGCAAATGAATGGGCAACTAAAGTCAGATTGTCAGATTCAACAGCCAATAAAATTGATTTATTTGTTCTTGGTGGGTGTGATCTTTGGGATATGTCCCAGTCGAGGCCTTTTAGCTGGCCTTGAGTGACACAATCACACTTTAAGTGATGTAAATAATTCAAGAGTGAAAAGCGTAAGATCAAGCTGTCTGACGAGTCGGGTGTCATCACTGCCACTATCGCCATTGAGAAAGAGATCCTTATGGATTTACGAACACGAGATGTTCTGCATCTTGTGATTGCTTAATACATTAAACAGTAAAGAAGGACTGCTTTTCACTTCAAGTAAGTAAATTGGTAAGTGTTTTTTGCATTGTTATAGCAACATCAGGAGTTTTCTAAGTGTAAATTAGGCTGGTTGAGCATTCAGTGTCAGATCAAGTTTTGAAAAGTAGTGCTGCGTTCCAATCAACTTGCAAAGTTGGAACTTCCTATCAGGAAAAATGCAATGGTCAGAATCGAAGTCAGAATTATAACTTGTAGGCTCGTGCAGAAATTCTCAACTCCGGAGATGCAGGTGCAAGATGTCACACAAACATGTCGACACTCAGGGAGATATACAAAGTATGTGATAAACATTCACTTTATTAAGTAATATCGATAAATGAGTTTGTTTCCACATTACATGATATTAAATCTTGTTTAACGAACTCCTGTAGAAACAAGTGTATAAAACATTATAATCTTTTTTGGTAATCGTACACCTGAAGCACAAATGTTAGTGCTGCAGCATTGTTTATCAGTTGGGTTGCTAGGAGACATCTCTAATGACAGTCAAACCCCTGTTAAGCTAACGGGAGTGTTGCAGTTCTGAATATCAGGGAATGGGATGCATTTATGGTCAGAGTTGGTCAAGTAGGAATATCCCACATCCAACTTGAATGGAACGCAGCTTAACCGTGTACCTTGATGAAATGAAATTTATTGCAAGCAACATTAAAATAAAATATAATTAGATAGATTTTTCCAGGTATTATAGACCTCCTTGGTAGATTCATATGAAAAATTATGATTTTTGAATGTCTGTTCGGGAGACATTCATTTCACAGAACATTCATGCTGCAGTTAAAATTAGGCTTGCTTGAGCATTAAGTGTCGTTTGCGGTCACATTTTTAAACACGTGATGTCATGATTGGTCATCTGACACTCAAGAAACAATGGCATTTGATGTCAAGGATGTCAGTGAAGAACAACTTAAATTTCAGTCTGTTCCTTGCACAGCTTTAAAAGACTTGGGAAGACATGCACACAAGTTTTATGGACTAATTTTATGTAGTTTTTGTGTTTTCGAGTTTGGCTGGCTGTATAAATCAACATCCAATTTCCTTGTATGCAAAACAGAAGCTTGGACATTCTGCCTAATGTCTCCTTTAGTGTTTCACAGAAGAAAGAAAATAATACAGAGTTGAAACGTCATGAGGGTGAGTAAACGATGATAGAATATACATTTTTGTGTAAAATAACCCTTTTTAAGCCCCTGCATGCTTGTGACGTAATTTAGAACAAAATCGGACCAAAATGTAGATGTTCTTGCATTTGTTTCTGTGGTTCATAACGGCTTGCCAGGGTGAACTTTCAGGAAAACTTTGTAGCAGCTATCAAATATCTTATTACATTTGTCCATGTCATTGGTAGGTGTGAGCCGGAGCTCCACCAACTTTGAGGTTGAAAACGAATTCCCGTTCAGTCAGTTAAGATCAGTCAACATGAACAAATTGGCATGCAGATTTAATAGCGAGCTGCTGCAAACTGATCAACATTTGTGCATTATTTTGCACATATTCCCAAAGTAAGGTATGCATATCATCATTCTTTTGTCTGTATTCTGCCCATTAACACTCTTTTATACACCCATCTTTGCAGTTGTATCTGTGTCATCATAAATTACAATAACAGAGTGTAATCGGTGCATATTATGGCTGCGTATACCGTGTTAGCACATTAGCACCATAAATGCATAAGGTAAACATTACAAATTACACATTAGCTACTGCATATACATAACTTTTAATCATCACCGAGTACTTAAAACACTGATCTCATGTGAATTCTATCATAAAAGTCATTGATAACACATTTTAATATCACATTAGCTAAGGGTATTATGAGTCTTGTGCATCCTCTTTTAAATGCTGCTCTTAAAACCTCCCACAGTGGTGCGGCTGGTGTCTAAATGTTTGCAAACATTTTTCCCAACTTCTTTTTGGCTCTGAGCGAAGAACGAAGAAGCACCTGACCGCCTAATACATTCATGCAAACATAGTGTACATACTGTACACATCGTACACTGTCAGAAAAAAATGCAAAAACTGTTTCTTTAGGGTTACAACAGCTCACTAAAAGGTACAACTTTTTGTAAAAAGACATTCTGACAGTGTATACGTTTTGGCCAGTTCACTTTTAAATGAAGTTAAAATAAGGACACACAAACACTCAGACATCAGGGAGGCCATTAATGTGAGTGTTTGGCAGGGTTAATGCTGAGTCTCAGTGTGTGGTTAGGATCCAGATCAGGTGCACTTAAATCCGGGGTGTGTCATCATCATTAAATGATCTTCAGCCAGAGACCTGGGCCACATTTCGCCCACATGTCTCCTCAGACACACTCCAGAAAGTAGCACCATCACAACATGAAGACACGCAAGCTGTTCAGATTCCAGAAGTTATGGGTTGCAAGTTTGTTTTGAACATTTTATCATCATCTGTGCATGAACACTAGTAGTGCTGCTGAAAAAAAAATGTCTGTAAAAGTGATCAAAAAAGGTTTATTTTCATTGTTTCTTTTGTATTAGTTACTGTAGTTCTAAATGAAACTTGTATTGAGGTTTAGCGTTTTTTCCCCACAACTCGTCTTGGGGGATGTAGGATTGGTCAATATTGATCGTACACTGGCGGCCAAAAGTTTGAAATAATGTACAGATTTAGCTGTTTCTGAGGAAATTGGTACTTTAATTGACCAAAGTGTCATTCAACTGATCACAAAGTATAATCAGGACATTACTGATATAAAAAACAGCACCATCAATTTTTGAAAAATGTCATTTTTGATCAAATCTAGACAGTCCCCATTATCAGCAGCCATCACTCCAACACCTTATTCTTGAGTAATCATGCTAAATTGCTAATTTGGTACTATAAAATCACTTGCCATTGTACCAAACACAGCTGAAAGCTATTTGGTTCATTAAATGAAGCTTAACATTGTCTTTGTGTTTGTTTTTGAGCTGCCACAGTATGCAAAGTATGCATGTCTTAAGGTCAATATTAGGTAAAGAATGGCAAAAAAGAAACAGCTTTCTCTAGAAACTCATCAGTAAATCATTGATTTGAGGAATGAAGGCTATGCAATGCTTGAAACTGCCAAAAAACTGAAGGTTTCATACAAAGTTGTACAATACAGTCTTCAAAGACAAAGGACAACTGACTCTAACAAGGACAGAAAGAGATGTGGAAGGCCAGATGTACAACTAAACAGTGTCTAGTTTGAGAAATAGATGCACAGCACATCGACAGGTTTATGCAAGAAACAAGACAATAAAAACTATTTTAATTAACTTTAAATCCATCCAGGTTTATGATGCTGTTTGAAATGGCCGAACTCTCACGTGACGCTCATTCTTCTGTTGTAAATAAGCAGCGCTTCTGAATTCTCGCGTGAACTCGCCAACGCGTTATGTCACACGTTAGCTACGTGTTCCATTAACTGCTGTTTGTAGGTGCATTTTAAAAGTTAACAACATTTTAATTATCAATTTATTTTTTACAAAACTTATTGATTTTCTTCAGAAGACATTCAATGATCGACTGGAGTCTTGAGGATTACTTTTATGCTGCCTAAATGTGACTTTTGGGCCGTCAAAGTGCTGGCACACATTTATCTGCATTGTAAGGACCTGACAGAGCTCTATCACTCTTCCATTCTGCTTCTGCCCGCTTACAGGAAGAAACTGAAACAGGAAGCACCCACCCTCAGAACAATCCAGTACTGGTCGGACCAATCAGATTCTATGCTACAAGACTTTTTTGATCATGTGGACTGGGAGATGTTCCGGTCCGCCTCTGATGACGACATTGAGGTCTACTCTGATAGTGTAATGTGTTTTATCAGGAAGTGCATAGATGATATTGTACCGACCAAAATAATACAGATCTAGCCTAACAAGAAACCATGGATTAACAGTAATGTTCATGCAGCACTTAATGTGTGGATCTACGTTTTTAATTCTGGGAACGCGGAGGAGCATAAACAAGCCAGATATGACCTCCGCAAGTCAGAGCAGCCAAACGCCAGTACACGGACAAGATTGATGGACAGTTCAACACCACCGACTCTAGAAGCATGTGGCAGGGAATTCATATCATCACAGACTTCAAAGGGAATAAAAACTCTGCCGTGAACACCGCTGCCTCTCTCCCAGATGAGCCCGTTTAGAGGGAAATAACACCGTCCTTGTGGAGAGGTTAGTTCACTCTCCATCTCTGTAGCGGATGTAACCCGATCCTTCCGAAGGGTGAATATCCATAAAGCCGCAGGTCCAGAGAGGAAGTGCACACTCTGAAACGCTGGTGTCAGGAGCACAACCTCTCCCTCAACGTCAGTAAAACTAAGGAGCTTGTGGTGGACTTCAGGTGAAAAGACAGAGAACACAGCCCAATCACCATCAATTGAGCACCAGTGGAGAGAGTCAGCAGCTTCAAGTTCCTCAGTGTCCACATAACCGAGGAACTCGCATGGTCCATCCACACTGAGGCCGTTGTGAAGAAGGCTCACCAGCACCTCTTCTTCCTGAGATGGCTGAGGAAGTTTGGAATGAACCACCACATCCTCACACGGTTCTACACCAGTACTATAGAGAGCATCCTGACTGGCTGTATCACCACCTGGTACGGCAACAGCACCGTTCTCAACCCCAAAGCTCTGCAAAGGATGGTGCGAACTGCCAGAAACATCATCGGAGGTGAGCTTCCCTCCCTCCAGGACATATATACCAGGCGGTGAATGAAAAAAGCTTGGAGGATCATCAGAGACTCCAGCCACCCGAGCCACGGGCTGCTCTCACTGCTACCATCGGGCAGGCGGTATTGCAGCATCAGGACCTGCACCAGCCGACTACATGAAAGCTTCTTCGCCCAATCAATCAACTCTTGAACGATCACGATACATAGGTCATCACCGCACATTATTAGCCTCAGACTGGACTCTCATTTTATACTACTCTTAATAACACACTGGCAACTGACTATCAACCGACAGCTGAATGTCAACACAACACTTCATATTTATTTCCACTGATTACATGGGTGTACAGTGTATTTTTATTATATACAGTCTTCTTATGTTGTGCATACTGCATATTGTATATTATTGTTCATTTTTATAACAGTCTTATTTTGTATATACTATATATTTTTGATTATTAGGCTTATATTGTGTTGTGGAACAGGTGTGTAAAAATTGTTATGTGCAAATCAGTTGTTTATTGTAATTGTCATACTCCTATGTTGCTTGGAACTGCACCCAAGACTTTCACCCACTGTTGCTGTTGTGTATATGGTTGAGTGACAATAAAGGGATTTGATTTAATCTTCCTCTAAAAATCTTTATATGTGCTCTGCTGAAGACAGTCATACACATCTGGGATGGCATCAGGGTAAGTGAATATTGAAGTAGAATGAGTAGAATGACAGAGTGCTGCTATCCTGAAATTATAATAAGCAGTATATTGTGTCTGACCATACCATGCAAGCTGATAGAAGAAAACCCCAGAAACTACCTGAGCAAATAACATTTTCAGAAAAAAATCTCTTAGTTTTTGCATTGTAATTACATTTAAAGTACTTGCATTTAATTACATTTGTAGTTATACTGTTCATTTTACCACTAACCCCTCTAACTCCTAATCTTAACCCTACCCGTACCTCAACCTCAGTTGCAGCAAATGTGGGAATTTTTCAGAACAACATGTAGTTACACAGAAAATACATAGTCTTGTATGTATTTAATCTTAGTACATAGTAGTTAAGGCCACCTAATATAAAGTGTGACCGTAATTTGTAGTGGATTACTTTTTGAAGAATTTACACATCATTGTTTGCCATCCATTTGATAATGTGATTTATTTCTATATGAAAGAGGATATTCAACAAGAAATGTATGCAGGGTGATACTTGATTTAATCTGATTTAATCAAGAACTAAAGCAAAACTAAAGTATTTCAGAGGTTATACTACTTAATTTCTTTTCAATCTGATACCAATCATTTCAAGTCCAATATCGTAAATACCTATACTTCTATTATTTTATTATTTTATTTATTTTTTGCGAATTCTTGGGAGAATATGGATAATTCAAAATATAATTTTTAGTAATAATTCGTCATAATTTTTTTTAGCTTAAACTGAAAATGATTAGACTTCTGTTTTGTTTACCCTTACAAAAATGTAACATTTCACTACAGTAACTATATTTTAACCATGGGATTTAGTTAAACCATAGTTACCACACAATTAACCATAGTTACTACTACAATATTACTGTAGTAAAACTATGGTTAACAATTTTTTAAATGACTATTTAACAACAATTACAATAATTTTTAATAATTATAAGAAATAAGAAATGTCACCTTTTAGATATGTTGTTATTTTAGCGTGAATTTACTCCAGACGCAGTGGTGTAGTAGTGTCTGTAGAGTTGGATAAACTGTGAATTTATGAAAAACACATGCACCCGATCTCTACTACTAATTTACATTTATATACATTACATACTGCATACAAAATGTGTAATACGTTTTTTCCATTAAAATTGGGTCTGTTGTAATTATAGTCTCATATAAACTAACAAAATGTATATCAGGGTAAGTTTATTGCTGGCATGTTGTACAATACACTACTAAGAACAATGGTATGGTAACTTTATGTTAAATATGTATTTAAACTAATAGGTCTCATTAATGTTCCTTTTATTGAGTGTGGTGGTAGGATATTGCTTCATATCGCTGTCTTTAAAATGCAGAGTGCACCTCTTCTCGGGGAGCTGTCTTCAAATCTCCATGTTTGCACACACTGGCATCCTTGCACGGCCAGGACCATAGCTGGGATGGACCCAGCTCATGCCTGGGCCATTCCATGGACAAAACCCCGCCTTTCACGGAGCCGTCTCACCGCGAGGATGCCAGATTCCCCCTTTATTATGAACACAATTCCCCTTGAACACTTTATTATCCCCCTTTACGGACTTGTTATTTTACTCTTATTTCCATTAAATGCCTCTCCGAGGCTTGACGCCACACCCACTGTGTCTGTCTCTTGCTCACCCTGCCACATAGGCTACTATGATAATATTTTATTATTACTCCAAATAATAAACTAATTCATAATTATATAAACTGTTAAGCATTTTAGCTAATATGAGTGTAGAAATGTTCACGTTAACACGTTATCTTGTATTACCATATACAGCCTACATAAAAATTTATGGTTATTTTTTTATTTGTGTACTATTATGTGCTTTTCTGTGTATAGTGAAATAGTTTTCCTATTTAGAAATATAAATTGAAATTATTTGATATCACAAGAAAACTAGCAATAACATGCAGTATTTTCATAAAGTTTAGCTGCATAAGTTACATTTAAACGTATATATACAGTATATATACAGTGTGTATATATATATATATATATATATATATATGTACACGTTTTGCCGGGAAATAAATTTACAGTCCAAATTATGGGTTGATCCTGTGCATTAGACCCGGGAAATGATCCACCCCTTACTGAAATGGAAAATATGAATGGCTAGCAAATATGCAATCACGTCTTAAATGATCATTCTGATTGGTGGATCAGCTTAGTCCGACTGTCTGTCTTGCCAGTGCCATCAGTTGCGCTCCCGCAGATCCGTGTGAATTTAGATAATCTCTGTATTTGTGTATATGTACTTCCTGTTGCTGATGGCACACTGCACGAGAGTTTGTTTGTAGCCTGCTTAGGCTGCTTTAGCATTGCTTATTCTTATTCTCATTCTCAAACGTTCATCTTTACATTCATCGTTCATCGTTATATCCTTTGTCATTTTACTGCGTTTCAGGTTTTTCTGCTTTTCTACTGTTTCATCTGCGTGTATTTTACCTGTTGCTGCTGGCACTTGCATCCGATTAAACTGCGTGCATTTTTTTTCAGCGCGCACCTGTTTTTTCTCCTCTGCGGTACAGCGATCTTTGCATCAATCTCAAAGCAACGTTTATCAAGAACAACCAACAACAACAAACAATTGCGTGAGGGATTCACATCAATCTCAAACCCTCACCGCTCAGGCACAACCAACAACAAACAATTTGCGTTAAGTCAAGGCATCCGCTCGTGTTATTACTTCCTGCATTGCATGTCACATGTTTACAATAGCCTCCTCTGTCAGTAGTGAGGGATTCACATGTGATAAATGTAAGGAATTAGTCAGGCTGACGGAGAAGGTTAATGAGTTAGAGACTCGCATCTGAACGCTAGTGGAGGTCAGTGACAGCCGGTAGATACTGTTTCGGATGCGAGTAGTACAGAGAGCAACACACACATTGGTTCCGGCTGCAGAACCCCTGCAGCAGGGCATTTGGGTGACGTCTCGGCAGCATACTCGCTCAGCAAAGAGACACCACTCTCCCATTCCTGTTAGGGTTTCCAATCGATTCTCCCCACTCAGTTATACACCCACTGAGAATCATGTTGAAAGAGCCCTTGTTATTGACAATTCTATTGTAAGGAACGTGGAAATAGAGACTCCAGCCACTATTGTTAATTGCATTTCGGGGGCCAGAGCGTCTGACATCAAATCAAATTTACAAGTGCTGTCTAATGCTAAACGTAGATTTTCTAAAATTGTTATCCATGTCGGCACTAACAATGTCCGGCTTCGCCAGTCGGAGATCACTAAAGATAATGTTAAAGAGGTGTGCGAAAAATATCAGACACTGTAATATGCTCTGGTCCCCTCCCTGCTCGTTGTGGTGACATGGTTTATAGTAGATTAGTGTCACTGAATGGCTTGATGTCTGAGTGGTGTCTGAAGAATAAAATAGGATTTATAAACAATTGGAAGAGTTTTTGGGGTAGACCTGACCTGCAAAATAGAGACGGACTCCATCCCTCCAGGGAAGGTGCCGCTCTCCTCTCTAGTAATTTGGCTCATAGTCTTAATAATGATAGTATTTGACTAACTGGGGCCCAGGTCAGGAAGCAGACAAACTGGTTAATCCGAACATCTACTAGCTGCCTTGAGACGTCACACAGTTCACATAAATTACAACACATAGAGACTGTGTCACCTAGATATCTCATAGAGACTGTGTCTGTTCCCCAAACTACCAAACACAATACCCTCTCTAAATAATTTAGGAAAAATGTTATTAAGGTCAAACTTGAACAAAACAAACAAATTAAAAATACACGTCATATAAAAATAGGGCTACTAAACATAAGATATCTTTCTACCAAAGCACTAATTGTTAATGAAATGATTGCAGATCATAGATTGGATGCGCTCTGTTTGAATGAAACCTGGTTTAAACTGGATGAATATATTAGTTTAAATGAATCTACTTCCCCAGGTTATTGTTATAAACATGAGCCTCGTCTGAAGGGTCGAGGTGGAGGTGTTGCTACAATTTACAGTGAAGTTTTTGGTGTTACTCAGAGGACAGGATACAAATGTAAATCTTTTGAACTAATAATGCTTAATGTGACACTGTCAGATATAAATAAAAAATCTCTGTCGTCTTTTGTCCTTGCTACAATGTATAGATCACCCAGGCCTTATTCTGATTTCCTTGGTGAATTTGCTAATTTTTTATCAGATCTTGTAGTTACTGTAGATAGAGCTTTAATTGTTGGTGACTTCAACATTCACATAGATAATGAAAATGATACATTGGGATTAGCATTTATCGATATTCTCAAGTCTCTTGGAGTCAGACAAAATGTAACAGGACCAACTCATCGCCATAATCATACGCTAGATTTAATTCTGTCATATGGAGTTGATGTTGATAATATAGAATTTCTGCAGCAGAGTGATGACATCTCGGATCATTACCTCATCTCTTGTATGCTGCAATCAGCTAATGTTACTCAATCTACACCAAGCTATCGTTCAGGTAGAACTATTCTTTCGACCACTAAAGATAGCTTCTCTAATAATCTTCCAGATCTATCTCATACACTCAATAAACCCCAAAGCCCAGAAGAACTTGATGAAATAACAAAAAATATAAATGCAGTCTTCTCTAGCACTCTTGATATTGTCGCCCCACTTCGATTAAAGAAAATTAAAGAAATAAGCCCTGCAACATGGTACAATGATCACACTCATGCTCGCAAGAGAGCAGCTCGGAAAATGTGGAAAAACCCAAAATTAGAAGTATTTCATGGTGCATGGAAGGATAGTGTCTCTAGCTACAGACAGGCACTAAAAGCTGCCAGGTCAGCATATTTTAGTAAACTCATAGAAAATAACCACAACAATCCTAGATGTTTATTCAGTACTGTGGCTAAATTGGTTAGGAATAAAGCCTCAACAGAAACAGATATTATGTCGCAGCACAAGAGTAATGACTTCATGAATTTCTTTACAGATAAAATTGAAATAATCAGAAATATGGAATTATGCAATCATCTGTCATAGCACCTCAGAAAACAGTATCTAATAATTTTCCTCACGTGCAACTTAAATCCTTCTCTGTCATAGGTCAGGAAGAGCTAACAAAACTTATCGAAACATCAAAAGCCACAACATGTTTGTTAGATCCTATACCAACTAAGCTCTTAAAAGGGGTATCTCCTGTAATTTCAGAACCTCTTCTTAATATTATTAACTCCTCGCTATGCTTAGGACATGTCCCAAGAAACTTTAAAATGGCAGTTTCCAAACCACTTATTAAGAAGCCACAACTTGATCCTGGAGAACTGGTTAATTATAGACCGATTTCAAATCTCCCATTTATGTCAAAAATACTAGAAAATGTAGTATGCTCGCAAATGTTCATTTCTACAGAGAAATAGTATGAACAAAGAATTTCAGTCAGGATTTAGGCCTCATCACAGTACAGAGACTGCACTTATCAGAGTTACAAATGACTTGCTCTTATCGTCTGATCGCGGCTGCATTTCTCTTCTAGTGCTTTTAGATCTTAGTGCTGCATTTGACACGATAGATCACGACATTCTCTTCAATAGGCTAGAGAATTATGTTGGCATTTGTGGAGTTGCATTAGCATGGTTTAGGTCATATTTAGCAGACCGCTACCACTTTGTCTATGTAAATGAGGAATTGTCAAACCAAACAAAAGTAAAATATGGAGTGCCACAGGGATCAGTTTTAGGCCCTCTGCTTTTCTCCATGTATATGCTTCCCCTGGGAGATATTATCAGGAATCGTGGAATAAGTTTCCACTGCTATGCCGACGATACACAACTTTATATTTCTTCAAAACCTGATGAGATTTCACAGTTCTCGAAATTAGCAGAGTGTATCAATGAAATAAATGATTGGATGGCCAGAAATTTCTTTCTACTCAATTCTGACAAAACAAAAATTATTGGACAAAAAACTCTAAAAATAAGCCACAACATTATAATTTGACTCTCGATGGATGTACTGTTACATCAAAGACTCATCTATTTAGCCAGGCATACATCTAATTTAGCCTCCAACCCACAATTAGGCTGCTTTATTTGGGTCTGCCGGATCCAGAAACCAGAAACATTGATCATGATTTATAACTCTACAATAAATTGAATGGCATCTATGCTTATATAATTTTATTTGTTTCCCTGTTTCAACCTCGGGACTCCTATCCTGAGGTCACCAGAACCGGCTGGATCCAGCTCCATTCCTGCTTCATGTTGGACTCCACTGCTACGTGTCGCTGAATGATGATGACTAAATGCAGCCAGATGAACTGATGCCAACTCCAACCATAAGACATGGGATACTTAATATGCCATTGTCTGAACCTTGGTTTAAGGATGGACCACACCGAACCTCACCGAAATTACCAGCCAGGTTGAAATGTGTTTCACATCCCTGATCTCTGCCTGCATCACCTTAATCTATTGATGGACTACGATCTTGAAATGGAATGCATAGACTAACTATTGCCAACAAAAGCCTTCATCAGCCAACAAGGACAATGCATCTATGTGAATTTCTGCAGTTAATCCAAGATCCATTAATCTTACAGTTCAAACAAAATCAAAGTTTGAACACTGACCCTTAACACTTACTTAGTTTAATCATTTTAAACCATGACTTTAACTATACATAAGTAATATTTACATTATATTCATGATGTTATCCAGAGGGGAACTGGCCCCCACAGTGAGTCTAGTTTCTCCCAAGGTTATTTTTCTCCATTAATCAACATTTTATGGAGTTTTGTGTTCCTTGCCACAGTCACCTTCAGCTTGTTCACTGGGGTTACTAATACAGTTATTATTTAATTACTTATTTTTAAACACGATTAACATTCGTATTTTATCTAATTACGCAATGATGATTCATCGACATTATAGACATTACAGTTTTATCGTCTGTTAATGCCTGATCTTCTGTAAAGCTGCTTTGAAATGATGTGTGTTGTGAAAGGCACTATACAAATAAAATTGACTTGACTGTACACTCTGTACATGGCATGTGCCTGCGTATGCCCTAGACTACACTACTGTTCAGAAGCTGTTTCTCTGATTTTCTATCATTACCTCTAGAAGGCACTGATCCCTCTTGTTTGAATGAGCTTTGTGTCTTTCATGCATGTCAAGACGAGCGGAAGAAGAAACAGTTCCCATCCTGCACAAGTATTTGCTCTTATAGCCTGATCCTTTTTATTTCACTTTGAAGCTTATAATTATTGTTCTTGTTCATGGAAACCAATGAATAATATCCCTAATTAAAAATAAATAAATTAGAATCAATATTTTTGTGTGAGGATCTATATTTTTTAAATAACATTATAATCGGAAGTATCAATAGGCAACTTTAGGATCGATCCACAAATCCTTACATGTAATGAGAAAATAACTATGGTCAGTTATGATTGCATGTTGGCTTTTCAAGCATTCATGCAAATTCAATTGATTCGCAGGGAATGCATGTACAGATAAAATGCCAAACTTGAATGCACTGTTAGTTGCTTTGGATAGAAGCGTCTACCAAATGCATAAAAACTATCCTGCAGTACATTAAGTCTGCCATTTTTTAACATACTTTAGATTGTGTTGAATGCTCTATTCTCTATGAAATTACAGAGACATAATTACCACAGTGTACCACTTATGAAATGGTCCATTGCAAACTAGGATTTTATTTTCCAAGGCATTGCTTGTTATTCAACTAATCAGCTATTCAAACATGAGTAATGTGGCTTGAATTTTTCAGTGCTGTACAAAAAATGGCTCTCATACTGATTTCTTTTATATGTGTGATTTGTGGCAATTTTCCAAGGCCATGAAACTCCAAGTGATTTTAAGGTTAGCTAATGTCAATAACTGTGATTTCATGCACATCATCCTTTGTATAGTAAATCATGTCTTGGTTTGGGTTATTTTCTTTTCTTCTTTTTTTTTGCCATTTATATGCTCTATTACCATTTAAAATCTTTCTTCTTGTATGTATAGCCAAATCCTCTAAACCATTAAAAGACAATTAAATACTGAGAAATACTAGTGCATCTAATAGTGTACTAAATAACTCTGAGCCCTATTAACCCCATTCACAATAAGACCAGACTGAACAGTTCAATGTCAAATTCAGTAATGCTTTGTAAATGTGTGCAACAGTGCACACTGACTGCACTGGGCTTGACTTGACCTTCCATATTGAGTTT
This sequence comes from Moxostoma hubbsi, assembly GCA_032164185.1. NCBI lineage: Eukaryota > Metazoa > Chordata > Actinopteri > Cypriniformes > Catostomidae > Moxostoma > Moxostoma hubbsi. The sequence continues at coordinate 7,342,409 of JAVLUX010000004.1, read as the reverse complement.
GCAAATGAAATAGAAGTAATAAATGTTTAACATTTTCTTAGCTCATTGTTTGATTGGACAACCAAGAACACCAAGAATAAAAACACATGGACCTTGGTATTGAATCTTAAACTTTAGTGAATGAACAACAGTTAATTCTGGTACAATAGTAATGAAATAATTAATGATGTTATTATCACTGTACAACATTATTGGTTTTCTTAGGTGTATGGAATTGTGTTCTAGAAGGTGTAGCAGTTTAAAATTAATAATCTAGAAAGGAAACTTTGCATATAATATTTTAAAATGGACTATTTATTTAAAATTTTCACCTTAGTTTTTTCGATCTCAATTTTTAATTATTCTATCAATTTCTTTATAATCTCTTATTTGTGTTGTCCTCAGCATTCTTTTAATTTTCTTATTTAGTTCTCCATCATATTATTGGATTTATATATTTATTTATTTCCCAAATAGATCTTGATGTCCTGCGCAGACCCCATTCACCTTTGCAACCCTGCTGTCAATAATTCCTCTTTATTGTTGTTGTAGTGCGTGCTTTGCGGTATCAAACAATGGTTACAGCCTGCCTATTAATAATTTCTTTCTAAAAGCTTTCTTCTAGTTTTACTGCCATTAAGATGGAAATTGATTAGAAGAAATAAAGTTCATGTGCCTCATACATCTTTGAAATGGCTCTACAATAGCAGCCGATTTAATGAGTGTTGAATCAACCAAAGAAAATAGAGGAAATGTCGCTTGTTTTCAGAATCTGTGTGAATTCAGATTTTTATTGTTCCGTTTAGTTCATGATACCTAATGAAGGATGCAACTATGACACTATATTTCAAGTCTTCTGAAGCCATAAATCTTTATGTGTATAACAGACCAATATTTAAGTTGTTATTCACAATAGTGATGTGGCACGGTGGAGGGCGGGACCGGCGCGTGATTGCGCACGCCCGGTCCCGTATTAGGCTGATTAAGCCGTCAAGAGGGATAAAGGCCACTCGCAGACGGCGATCGAGAGAGAGAGCTCAATTACGGACATGTCCGTCCTCTTATGTGTTTGTCTTTTGAGTTTTCCATTAAACCTTTAAGTTATATGTTAAGCCGGTTTCTCTGATACACCGTAGCTCGTTCCTCAGCCACGTCCTACAGGACGACAGCCGCGCCTCTCCGGGCAGATCGGAGGCAGTCCTCAGCCCCTGGCGGATGGAACGCCCCGCCGCGTTCCCGGGGTGTCGAAGGGGCCTCCCCCCGCCCCTGGCAGCGGTTCTCCCGCTCCAGGCGGTCGGCCAGGAGCCCCTCCTCCCCTCGCGGTCGGCGGCCGTTCCTCCGCGCCCAGGTGGCTGGGCTCCTCCGTCCCCCGGCAGATGGCCGCGGCTGCTCCACTGAGCAGTGGCGAGAACTCAGCTACGGCGCATCCCTCTTCCTTCCTGGGTTTCGGCACCAATGTAAAGAAGTTCAAGGTCAAGGGCAAGGAAGAGGTGAGAAACCGGCTTAACATATAACTTAAAGGTTTAATGGAAAACTCAAAAGACAAACACATAAAAGGACGGACATGTCCGTAATTGAGCTCTCTCTCTCGATCACCGTCTGCGAGTGGCCTTTATCCCTCTTGACGGCTTAATTAGCCTAATACGGGACCGGGCGTGCGTAATCACGCGCCGGTCCCGCCCTCCACCGTGCCACAAGTGAATAGTTGTCTTGCCCTACACCCCGTAGCTCTCAAATCTAATTTGCATGTCTACATATTCAGACTTGGCCTGTCAAGTCATGTCACAATAGGTTTGACGTCAAAGACACCAAACATCTATGATTCTGACATAACTGATAATAACCGCATAGCTATCTCATAACTGGTCATGATGCACCAAGTTTAAAAATGTGTAAGGGCATACACATTCCTTAGTGTTCTAAAATTATTCTAGTGGTCGACAATCGACAAACAGATAGTCCTGCCCCAAACTCAAAACCCTCAAACCAATACTGCTTTGTGCAAAACTTGCTACCACAATGCTAGGGATGGTTGCCAGGATGTTGCTATGCATTTCTCAGACCACTCAGCTGTTCTCAGTGGTTTGTAGCATATTCAGAGTGACCCAATCACAAAAGGGACACGTTGGGATTTTAGATTAGTAATGGTCTCCAAAAGCAATCCATTTGCCAATATCCGGTCAGCTTTTCCATCTAAACAAGTTTGCGTTAGATACTCTTGGGAAATGGGAAGAGCTCTGGATTGATCTAGGTCTATATGGTTGTAGAGGCCTGACAATCCCTCAGAGGCTTTAAAGGGATAGTTCACCCAAAAATGAAAATTCTCTAAATATTTACTCTTATGTCATCCCAGATGTGTGTGTCGACTCCAGTGGTTAAATCAATGTCTTCAGAAGCGATATGATAGGTGTGGGTATGAAACAGATCACTTTCACATTCTTCTTCTTGTGTTTTTGGTCATTCACATACTTCATGCATATACTGCCCCCCTAAATTGTCACCCAAATTGTCACCCAAACACAATGAGAATGAGTCTCTAAGACATTAGTTAACCTTCACTGAACCCGTTTGGATATCCAGGGTTAAATATGAACTGTGGAGATGTATTGATCAGTTCATTTGCAGTCGACTGGAACAGCGGGTGGTCCACATTAAGCCTGTTTGAGCTGTATGAGGGAATTCTGGGAAGGTCAGAGATGGTGCCCGCCAGCTGGATAGAATCTCCTCTCTCTTCATTTGTTTATGCCTTTAATGAGTGATCTGATCACAAACTCTCCGGGCAGACGTTTAACGATTCTTCATTTTGATAGTTTAATTACGTTTGCTGGTAGATAAACACTTTCATAATTTTCAGACAATTCAAAAGGACAGTTGGACTTGAGAGGGCACCTGCTTTGGTAATAATCTATTCCAGCTAAGCAATGAAGCATCTGATTTACATAATAATTGCTTTGATTGATGCAATTTGGCCTGTGTGCTAGTTCAGCAGTTTCCACAATGATATTTGCCTGTTTGAAAATTGAGTATGCTAATAGAGCATTTATTGCTCTATAAGCGTAAAATCTATTTCTCAGGCAGCTGTATAATAGATGTTAATGGTTGGAATATGTCAATCAATGTTCCTATTTACTTTCGCATATTTACACCGCATTGACCATGTGGTAAAATCTGGTAAAGGTCATGGGGGCAGCACAATGCAGAAGAAATTGTTGTGAGGAGTTCAGTCCATAGTTTATCAGTATTTTAATCATGACACAAAAACAACGATATGTTTAACATGATGAGGTGTATGCTTTAACTATCAGGGTTCCAACGGTCATTCAAAAATTTGTACATTTTGATTTCTAGGCTTGGAAAAGTCGTGGAAATATTAAATATTTTTCTAGTTATAGCAACTAAATATTTGTGAGGGACAACAATTTTGTGAACGTTCTTTTAATTCAGGTCTTTTAAATTAATCTAACAATCTCTTTTGTGATTAATCTCTTCTTTTGCATATTGGTCAGAATTAAAATTATTCTTATTTTTTAAAACCTTATCCAGTAATCTTAAATGATTGTAATAGTGATGGAAATTATGGAGTGGTGTGGCGGTGACGTAGTGGGCTAAAGCACAGAACTGGTAAGATGAAGGTTACCGATTCGATCCCCACAGTCACCGCCATTGTGTCGTTGAGTAAGGCACTTAACTCCAGGTTGCTCCGAGGGATTGTCCCTGTAATAAGTGCACTATAAGTCGCTTTGGATAAATTTGCATAAATGTAAATGAAAACATATGGAAATTCAATGTTCACAAAGTGTGGGACTCTGTACTGTGGGCTCAATCAAATGAATAAACGGGAAATTGGGAAATATTGTTGCGAATATACATTTATGTAGTTTAGTCATGACAACACTTGGAAAGATTTAGCATGTTAATGTGGGTATGATATAACCCTCTCGTGTGGGTATGATATAACGCTCTCGTGTGGGTATGATATAACGCTCTCGTGTGGGTATGATATAACGCTCTCGTGTGGGTATGATATAACGCTCTCGTGTGGGTATGATATAATGCACTCTTGTAGCGCTTGTGTAGAGATTTCAATGGTCAAACCAATTAAATGGTAAGTATGAATCAAAATAATTTGAAAAAATCCCTATAATCCCAGTAATCACAAACAACTGGAAAGGTTATGGGAAATCATAGAAATTGATTTTCAAACAGAACCACATCAAGTCCTGGAAGTTATTACAATTTTAAAAGTCTGCAATTTTTAGAGTGAAAATATTTTTTTCTTGTAATATTGGCTAAATGTTGCTTTTGAACATTTATGAGTGCATCAAATGAACCTGAATTTTATATCCGTGCCATCAAATGAATAAATAATGTTGGCGAGTCATGTTCAGGTCATTTTAATCAAACTGCTTTTATGACATTATTTTGTCATATCACTTCACTCAAATGGCTCTAAAAGGGTTTTAATGGGTTGGGCCAAAGCAGTGTTATGACTATTCATAATACAGCTCGCTCTCTCTCACTGTTTAACATTCATTTCAGAGGGTAAACACTATTCAAAATGATTGGGTAATTATGAAGAATTACTGAACCAAACTCTTGCCATAACAATGTTATAAGTAATAAAATGGTTAAGCAGCTTAGTGATCAAATTCAATGAAATTACAAGAGAACCTTGTGTTTTCTCCAGTTAGAACAGTATGCCATGAATATTGAAGTCCGTCTCGAGGGTTTTCATCTTGCTTTTTCTAATATATCTCAGGGATAAGGGTGTTGGCGCCATCAGCAATTTAAGCAAATTTCAACTACTCTCATGGGGAGATGGGGGACAACGTTAAGGCCCTACATTGCAAAATTCATGCTTTGGCACCAATACATTTAGCATTCCTGGATGAGTGCTGTAGATGCTATTGTCTATGTTCCTCTTCTGTAATAGCTCTTGAAAATAGTGCATTGTTCCTGGTATGATGCTAGAGGTGTTTGAGTGTGTTTGTGTTTGTGTTTGAGTGTTTGGTTTATAGCTTGAATGAGGATCCGAAATGTGTTTGCTAGTTACTACAGTTTAAATACAAATACAATGGATATCAAAATGATATAAAATACCTCCAATTATAAGTAAAGGAAATGATTATAAGTAAGGCATATACTACCACACTACTCTTACTATTTCTGCTATACTCTGCACAGAATACATGCAAGAATTAAACAGATAATCTACTGCATTTACCAGAATGTGCAGTACAAAGCAATGCACATGACTTGTCCTTCCATTTCCAGATTGAGGAATGCAACGAAAGTTATGTTAGTAATATAATCTCTTTTTTGATTCATTATTTGATCTGACTGCTGAAAGTTAAGTCATTTGTACACAAATTTGGATTAAAGTGCAAAATAACCTTTTAGATTTCCAAGATAATAGCTGGATGACACTTGCTAAACTAAGCAGACTGATCTCACTATAAATTCGACAATAGTAGTCAACTGCTGAAATTGGTCTGTACTTACTGAAATTCGAATCACTGCTCCCAATGGCCGAAGCTGGATGCGTTGAACGTATTTTCACGTGCGTACTTCAGATTCTGGATGAAATGTCCACAGAGTGGCACCAAATGTGAGGTGTATGTTTTGTTTTAAATTATGCAATACAGTTAACAGACAAGCTTATTTTTAAAACTTTACCCCCAACCCCAAACCTAACCGTCAGTGCAGTAAAAACATATTTGTAAAACGAAAATGCAGCCTTCGAATCATGCTTACCATTTTGTATGTAAACACAATTACTTCCTGGTTCCCCTGAGACCATGTCTCAGAGGTTGTTCAGGCAATGCACTAGGGAGTACATTTACATTTACATTTATGCATTTGGCAGACGCTTTTATCCAAAGCGACTTACAGAACACTTATTACAGGGACAATCCCCCTGGAGCAACCTGGAGTTAAGTGCCTTGCTCAAGGGCACAATGGTGGTGGCCGTGGGGTTTTGAACCAGCAACCTTCTGATTATCAGCCCTGTGCTCTAGCCACTACGCCACCACCTGGAGTAGTGTTAGAGAGAAATGTGACCAAAGCTGAAATGATCCAAAATATGTCTGATGTGGGATATGGGGTTGATTTAAGGATACACGAGCTTTCGGAGGCAACATGTCGAATTCCTATGTGATCATGCTGAATTAATCTTGCAATGCGATTATGAGGTCATGTGAAAATGTTAATTGCATTCCACATACTATTTTTGAAAAATAGTAGGCAGTATACAGTATACATGCACAGTATGCAGTAATTAGTAAGCTGGTTTTCCATTCCGACCATAGCAAGTCTCCTGCGACAGCCATGATCAAAGTTTCTGCTTAAATAATATGAGGTTTTGTATGTTGTTTCACTTCTGTTATTACCATTTTTGCTACTGTGAAATCAACATGCTGGTAAATCTATTCATGGCAGTGCCATAATAGGCTGGAACTTGATCAAAAAGAGCTAATTGAGCCATTTTCCAGTGTTTATGTTTTTCAAGGTGTTTATTCATTTGTGAGACATGATTCAAAAGATTCTAAAAATGTCACTCATCCCAAAGGGTACATTTATGAAGAATTTCCAGGCCTCTATTTTCTGTATAATGAAAGTGAAAGGGGTCTGGTTCAGTCTATAAAATGGCAAAAAAAAAAAAAAAAAAAAAAAACACCATTGTATCATAAAATTGTCCATATGACTTGTGCTCTAAAGTACAAGTAAAGCCATACGATAGCATTGTTTAAGAAACAGAAATATATAGTGTATGTGTAACGGTAGCCAGCTGGTAAATAGCTGTGCAGTGTGTAAACCTCACTCTCCTGACCTCAAGAGGTGCACTAGCGACTGACGCTAGAGGCTGTAGCCTTTAACATCCTTGTTAGCGCACCCGCCTCCCACGCCGGAGACGTTAGTTCGAGTCCCGTTCGGAGCGGGGGCAAGTAGGACAGGTTATGGTTCAACAGTGGTGCCGTGACCCGGATGGGAGTGAGGTTTAGGGGGTTGAGTGTAACGGGAGCCAGCTGGTAAATAGCTGTGCAGTGTGTAAACCTCATTCTCCTGACCTCAAGAGGTGCACTAGCGACTGACGTTAGAGGCTGTAGCCTTTAGCCTCCTTGTTAGCGCACCCGCCTCCCACGCCGGAGACGTTAGTTCAAGTCCCGTTCGGAGCGGGGGCGAGTAGGACCGGCAACAGTGGTGCCGTGACCCGGATGGGAATGAGGTTTAGGGGGGTGAGTGTAACGGGAGCCAGCTGGTAAATAGCTGTGCAGTGTGTAAACCTCACTCTCCTGACCTCAAGAGGTGCACTAGCGACTGACGCTAGAGGCTGTAGCCTTTAGCCTCCTCGTTAGCGCACCTGCCTCCCACGCCGGAGATGTCGGTTCGAGTCCCGTTCATAGCTGGGCGAGTAGGACCTGCAACATATGGATGTGTATACTTGTAGCCTGATAGACCCAGTTCCCATTAACTTTATTTATAAGGAAACGAGCGGCAAAAAACTGTGTGTGTGTGTCAGCGGCATAGCTAGACCCTTGCGGATAGGGCTAAAGCCCCAGATCTTTTGTTAATAGTCCCAAATGTTTTTTTGTTTTTTTATTTGTGATGAAAAAAATAAAAAAAGGAAGGCTTAATGTTCATTAGTTCAGGGTACAAACGCAACAAGGTAGGCTGCAATTCTGGTTTCAAATGTAAATATTTCCGATCAGTGAGCACCACTTGCATTAACTGACAGTTCGCACTGTGAATTTTACCTGCTGTTTGTGTGCAAGTTCATCAGACATCTTACAAATGCCTCGTGTGGGAGATTTCTATTTTCTCTCACGAGGGTGCAGCTTTTCTTATCAGAGGCACTGAGGTTTTTTTACGCAAGACTTATTTCTAAATATATAATCTATAAGCCTCATTACTAATGTCGAAATGTAAGCCGAAATGTAAATGAGAGCGAGAACTAATCTTCATTTGTTTTTTTTACAATCCACACAGCAAGTAGATTTTAATGCATGCACCAGTCATCTTGTTCGGTTATTCAGGTTTAGTCAGGAGTCAGTCCGCGGGAATAAAGAATGTTTATTGTAATGGAATTTCCTCAAACTGTGCTCAAAATAGCAGAACAGTGAGCTATAAGCCTAAATAGCATAATACATATATTATATATCTCTCATTAAAGAAAAAAAATGATCAAACTGTCACTGCTTGTATATGCGCTCTGCCCGGGCTGGTTCACATTTCCATTTTCATGTGCGTGGAGTTTCACTGCTGTGGTTAAATAGCCTCTTTGGGGTTGCTTTGATTTTTAAATGGTTTAAAATCAAATGACATTGAATTTATTTATTGTACTTAATCTGCACATCAGATTAAACAAACTTTGCTTTGTTAAAAACAACTTGGAATCATGTTTAATGGTGTAACCATGCATTTATAAAAAATAAAGTTATTTTTATCTTTACTTGGTGATTCAAAAATAAGATTTTGATAATAAAGTAAAAACTAAGAGAATAAAGTTGAAGCATTGAGATTCATGTCGTAATAGTTTGAGCATAAAATTGTAGAATTATATAACATTTCCTATGAGAATAAAGTCAAGATGATTAGAAAAAAGTTTTAGCATTTTGATATTATAGTCATAATATTTTGAGAATTAAAAAAAGTTTAAAAAAAGTTACAGGGGAAAAAATCGTCATGGTTACTGTTGTAACCTCCGTTCCCCAATGGAAGGAACGAGATGTTGTGTCGATTGTAGTGACACAAGGGGTCTCTTCTGAGAGCCTCGCGTACCTCTGAATTTGTACTTGAGAAAAGGCCAATGTCAAGTTGGCAGACAGAATTTGCATGCCCGCCCCCGGACATACAGGTATAAAGGGAACGGGGGAGCGAATGCCAGACAGGTTTTCACTGAGGAGCCGAGAATACAGTTACAGCACATTACAGTGGTAGGGATAGTGACGTGGCAGGGGGATCACAACGTCTCGTTCCTTCCATCGGGGAACGGAGGTTACAAAAGTTTGTAGTGACATGCTCTAACCCATGTTACGTGGCTGCCGAGCCAGGTGCAAGCAGGCTGTTGCGTGCTAGGGGCAGCTGGGTCGGGTGCACATAACCCTCCCCAACGCCCCCAATAAAAGGTGTCACACAAGAGGGGAGTTTGGAGAGTTTGGAACAACATCAGAGAGAAACATTTTATAAACTGTGAACTTTGTGATGATCAAGTTCTCTAGTTCCTCTAAGAATCCACCTTTTTCCTGAACGCGGATGCGTTCCACAATTCGACTGTTTTCAATTTCCGGTTTCCAGTGTTATCATTCGCATCAATGTATATTCTTTGTGGTAATGTAATGTTTAAGTTAAATTTGTAAAAATGGTCAAAAAACACGTGGTTGTACATTGCCGATACTTTTCGAGTCGAGATAACCGTTTTTTTTAATGACAGTGCCTCATATGAGTGTGTAGATGTCAATACAAATACATTTTACTCTAAAAAAAACTTAAATGGTTGTTGCCTTCCATCTGGATCGCTCGTTTTGGTAGATTTAAAGTGCATCAGTGCCCAGTGGTTGCTCAGGAAAACTGTGGATAGATCAGATCAGGCATTCTTTCCCTCTGTTGCAGACTATATCACTCTATATATCCATTTCATCCATTTCTGTAACTTTTTCAAGCCTGAAAACGGGTATTCACCATTGCGTCACTTTTTTTTCCAGCAAGACTGAATATAGCTTGATGATTTCTAGTGTCATTTATATTTTTGCTTGTGTGACATACAACGCTCTTTTTAATGATCTTGTGTTTGTCTGTTAGTGCAATTATATTTAATATTTTTGTCTTTCCAGTATCATCCATCGATGTTGTTGCTGTATTTCCAGAAGTGAGATTTATTCATTACAGTAACTTTGGTGCCATGCATATGAAAAACATGTGAAAAAACAGCGAGGAGGTGGAAAGGATTGTTCACTTCCACACTGCTCTGTAACAAAATAGACTTGGCAATTGGTTTTAGTTGCCATGACAACATTCATTGTAAAGTGAGACAGAGAGGAGAGAAATGAAGTGTGCTTCTATTCAAGGAAATTAAGAAACAATTAGTGAACCAAAATAGTTACTATAACACCAATTTAATTGAAGTTTAAAAAGATACATTTTTATATTTCTTGTTTGTTGCAAATTTACGCAATTGATGGTTAGTGATTTTGTTTTTATGAATTAGGTAGACTTAAAGGGATAATTCACCCAAAAATATCAAATTTTCTCATCATTTACTTTCCCTCGTGCCATCCCAGATGTGTGTGACTTTCTTTCTTCAGTAGAACACAAATGAAGATTTTTAGAAGAATCTCTCAGCTCTGTTGATCCATATAATGCAAGAATGGTGGCCAGAACTCTGAAGCTCCAAAAAGCACATAAAGGCAACATAAAATAATCCATAAAGCTCAAGTGGTTTAACCCATGTCTTCAGAGGAAATATGATTGGTTTGGATGAGAGACAGATCAAAATCTAAGTCCTTTTTTACTATAAATTCTCCTCGCAGCCCAGTAGGTGGCGATATGCATGAAGAATGCGTTTACCCCCCCAAAAAAAATGAAGAATGAAAAAGTGAAAGTGGAGATTTATTGTAAAATAAAGGACTTAAACTTGATCTGTTTATCACCCACACCTTTCATATCACTTCTGACTACATGGATTGAACTACTGGTGTCTTATGGGTTGCAATCAAACCTTCCTAGCACTAATTGAAGTTTATAACTGAATTTATAAATACAATAAATTCATTTTACCCATTACCATTTATTTTTTTTGTCATTTCAAACCTGTATCGTTTTTTCCTTTTTCCAATCAGTTTAAAAGTAATTTAGCAGTATGTCCAAGTTCCTTATTCAGAAACCACAAAAAATGAACACAAAATAAACAGAAGCTACCATGCTCCAAAGAGGACTAAAAAGTACCATAAAGGAGTCTAAACAATTTGTGCGATATTCACCAAGACTTCTGAAGTTATTTGTGTGTGTGTGAATAAAAAACTGAAATGAAAGTAATTATTCACTGAATATCGTGAAACACTCCAGGTTTGAACATGCAGAACAATACGTGAAAGTCTTTTCCGTATACATTTATTGAATGGCCTCAGAAGACTTGGAATAGTGCACAGTCCATATGAATACCTTTTGATTCTCGAAAGGGCCATTGCTTACTGTATGCTTTCGTTGTATGCAAAAAGAGCAGCGTGTTCCACAAAAAAAAAAAAAGAGTCATACTAGTGGTTTGGAATGACATGAAGGAGAATAAATGATGACAAAAGTTTTTGATGAACTACCCCTTTAATTACTGAACCAACTAGCTAAATAACTGTCAGACAAACTGTAATTTATTCAATAAAATACCTTGCATGTTTTTTTTTCTCTCACTAGCATCTCTCTGACCAAAGCAGCAGCTTTTGTATTTTGTATTAGTGAATCATGGGTTCATGAATTGTGAATAAATGCCAAGGTGTCAGTTGTTTTTCTGATGAACAAAGCTGCCGAAGCAGTCAAAGTAGATCACTCTCAACACTTATTCAGACCTGAGCTTACTGTCACTCATTAAACCTGAAGATCTCTCTGCCTGCTCCCGCTACATTTAAATATGATTGTGATAAGACGGTGGAGGCACACAAGGTTCTGAACAAGGGGAAATGTGAAGGTGCAGCATGTCTCAGATGAGGAAGATGTGCTAAACTAGGACTCAGTGCTGGTAAGAGAGACTGTTGAAGGAGGAGTCATGGTGCATGTGTTGCGTCTGGAGCAGCGTGGATCTGACACAGATTATGAGCTCTCACTGAGATGTATTAAAACAAAGAAATTCTCACTTTCTATCACAAAGTGTGCTAGGCTACTGTCTGCTTACAAAAAAACTCTTACAAAATAGGTATTGTGGTGACATCATGGTAAAGTGAGGAATCAAATGGTAATGCCATGGTCATTTGAAATATACCACCATACTGAACAATGACCATGGTCATGTATTTCAAGGAACATAGCAAAGTGCCATGTTACTACCATGTTTTCTGGACATGTCTCATGGTAATATTTGATATACAAAACATGTTCTACAGAAAATGAATTTAATGAAAAAATTAGACATTGATTTTTTTTTTTAAATTTTGTGTGGTACAAAAGTCTGATTAAACTAGATACGTATATTTTGTTTAGACAAACTATAATGTTGCTTTGAGAAAACCTTGTCTGAATGTTCAAAATGCTGCAAGTTAGAAATGTTCACAGGTGTTACAGTAAGAGAAAGAAAGAAAGAAAGAAAGAAAGAAGAGAGCATTTTACAGCAGATTAAAGCACTTGTGTGTAAATTTTTACAGCTGAAGTTTGAAATCACGAACATTCAAAAACAGACTTTTAATTTGAGCTTATCTGAACATTTTATCAATGTAATGTAGTCTGAGGGATTTTGGCTTAATGTATGACTTCACAGGGCATTTTTGATGGGAAAATAATAATGGTAGCCAAGCTGTAGGATCGTTCCAAACAGAATTTCCAATAAAATGACCAAATGACCACTATTGTTGAGTCCCATCGAAGCTCTCACAATGGAGGGTTAAGTATTTGAAGGGAACAGTGTGTAGGGATGATCACTTCTAAATGGACACACCATAATTCAGATGAGTTACAAAAGATCTGGCTGCCCAAGCCAGAACTCTTTGCCAAGTTTCACTAAACCCATGCATAGATGCTGTAGGAGACTATTTGTTAAATTGTACAATATTTAAAGTAATTGATGAAGTTTATTTCATAAAATATTTGATAATGTATTATTGTCCCTTTAAATATATGCATGTGTATACATTTAATACACATTTTGTCACAATCTTGTTTTGTTTTTTGTTTTTTTGTATGCATAATTTGTAGAATTTACACTGAGTTTGCAATATGTATGACACATTTAAAATGGTACTGTCTCTTTAAGAACAGTTCAGCGAAAGTTTCGGTTGAGTGGTTTCTTTGCCACATCCATGCGGTGTATTTGAATATATCTGATTGTAAATAACACAACATGTATTTAAAAGGAATTAAATCAATTAAAATATGTTTTGCATGGATCTTAACTAGATAATGGGACCGTAGGGGCCAAAAGCTAGTCATAATCCATCCCTGTTTGTGTGGATTACTTTTATGCTGCCGTTATGTGTTTTTTGGAGCTTCAAAGTTTTGGTCACCGACAGAGCTGAAATATTCTTCTAAAAATCTTAATTTGTGTTCAGCAGATGAAAGAAAGTCATACACATCTGGGATGGCATGAGGGTGAGTAATTGATGAGAGAATTTTCATTTTGGGGTGAACTCTCCCTTTAAGCCTTTTTTCTTCATCGATAATCTGATTAAGAGTAAAATCCTTGAAATGCACCTGTCTTTTAAGAAGTGAAACCTTAACTTCAATCTGAAAGGACTGTTTATCCATCCCCATATGACTGCTGGAATGTTAAAAATAGACCTAAATGCTAAAGACCAGCACAAAATAAGCCCACTCTTTATAGCCTTCAGTGATCCCTCTCTTTTCTAACAGTTCTGAAGCAGAAACGCATCACGCGAGAGGCAACTACAGTAAATGCAGCGGTTGTTCTCGTGTCTAAATAAAACGTGTTCACCTCACATCCAGCTCTATCTCTTGCTTTCTCTCTTCTCCATCAATGACTGGGCTCGGCTGCGAGTAGCACTTTCCATTCCGTCTGAAGAGCGCCTGCATCAGTTTTATTTCCGCGTTTCTATCATGACTTTAGCAGAGACCAGCACGCCGAGACAATCTTCTCAACAAGATCAGGTAGTGAAGTGCCTTTTCTTATAGCTTATATTTATGTAGAAGTATCAAACCCGAGAGAAATCTAATGGTTTATATATATATATATATATATATATATATATATATATATATATATATATATATATGCTATAAATAGTTGTTTAGAGTAGTATCATATATATTATATACGGGTTAGATATTATATAGTAGCATAGTTATTTATAGTAGTTATTTATTAAACTAATTAAAATGTCAAGAAACTTTGCAAAACTGCATATCTCATCAGATGTTACGATTACCACTTTCATATATTGATCAATCATGTGTGATGATTTTCAAGTCTGTGTCTTTTATATTACTGGTGGTTGCACTGATGTTAAATTTAAGGAAATTCAGATAAATTAAATGCATTTTTATGATTTCATATAATGACCACCATTTAAGGATACCCATATATTAACTATTAAATTAGATAGATGGTCTTTTCTGGTGGCATGCAAAATCTAAACACAACAGATGGCCAATGCAAACACGACTCTTTATTTCACTTCTTTGTCCCAATCGATAGTTTATTGTGCCATCCGATGCTATGGCAACCTCCACTTCTCGTCATTCAAATCAATTATCCCAAACTACTGCATCTGTTGTGCCCAGATTACTTTTATGCCATTTATTAATCACGCATTCACCTGACCTTGCTACATTGTTCGCCAAACATGACCTGACATTAACAATCTAACATTAATAACTAATGTGCTGCTCTGAATGTCAGTGGAGACACGAGAATTGCCTAAATGAAGTCTAATGTGATTGTGATTTTTAGCACATGAGACTGATTATTGCATTGTTTCTAAAAGGGGTTGTTCATCCATAAAATGTCCTCATTTAATCACCCTCATGTTGGTCCAAACCCATATGATTTTCTCCAAAAAAACAAGCAGAAAAAAAGCACCTTACTTCCAGGACCCGGAAAGCTCCTAAGCGCTCTTGAGACGGAAGACCCAGGCAATCAGATGTTCGCTCCGGAGATGGTTCCAAGAGCACACTGTCCCCCGGTCGAAGGCCGGGAGGAAAATCCTTGTTTTCCTCATTTTCCTTTGCTGCACCCCCTTCGGGCTCCCACATTTTCAATAAAAGATCGATTTCCTAACTCCCTGGGTCATCCAGCCAGTCCTACAGTCTCGGTTCCCCGGACGCAGTCACCTTGCCTCCGGACCCACGACTGCCCAGCCATGGCAGGCCAGCACTGACGAGTTCCGAAGATGCCTTTCCTGGACCTCTTCCTTAGTCTCTAGCCCGCCACCCGCCGGGTGCGCGGAACAAGGTAAGTGCTTTGAGACTTTTCTCAGTACCCAAGCCTTGGGATGTGTTTTTGCGCTATTACCTGCTCTCCCCCACCGCAAAGCCCCACCCGGTACTTCAAAAATGCTCGTCCCTCTAGTGCCCTTCGCGTGGAGTCTGGACGCATGGCTTTCGTTGTCCAACCCATCGTGTTGCTTGACCAGGACCATCCGACTCGGCTACGCGATTCAATTTGCCTGGCTCCCGACCTCGTTTCAGCGGTATTCGCTCCACCTCCATACATGGCGAAAAAGCCAGTACTTTACGGGCAGAGATCACGACACTGCTTCTCAAGGATGCAATAGAGCCCATCCCTTCAGCCGAGATAAAGAAGGGTTTCTACAGCCCTTACTTCATTGCACCCAAGAAAGGCGTTGGGTTGCGACCAATCTTGGACTTGCGAGTTCTCAACCGGGCTTTGCACAAACTCCCGTTCAAAATGCTCATGCAGAGACAGATTCTAATGCTGATCATGTAGCACCTGTTCATGAACCTAAGGTCTGTATATGACACCTTTTCTGGGGGCGTTGGGAAGGTTACGTGCGGCCGATACAGTTGCTTCTAGCACACAGCAGCCTGCTAACACCTGTGTCGGCAGTTCACGTAACATGGGCTAGTGCATGGTGCTTTTGAACGGGACCCCTTGTTTCACTTCATTCGACACATGGTCGAGTGAGTGACAGAAGGGGAACGTCATGGTTACTGTTGTGGTGGCATGATTGTTGCAGAGAACTGTAAAATTTGTAATCACAGATAGAGAGAAGGAAAAAAGTCAATACTGTGCTGCCGTGAATGAAAATCATCAGTATATTGGCTCCTCATCTTTTCTGACACCTAAGGGCTCCCTTGCCCTCACCACGCATTGTGTAGTACCGCACATGTTTTGTAGAATTACTGTTACCGTTATCACGTTAGGGAGTAAAGAGCAGATCTCTTGTTGATTGGTTAATGTCCCTAAAGTGCATCTTCCACACGTCTCCGTATTTTGCGCTCTGCAATAACATGGTGAACCTCGTTAAATTCAGTTAATGCTTGTTGTCATTAGCAGGACCATACACAGGGCATCCGCTGTCTTCATTGTTCCTGGAAGCTTTCATATCAACCCACAGAGCAAATTTTTAAAACGAAATATTAAAATTTACATTTGATGAACGAAACCATGTAAAAGAAATAAATGCAATTACGTGGTGAATTAAGTTGGACATTTAAGAGAATATTTAAAAAATATTTCCAGCAAGCTAAATGACAAAAGTTTTTAAAGTTATGCACAAATATAATGAGGTTATGACGAGCAGCTCTGTATGTCACGTTTCAGCACTTCACGTTTATAGACAGAGTCTCTCTTATGTAAAACTTAAAGCGCATCCTCGCACATTCATTCACACTTGGCATGTTTGGTTCGATTTAAACGAACTATGGTGCGATTGCTCTGTTAGCGCGGTTAATTTGAACATGTGTGAATCAGTGGGGATTTCTTTAAGACTCCAAGGGAAGCTCGGCTTCCCCTATAATGTCAAAAAAATAATGGTCAAATATGTACTATTGTGTAAACAATTTATTGACCAAAAATGCGTTAGAACATGTTTATCTCAAAAACGAGTTAGTTCAGAATCAGCTACATATAGCAGGTCAGCTGACTCGATTTCATTCTCATACATTCCCGTAGCGTCACAGTGCATTTCCCTGTTGAAGCCGA
This sequence comes from Moxostoma hubbsi, assembly GCA_032164185.1. Lineage (NCBI taxonomy): Eukaryota > Metazoa > Chordata > Actinopteri > Cypriniformes > Catostomidae > Moxostoma > Moxostoma hubbsi. The sequence continues at coordinate 7,325,614 of JAVLUX010000004.1, read as the reverse complement.
GCGTCCATTGACTTCAATGGGGTTGCTTTGAACAGTTTTTTTCAGTGCTCCGAAACTAGACGGTCATTGGATAAATGCTGCGATTATGTCCCTCCCACGGACGCTCAGCGTCTTTGGGGGTGAATGAGGAGTGGGCTGGCCCGGACTCCGGGCTTCCGCGTAATGATTGGAGGATCTGTTGAAAGACTGCATCTCTTTTTGACTGACAGCGAATCTGTACTATAAGAAGTCGCTGAAGCTATTTGCGCTCAGTCCCATCGCGGATTTCTCAAGTGTAGTCGAAAGACAAACTGCTGCAACCTTTTTCTTGATATCATTGCAATCATTTTCTCGAAAAGGAACGTAGGGCAGAATTTACTTTTAAATAAATGGACAAGTTTATAATGTAGGCCGAAAATAAGCTTACCCTCTTTGAAAGACCAGCAGCCGCCACTGGTGTGAACGCTGCAATCTGAACCTTGGTGCGCACCAAACAAGTGGACCGAGACCGCCTAAATAGTCTCGGTCCGCTTCCAAATGAACTCTGGTGCGGTTTGATTGATATATGAACGCAACATGGACCAAAGACGTCTAAACGGACCAAAAACAGGAAGTAATTTGCCTAATATTGACCTCAAGCATACCTGTTTCTTCTCATCATAGCTATGTTGCCCATTACAGTTCGGTACAGGCATCGGAACCACCGTTAGCTCTCCTTTCAGCATACATATTGTATTAGCTCATTGTTTGTTCTCAGCTGGTAAAAATACCACTAAATATACATATATAAATCCATCGAGCTCAGCAGCCAGCATTGTTTTGGATGTTCTGCAAGTTCTGTCATCGGTAAAATATACGTCATATAAGCTGTCCAATCAGGCTGTGATTTTTCCTCATGCCGTTTATTTTGTATCTTTAGGTACAAAAGTGTTTTAAGGTGTTAATGTGTGAATGCTAAACGAACCAGGATTAAATGTATCATTTTCTTTTTTGGTCTGTACCAAGAAGACGAAGAGAACCGATCTAAAAGTGTGAACACACCCTTAAATGCAAAAATACATTATTATCAGGAAATGGGACCCTGAGCGAGTGTACACAGCGCTGTTGTTTTGTCGCGCTGCTCACAAGAGATGGGGAGAGGGCGCAACCGTAGTCATGAAGTCTTGCAGTGTGGATGGAATCATTCTGGGGTACGGAATCGGCTGAGAGATATTTTAAATTAATTCCTATGCAAGCTGAGCGTTATACTCGCAAGGTGGATTGTAGGATAAACTGTTTCCTTGTGTTGTGAGCGTATTTGATTGGATTTCTTCTGCGCCAGTGGAAACGTAGCCTGCTATAGCCGAACTGCTTGCATTTTTATCAAAACCTGATCGTCAAGATGTAGAACGTAGGATAAATATAAAAATTCCTCAAAAGCTTATCATTGATATCGTGGATTTTTTTATCGTGATAAATATCAAAAACATTTTATTGCCCAGCTCTACCTAAAACGTACTGTAACAGTAGTGCGTAAAGCCTCCTACACACTACATGACTTTTAAAGATGTTGGCTTGTGGTACCATTCATATGACACAACTGTCTGTCTTGTTGTCATGGAAGTTGTAGGGTTTTTAAATTACACGAGGAATCCGCGAAAGGGGTGAGCACATTACAAAACATTTCACTATTGATGAATCCCTGATGACTCTGCCTGGACTTACCCGAGAAGTGATACAAGATACGAAAACAAATGCATGATCATATGTTATGAATTTCAGAATATGATGTGTATGTTTTTAATCGCATAAAGGCATCATATATTTTTTTGGTTCCAATAGGAAAAAGTAGCTCCTACTGAAAAATCGACCTATTTTCTTACCTGACTGTCCAAGAGAATTTGCAATTTCTCTCCAACATTTCTCTTTCTTCTCCCGGTTGCGGTACAGTTCAGAGGAAACATCAAATCATCACTGGTGCTCCTGCCAATGTTCCACTAATTTTTCCTCCATTTCTTCAGTCCAATGAGACTTTCTTGATACCGCAGCCATGCTAGTTGATGTTGTGTTCCAGGTACATCTGGACTCCTCCCACTGAAACTTCCCCTGCCCCGTTTCTTGCTCTCTCATTGGCTGTAGGTCAACGCTGCAGTTGTATTCAGTCAAAACACATTTCAAATTGTGTGATTTGTAATCGCAGACAGGTCGCGATTTGTGGAGATCGCTGACAATGGTGACAATCGGCTCTTCTCTCAGATCGTGTCTTACAATTTATACATTGCGTTCGTCGCTCACGGGAGCGAGCTCTGATTTGCCTATGATTTCAGGCTTTTGTCGGCAATCTCCACAAAACTGTCGGTGAGTGAAAATTGGGCCTAAAATCGTGTAAACTCGGCATAAGACGATTGTGCTATTTTGTTTTCAGTTTGTGGAGCAGACTGAAATATAACTCATTATTCACTGAAACTCTTCCACTGTGCTGTTGCTCTCAAAGGCAATCAGAGTAAACAAAACAATGATAATGTTATTTATTGAAGCAAAAAAGTTATCCAATAGCAACTGGGCCTGTGTGAAAAAGTATTTTCGCCTTAGTTCCCAAATCCCCAAATGTATGAAACTGTATTCATAATGGGGTTCAGCTGGACTAGACACACCCAAGCCTGATTACTGCCGGCCCCGTTCAATCAAATAAACATCTAAATAGAACTTTTTCAGCAGCTTGAATTTGGCTAAAAGGTCTCACCCAGTAACACACTATGCCAAGGTCAAAAGAAATTCCAGAAATGATGAGGGAAAAGGTGATTGAAGTACATCAGTCTGGTACATCTGGATTACAAAGCTATTTCAAAGGCTTTGGGACTCAAAAGAACCACAGTGAGTGCCATTATCTCCAAATGGGAAAACTTGGCACAGTAGTGAACCTTCCCAGAAGTGGCCGACGTTCCAAAATTCCTTCAAGAGCACAGCGATGACTCATCCAGGAAGTCACAAAAAAGCCAAGGACAACATCCAAGGAACTGCAGACCTCTCTCGCATCAAGAGTGGCAAGGCGAAAACCACTGCTAACCCAGAAGAACATTAAGGCTCATCCAAATTTTGGCAAAACACCTTGATAATCCTCAAATGTTCTATGGACCGATGAGTCGAAAGTAGAACTGTTTGGAATACAGGGTCCCGTTACATTTGCATAAATTAAACACAGAATTCCACAAAGAACATCATACCTACGGTCAAGCATAGTGGTGGTTGTGTGATGTGTGGGGATGCTTTGCTGCTTCAGGGCCAGGGTGATTTGCAATAATTGAGGCAAACATGAATTCCTCTCTCTACCAGAAAATCCTAAAAGAGAATGTCTGATCATCAGTCCGTGAGTTGAAGCTCAAGCGCAACTGGATTATGCAGCAAGACAATGATCCAAAGGATAGGTGTAAGTTCACCTCTACATGGCTCAAAAGAAAATTAAAGTAGTCAAAGTCCTGACTTGAACCCAATTGAGCTGATGTGGAAGGACATTAAGCTCGCAGTTCATGCTCAAAAACCCTCCAATCCGGCTGAACTTAAGCAGTTCTGCAAAGAAGAGACCACAGTGTTGTGAAAGACTGATCTCTAGTTATCTGAAGCGTTTGGTTGATGCTGTTGCTGATAAACGTGACACAACCAGCTTTTAAGTTTAAGGGGGCAGTTCGTTTTTCACATGGATGATATAGTGTTGGATGACTTATTTGCTTCATAAAATTAAAAAATATTACATTTGGCAGATGCTTTTATCCAAAGCGACTTACAGTGCACTTATTACAGGGACAATCACCCCGGAGCAACCTGGAGTTAAGTGACTTGCTCAAGGACACAATGGTGGTGGCTGTGGGGATCGAACCAGCGACCTTCTGATTAACAGTTATGTGCTTTAGCCTACTACACAACCACTCAGGTTGCCTTTGATCTCGTTTGAAGATCTAAAACAATTTAGCATGAAAAATACCCAAAAATAGAAGAGATCAAAAAATATATATTTTTCATAACACAGTGCTGTATGCACAAATACATTTTGGTGCGTCGGGATCGTTCACGAGACGAGAATGAGATGAGAACCAATTCAGTTTTTTGTCATTGATGCCAAACCTGGCATTTCACGTCTTGACGAGCCATTTAACTGAACGTGAATGAGATTTGAAAGATGAGGCAGAGGAGCAGATTACCAGCGAATATTCTATATTTAAATCAGTATTTTCATTAATTGTGTGTTTATTCCTTAGTCAAGCTATCGGATGGCTTCAGAAGACTTGGAATAAAGTGCATGAGCTGCATGAGTCACTACTTGTCAGCCCCTGGTCTCCATTCATTTCCATTGTATTGAAAAGATCAGCGTCAACATTCTACTAAACATGCTGTTTGGTGTTCCACTGAAGAAAGACACATGAGTTTGGAACGCAAGAGTTTTTTGCAAACTATTCCTTTAATAAAACTAATGCCAAAAAAGGAAGGGAGGTGTTTAAAGAGTGAATTTTGATCCCCCCTCTCAAGCTGCTTTTCACACTTGAACCCTAAGTAGGGCTTTCTGATGACAATGATTAGGGTTTAAGCAGTGGAAGAATTGCTGTCTTAAAATAGCTGCCTTTGATTCCACTCAAAGGAGGGGCTATATTTGGCGTGGTAGCGGCGATAAAGTGGGTCTGATAGATGGGATTAATTGGGAATTGCGTTTGATGCTCAGATGAAAAAGAACATCCCCCATGAAACACAATTATGAGCGATCAGTTCAGGCTCAGATCTGACAAACGAGAGTGTGTATTGCAGTCCACCTGTCCTTCAATGTCTGTTTGTTTGAACAATAACACTGATGTAGTACAAACAGTTTGGCTTTGACCAGATTTTTTTTTTTTTTTTTTTTACTTTAATAATGCTAGAGAGCCATAGCATAATTTAAGAGATCACTCTCTGGTTTGTACAGCCCTACTGAAGTTGACCATTAAAGATATAGAGACAAAATCATTCTTAATATGCATGCAGATTTTCAGGAAGATCTCACTTTATTTCTTTACTTTATCTCTCTTTAATAACTCGTGTCATTTCTGTAATCTGAAAAGGTGCTTAGAAATAGATTGGAGCGCTTATGACTTACACTTCGAGGTGAGGGTTTAAGTTTAACCTTGCTTACTGAGGTTGTGTGGGAATTGCTGTGATATTAGATGTCTGGACTGCACTTATCATTCTGTCTTTATCATATTCATCTAAATCTTTTATGGAATATATTTCAAGAGATTATGGATTTTAATATCTGTAGACAGAGATGTCACAGTGTGACTGTATTACACTTCACAGGACTGCAAAGTTATCTTGTATGTGGCTGATTTTGTGTTTATTCTATTTATTTTTTCTTGTTGTGTGATCTCATGGGAAAATTTGCAACAGGAGGTTGGTTGTATCGTCTACTTAAATCGGTCTGTGCTGTTCGAATGTCTGAATTACCCTCACTGGCAGACGGCTGAAACTATAGACCAAAAAAGACCAAAAATGTTCGGGTTCGGAATTCGGCACAGTGGGATGAATTTGTGTGAGAAAAAAATTGAATCTTAACGCCCCAGTTGAAGAACTGCTCGGGCATATATAAAAAGAAAGTGTCTTTCAATGAGATGCTATTATTTTCCTGTACTTTTAATGTATCTTGTAAGGTTCTCCATTTATATGTGATGTCCTCCACTGTGCAACACACAAACATTCATGAAACGCTAACAAAAATGTCCGGAAGCCTGCTAGCAATTTCATAATCGCAAGACTTCTTTAAACAAAATACATTTAATAACAAATCACTATTGATTTTTTTTTTCTACAATTCATTGCCATAATAACTTTTTGCATTTTTGTAGCCGCTGTGGTTTTTATCAAATAATTCCTTGTGCTCATATACCAAAGCCAAGAGTTCCTAGATGTTCTTCTTTAAGTTTTTAATGTTGGTTTGCTAAGTATCTTTTGGTGCGTTGGTGCCCCCCACATGCTGGATTTTGTAGCTGGAGTGGCTCAGGTAACATGACCAAAAGCACCAGCCTGGTCTCATAGAATGAACGTTACTTTATAAAAATTTGCTAACTAATTTTCTGTGCTGCTTTCTATGTTTTGCTGCAGTTTCCTGGTGAAAACAACTACTGTGTGATCACACAAATCACAATTGCTGATTCAGATTTTAAAAAATAAAATTAAAACACTATTACTTTAACGCATGATTTGAAAAACAAAATTGTATTAAGTGTTAAAACGCGTCTTTATAAAGATGCCTTTCTATCTTTGTGTGATTCCTGGATGCGGTCATTATCTCTCCATTTCCGGTGGCCACGGGCGCTGACCAGCTTTCCTTCTTCCACGGGAAAGGCACTCTAGCCACCCCCCACGCTGCACCTTCTACCCACGGGTACCTGTGCCCACAAAACAATGCCACCTGGCGGCATTGACCAGTGCTCCCCTCCAGAGCCTGTAGGACTATGTTATCTCTAACGACCAAAGCCTAGAGTGCAGCTGGACTGGCCACCTCCGCCTTGCATGCCATGACCATCCTGCAGTTACACTAGGCCAAGGCACTAAAAGAACTGCATGTGGGTAGTCCTGATCCCGATGTGCTGGAGGAGCTGCGCTTGGTGACTGTCTTCGCCCTCTGGGCGACGATGGTTACAGCGCGAGCACTTGGGCAGGCGATGTCCATCTTGGAGGTCCAGGAACGGCACCTGTGGCCGAATCTGGTCAAGATGAGGGACGGCGACAAAGCCTGCTATCTCAACGTGCCCATCCCCCAGACTGGACTTTTCGGCGACACCGTTGAGGACTTCGCCCAACAGTTCTCGGCGCTGAAGAAGCAGACGGATGCCATCCAGCACATCTTACCCCGGTGCGGCTCAATATCCCGCACCCCATCTGCTCACCGAGGGCGTCCCCCTGCAGCAGCAAAAGCCCAGGGGGCTCCACCTCATCCCGAGCCCAGCTCTCGGCCCCAGCGTAGATCCCCTCACAGGAAGCTGATACCCGTCTCTCACAACCCAAACTCGCTCCTTTTTGGCACCCCTCGCTGGACATTTAACTTGAAAACTGCAAGTTTTGCTATGTGATTATCATCTGATTGCTTGGAAAAATAAGAGCACATCTCTATTCAAGCCACATTATTAGTTTGTTTAAATCCCTAACCCTAAGCATTAGCAAAGCTAATAGTAATGCTTTCCTTAGCAACCACCACTATTCATATTTGTCCATTGTTTTCTTTCTTGACAATCTCCAGTGGATCAGATTGTTTACCTTCCTTTATCACCTCTAAGGCACATCACCACATGTCCTCACTATATGCTGTTCTGTTGCCGCAGGATGCAAACTTTGGCTTTAGAAATAGTTCCTGTCAGTTCTTGTCTGAAAAGTAGCAGATAGCTTCACGACCCACAGGGCCTGTTGCTCCACACATAACTGTGCAATGATTAATTCAGATCTGTTCTACAGCAGTTTCGTAACAATGCTGTATTTTTTACTTTATTATTGGAACCAAGCCTTGGTTGGTTTAATGAAGGCTTGTTAACCCTATCAAAGGGATAGTTCACCCAAAAATGAAAATTCTCTCTTGATTTACTCACCCTCATGACATTTCCAGATGTGTTTCACTTTCTTTCTTCTGCAGAACACAAATGAAGATTTTTAGAAGAACGTCTCAGCTCTGTACAATGCAAGTGAATGGTGATCAGGCCTTTGAAGCTCCAAAATGCAGATACATTCAGCATAAACATAATCCATCAGACTCCAGTGCTTTAATCATTGTCTTCTGAAGTGATTCACTCGGTTTTGTGTGAGAAACAGACTAAAATGTAATTCCTTTTTCTCTATAAATCTTGACAGCAGTCTCCTTGGTGATCATGCTTTCAAGCTTGGCTACACTAACTATCTAGCACTCTCCACATACTCAAGGAAGTGTAATCAAGCTGGAAATCATGATCATGCTTAGAGACTGCAGTGGCAAGATGTACAGTGAAAAAGAATTTACACATTGACCAGTAGTGGTCTAAAGCACATAAATGGTAATCAGAAGGTCGCTGGTTCAATCCCCACGGCCACCACCATTGTGTCCTTGAGCAAGACACGACTTCAGGTTGCTCCGGGGGGATTGTCCCTGTAATAAGTGCACTGAAAGTCCCTTTGGATAAAAGCGTCTGCCAAATGCATAAATGTAAATGTAAATAAGTGCTTTTAGTCACTGTACCGAGTCACTACAGCTACAAAATACAGCAAGTGGTTGGCGCCAATGCACCAAAAGTTACTTAGCAACAAATCTTAAAGAAGAACAACTAGGGACTGGCATTAAAAACTGATGTAGAGCTGCTCTTGGCTTTGATATATGAGCCAAGGAATTATTTGGATGTTACTTGTTTGAAAAAAATAAAATAATAATTCAAGCAGGATTCACTTTATGTGCCCATGTGCCTCTTAATTCAAATTATTTTAATTGGTCTCTTAAGGATGCTCTCTTAAAGCATAATTTAGCTATTGATATCCTGCATATGCTAATCAACTATCCTGTCCATTTCACGGTTGTAAAGAGCCCTTCACATACAGATGGCTCTATGTGCTTTCTTCCAGACATGTTTCCTGATGTGTTGCTAAGATAAAAGGTGATCACTTTATTCGACTAAATGTCAGAAGGGTGCTGGCAGATATATTGTTTCATATGCCTCACGTGTCTTCAGTCATTGGTATTTTTATAATAAAATGGAGTGCCTGCTGTCAGAATGGAGAAATGGAAGATTATTAACAGTGAAAGCCTGTATAAACTGGTGGCAAAGTGATATTCCATTATGACATCACAATATGTAACGTGATGACCTCTGGGAAATGAATTGAAACATGGTGGGTGATTTCTGCAACAACATCCACATTAACGAATATGACCATTTACTATTTTGCTCAGTCGAAACTCTCTATTCACATATGAGAAAACTGTGCCACTTTATGTATGAGTGCTGTACCAATAGCTTCTATTTGTCCTCCATCATTTTTCTGTTTCTTCCTTTGTTGTTTCCTAGTTTGCCCATTAGGTGAATCAAATGAGAGCTGCTTCATTTCAGTGTCGCCTCCAGCCTTGTCTCCCTCTTCAGTTTTCTGGGCTTCTCTAGGCTTAAACTAATGAACATGTCTGGTTCAGTGTTACTTTGTTTGAAATATTTCTAGGTAACCCTGATCGTGGCTTGTTTCTCTGGTTTTATTTTCCTCAGTCTCGCAGAGGCAGACCTTTTGACATTTAGTCTGGTCCACTTTGCTACATTTTCTGGCCAAATTCCGCTCACTTAGAGAGGAGGAGACCATCTGACCAAAATAACAAAACACGGTTCAATTAGTTTTACGTCACTTTATTTAATCTAACTGTTTATTTGCGACAACCGCATTTATTGGGCATTCAAATTACAATCACATTTTAATTCCCAAACAAGGGAATAAGTGACTGTGCTGTATAAATGCCATGAACGGCACCTTTGTGTGTCATTCAGTTGAACTCTGAGTCCGAGAATCACTGAGCCGCACCGCAATGGTCAACCAGCTCCTGTCAGGAAGAGTACGTGCTGTCAGCAGAAAATATAAACTAACAAGTATAAACTTTGATAGTGAAAGCCAAATGTTCCGTTTTCACTTTAAACTATCGTGTAATGGCAAATGTTCCTGGTTAATACACGCTGTGTTAATGACACACAGTGGCAAAGAGGGTTTCTGTGGAGTGATACAATTCTGAAATGAAATTTTAAAAATTTTGCTTCATGACAAATAAGGGCTCATGTACTGTAAAAAAAAATATTGTGCTGGTATTACTCCAAAAAATTGAGGCAACTATTTGCATCAGCTTTTTGAGTATTTTGAACTCCATTTTGTTGGGGGGGACATATTAGACCCAACTAAAATCCATCAATTTACAGGCCATTTTTTAAGTTATAAAGGTAATATCTATCTTGTTTAAAACTGCGATCAAGTAATATTTACTTTTTTTTTTTTTTTTTAATTTTTAATGTAGTTACACTTTATTTTCAAAGGCATTTAATTTATATTCCAAGTTTCCTAAAATAGCCTATTTATTACAAAAAGTGTAGTCAACAATGTTTCAAAAGAAATTCAATATATTTATTCATATTACAATGTTACAAATTTATAAAAAATTTCAACAGCAAAACATTTGAAAATATGCCTTAGAAAAACACCAAAACACCCCTACTTAAATAGACTAAAATACAAATGGGAGTACAGAGAAACAGGTTTGGTATCAAAATGTGTACTAGACAGGATCAGTTAAATTTGGTCTTAATGTGAAACATTAAATAAAGTTTAGAAAATAGTACCTGTGTAGTTTACAATGTTGCAGTAACATCACATCCAAAATTAAAAACCACAAATGACAGCAAAGACAAATGCATTTTTCAAAATTCATAATTAAGCAGAATGTGCAAAAATTGTTAGCTATTTATTTAATTAGCAATTTTTACATAAAAAAAAATAAAAATTGAACTAATATGCCACACTAAAACACATTAAAACATGGCTACAATGACACACACTGAAGACTGTGAAAACAAATTAATAAAAAAAAAATCTATAAATATCATATGCAAGAAAACCTAAAGATAAATTTGTCTTTACATCTGAACCATCAGTATAAACTTCTGCCCCTCTTAATGACAGGGTTAATGGATTAAAATATACCCAAAATTAGTTGAAAATTTAAAACAGATTCATCAGTTCTATCGGGAAGACACGCAGGCTTGAGTGAGGTTTAAGATGCCATTTATTTGATGAATGTAGAACAGAAAAACAAAATTAATTGTCAAAATCGCAATTATTTGTTTGAAAATTAATCGTCAGCCAAATGTCATAATTGTGACAGCCCTAGTATGTACATTTGTGATCAGAATTGGTGTTATAATTACCAATTATTTTACAAGTCCCTAAATCCACACTGATCTTACAGTGAACACTGACAAAGAAGGTTGAATTTTCTTAGGTAAAATCGGTCTGTGCTTAACGAAATGCATAACACTGCCCCTAGTTGCCAAAGCAGTAAGTGTTGTTGGGTGGATGGGCAGGTACATTTTCTGAGTATAATGTCCATAGAGGGGCACCAGAAGTGAGTTGTGACTCAAGTTGTTTTCAGTGGTTCACTCTGGAATACAGTGAAGAGTAATGCCTATTTTACAAACTGTGCCCGCCTACCTAAACCCCAAACCTAAACCTAACCATCAGTAGAGTAAAAATGTGATCCTGACGCAATGTGCTTCAAGCATTGGCAAATCCAATGACTTTTCTCAGAGCTGCTCATTTTAGCAGCCTGGCACCATTTAAACACAACTTTATTTCCTGGAGTACTAAAAAAATTTGCAAAGCAGCCAGTCAATCTTCTGCTGCCAGAGAAGACTATGTTTTTCTATACCATATATATTACCACTTCATAGGTGCATCCTAAACTGCACACTTCTGCTCTATTATACGTCATTTTATAGTGTAAGTTGTGCAAGTAGTACGTTTACACTGAAAATACAACAAAAACAAGTGTACTAGGAGTACCTGGATCATGCACTTTTTCAATCGTCAAAACGAAGTATGGAAGGTTGAACACTTCATGCACTCAGCGCTTGCGGCTTGCCGTAGATAGCGGAAGGGTCGGAGTTACCTGGCTGCGCTGCTGGTCTGAAAAAAACAGCTAGTGAAACTTCTGTGAAGACAGCACCTCACAATTGAGAGTTGAAGGCTTCACCATCACCCCGAGCTGTGTGAATATGTTCTTTGTTTGAGATACAAGTGTTGAACTGAGGCACGCTAATGTGCTAAAGCTAGTGGCAACACACCAAGTGCGCTTGAAACGTCACTCCCGTCAGCTGTTAAATGGTGATTGCTTCCATGTAGTAACAAACCCTTTAGTGTTCAATTTGGACGACAATACTCAACATTCATACATTACACGGTTAAGTGCATAGTATATTTTGTAAGTACACTTTAGACTTTCGAGGTCAGTGATGACGTCATTCTACAGGCTCTGGAGGGGAGTACCGGGCGGTTCCACCAGGTGGCGGCGTTCTCTGGACACAAGTGGATCGCAACCGCTCTGTCCACCTGGGGTACCTCTGTGTACCCGTGGGCCGCCCCGCCATCCAAGGTAGTGAGAGTAGAGGGGTCGTTCCGGGCAGTAAAAGGTGCCCTCCACGACCGCGTCAGCTCGTCATGCACTTCCGGGATGAACGGACCCGGGGGGGGGGGGGTTTGTGGTAATGAGCGGCGCCCTGACCCGAGGAACCGATTGAGTAGCCATGAGGGGGGGACAGAGTTTTCCAGTCCAGCCTCGAGCTCACGGTGGCCCGGGAAAACATAGCGGGCATCTGCTTGTCAGCCTCAGACATCCTCAAATCGCCTTCATCGCCAGTCGGGTCGTCCTCAATCCCATGGGAAGAAGGAACGAAAGAACTTAATTCCTTCTTGCCAGTAGAGGTGAGTGGTGAACTCAGCTTGCTGTTGCACAACCGTTCGGCTCCGAAGATAAATGACAGAAGGGGAACAGATCAATATTTAAGTCATTTTTTACTGTAAATCTCCACTATCACTTTTAGATCTGAAAGTCACATGTGGTGCCGTTTACTTTCACTTTCACATCTGAAAGAGAAAATTAAGTGCAGATTTAGAGTAAAAATAAATAAATAAATAAATAAATATAAAAACACTTAATATTGATCTATTTCTCACCCACACCTATTATATTGCTTCTTAAGATATGGATATAACCACTGGAGTCTTATGGATTACTTTTATGTTATATTTTTGGAACTATAAAAGTCTGATCACCATTCAGTTGCATCGTATGGACCTACAGAGCTGAAATATTCTTCTAAATATCTTTATTTCAGTTCTGCAGAAGAAATAAAGTCATACACTTCTGGGATGACATTAGTTAATGATGAGATAATTACAATGTACAAATTGCAAATTACTAAAACATAATTGATTCCTCCCACTTAAAAAGTAAACCAGAATGTTTTTTTAAGCAGTTCATCTGTCTCCATTAATGTTACTTGTTTCATGCCTGAAAAGGGGAGCCAGGCTAGTTACAATCATGAAATGTTATGAAAGAAGAGCTCAACTTAACATTAAACTGTATGTGAGTGTAACTATTTTGGTGTTCCTTTTTTAAGATGAATATAATTTACGGATAAATATAATTTAATATAATTTTGGGAGAACTTGATATTTTTAAATATTTGTAACACACGTAATAAAAGCTAACATGATAATATTGACAATAGAAAGCTTTATTTATTATGTTCAGCTGCAGAAAAGAGAACAAAATCCCTATTGATGTTTTCTAAAGCACAAAATTATATTAAAACATTGTTTCAAAACAGTTGCTGAATAATTCTGTGAGCTCCCATATATTAAAGCTACATTCTACACTTTTTGACAACCTAAGCATGTCCTCCTTAATATAATGGAGAGATTTCCAAGAAGATGGTGATTGCAACGTTGCAACGTTAAAGCAAGTCAATGGTTGCTCACGATGGGGAATGTGCTGTGGTTTGATCATGGGTCACTTAAAATGTTGGCGAGTTTCAAAGAATCTGATGACCCCAGTAAATAGTGTCAAGTCAAATATTATTCAATGGTTGTAAGGTAAAAGGAGCCAATCTAGAAACACCTTTTAGTGTTAAAATAATTAAATAAACCAATCGTAGTTCAGCTAACAAATGTACATTTCCATCTTTATGATGGATGAGAGAAAGCCTTTGGTGCTGTTTATTCAGCATTTGAGACAAAGTAGTTAGCTGCTGCAAAGTACAAACAAGTCTACAATATTACGCACCTGCCCCAGAGCCGATTCCGTCAGAGGTCACATTTTTATGCTGTCTTGCTGGTTTAGATCAATGTGGTTTAGGCTGAAATTGAACTTTGAATTGTAAGTTTCAGGAAGGGTTCACTTTTCTTGTAATCTAACCTGAAGGACATTGTTCTGGAATGAAAAACAATCTCTTCCTAGTAACACTCAAGGTCAAATATCAATTTACAACAATGTGATGCTGTAATACAAGAGCAGAGAGCCAAGAATAATATGTAGTGAGTGATAGAGAGATGTTCTTCAGACCAGTGGTCTGCCTTTTAAGACCTACTATTCATTCTGTTGTCTTTTTTAACTAGATTTATCATCCACAACATTAGCCCCAAAATACCTTTTAAAACCGTAATCGATCTCAAATGATTTTATGACAAGACCACGTACATTTCCCCTCTGCTGCAGCTCTCAAATCTCATTCACACTTGTGTTTTATTCAGAAGCACTAGGTTTGATATTATTGACACCAAGCACCAACAGGATCATTTTAATTTGTATTTATCATTAAAATGTTATGGTACATTTTTTGTCAGCTTGGATGTGTACATCATCATCCACATCCATTGTACAGAAGCTCTGATATTCTACCTAATAGTGCATTTTTTGTTCCAAGGAAAAGGGAAAGGCAGATGCCATTTGCGTCCATGTGTATGTAATGATATATGCTATTTACACCCCAGTGCAAATAGTGTTATTATATGCACCCGAAAACTGTGTAAATAATGGAAGATGATATTTGCGCCCTGGTACACAACGTGTCAGATACTATTTGCACCCGTATTTAACCATAACATACTGTATATGGGCAACACTGCAGTGTTTATTATGTTTATTTAGAGTCCCACAGACACACTACATTAACCCCTACCCCTAAACCTTACTTTAACCTTCCCTTAGAGAAAAATCCCTTGGTTATACTACAGTAATCATGGTTTCATGCTGGAACATGTGCTATCGACAGACCCCGCCTCCGGATCAAAACCTTCTCTGCACTCCTCAACATTCACCGCGGCCAAATCACTGCGATGAAATCAACATTTATACACATTTTATCAACATTTATACACATTTTATCTATTCTTTTATGTAGTATTAAATGAAATATTAAGAGTGGAAACAGGAAATCGGATGGGGAAAATAATCTGGGACAAAATGCAGAATCAAACGACGGTTGCTAGGACAACAGTATATTCACACACACGTCTTTACACTCCACACTACTGCAGCGACATCAACTGGTTAGTTAGTTGGACATCAGACTATTGGAGTGCAAATAGCTGCACTGTGTGGCAGATGCTATTTACATCGGAGTGCAAATAGACACTCCAAAAAAGAAAATAATATGGGTTTTTAACAATGGGTTAATAGATTGACAAAATGTTTTTTTTTTTTTTTTTTTTTTTTTGGTGAACTAATGTTTTAAATGAAGTGCTTCAAAAATCCTCCAATCATCTTAACAGGTTACTTTGCATATACTGCTCACATGGCTTTTGACAGTGTAGCATAGACAGCAGAGGATTTTTAGTAAAACCAGGTGATGTTACAGGAGAGAAGGGCATTTTTAATTAACACTTCCTAAATAAAAAATACCAATCCAGTGAACCTTTTCATCTGTGTGAAGCACAAACACAGTTGCACACCAACAGCACAGTGCTTTGACACAGATGTCCTTAATGTTAATAAAGAGATTTTATACTGTGGGTGGACCAATTCATGTGCCGTATCGTTCGAGCAGCACCGACAGGACGCAATATAAAACACAATGATGCCTCTTCAACAACTACAGTTTCATTGGTCTATTGTTCTTGCGAAGTGTACAGCATACTCAGTACTATATCTGTACTTTGCTTCTATACAAATGGAAAATTAGATTTTTTTTTTTTAGAAGGATTGAAAGGACACTTGTCTGTTGAATTGTATGTTTAAGAGCTCTCAATCAAAACAGTTACATCAAAATTTGAACACATACATTTTATATATATATATATATATATATATATATATATATATATATATATATATATATATATGTATGATTTGTATTTATTTTTTAATTAAGAATGAAATCTGACAGCTGAAACCATCATTTATGGACAGATGCTGAGTCAAGTTGGTGCTAGGGATGGGCTACCAGGGCTTTTCTTGTCATTAGCAGAGTGATCGAGCACTGAACGTGCACAGCCAGATTTTTCTAGCCGCATGTCTTTGAACACACAGAATGTGCATGCGCCTGGAATTATTTGCACTAATTAGTGGGTCCAAAAGGTGGTAACACTCACATTTGAGCCATTGCTGTCGGGAACAAATGCTACAATAAGATGTAATCTCTGGTAAATAACAGGGTGAAGGTAAAAACATCAGGAACACATGTGTGAGGAGGTCAGGAGATACCCGCAATTGTATAACTCGTGTCTGAAGGAATATAAAGATATTTTTAACCACTGATAAATATATGTAGAACTGGATCACTGATGAAATGGTAAACTGCCTGCTGGAGGTGAAGCCACCAGAAGTGTTTCGAGCGGCCATTTTGGTATGCCCAAACTGCCATAGAACATCAATGACTGACCGAAAAGAGTCCCGTTTCACCGTCTCTGATCTCTGGATAGGACAGCTGCATTTCGTCCTCTAGTGACAATCTTGTTTAATGTTTAATTGGCTTGTTATGGATAATATTTATCATGAGGGAGAAGATGTATGTGGATCGCGATGTCAGAACATTCACCTGTTCAGTCTATGGGTGCAGCACAACGATCTTCAAAGGAAGTGGCGAAACTGTACACAAGATTTAATGTATGTAGGAGATGTAACATCTGCTTGTTTATGGCGACAACACGCCCCTTGCCCCACAGGGTCCTTAAAAATGTCAGACCGGGATTTTAAATCCCCTAAAATGCCAGGGATTCTTACTGAAGTGCTCTCTGTTGTCACACAAACAGATACATGTCAAGTTTAATTTTAACCAGCTTTACTTGTCTCCCTCAATCTCATCGTTTGATAGAGGGAAGGAGAGAGAGCATGCTCTCAGTCGAGAAACCTCAAGAAAAGGGCACTTTTTAATGAAAACATAAAACAAGTAATTCAGAACGAACAGTTCGATGCTCACAATAAATAAGTCTGAAAATGTCTGTTTGTATCTTACCTCAGTTTCAATGAACTTGTTCACATATTCAGCTGATCTGTTCACCACTGAAGTTTGTTAGAGATGGATACCGCCTGTGTATGCATGCACTGTCAGATGGAGTATACTTTGACTGGCCAAGAAAAAGCTAGCTAGTCAGACAGACGGTCACATAGATAGTCTGAAGGTCTGTACCAAGTTTGGTTGATGTAGCTTGAAAGCTCTAGGAGGATTAATGTTTTTAGTCTTGGTTAGTCTTTTAATTTCAGTCTTGATTTAGCCAATCTAACTTAATTTATGGCACAGCACTATTTCAGCACATATAGAGCACCTGGTTGGATTGCAGCTAGTATGTTAATAAGACACAGGGATTTGTGCTGAAGAACAGACTTTGAATATGCTCTTGAATGATGTATAAGGGGCTACGTGAACTAGACCACATAAACCACTGTTTTCTTATTCTGCTCCTGTCAAGACTTTAACATTTCACTACCTACAAGGACAATTCTATTATTTATCTTCTAACATTATTAGAATTAACTATAGCAGCTTCTAAGTAAAGAGAGCAGAGCAGACAGGATGATAAACACAAAACAATGATATCTCTTCAGCAGTGAGTTTTAGTAGACTAATTCTTTGTCACAGTGTCTGGAAAACTCATTGCATATATATACGTATACTATTGTGCTATACAGAGAAATGTGATATTTCTGAGCATGATCAAGAAGGTTTGTGTCTGTTCAATTATAAGATGAAAAGCTCTCAGTTGCCTCTTTAGTCTGAACCACATCAAAAACTGAGGGCGTTCTTTAAAGCTGGCCTCTTGTTGTGCTATATGTCATGCTATCTGTTTCTTTGGTCCCTCCGCAAGCATGCATTCTTAATTTAGAACTTAACATTCATTAAATATTAACGGTTTGACATAGATTCATCCTTGAGTCTGTTTCATACTGCTACTGTTTGTTGGTTTGCAACATTCACTTGAGCTAACAGACTGCTCTGTCTCACATCCGTCATGTATTAGAGCAGTGTTTTTCAGCTGGTTTTGCTTCAGGATCAAAACTGCATATTGGAGATAAAGTGGTGATCCAGAACAACATCAAAACTGTACCAAAGAAAAACTCCCTTAAAGGAATAATTCACCCAAAAACAATCATTCTTTATTTTACGCACTCTCATGCCTCTCAAACTCAAATGACTTTCTGTCTTCTGCTAAACACAAAAAAGATATTTTGAAGGATGTATAAGGCATTTTTTTTTGTCCATACAATATAAGTCAATGGGGTGTAAAACTTTCAAGTCAAGTCAAGTGGTTTTTATTGTCGTTTCAACCATATACAGTTAGTACAGTACACAGCGAAATGAGACAACGTTCCTCCAGGACCATGGTACTACATAAAACAACATAGGACAAACCCAGAACCACATGACACTACACAGACTAAATAACATACCTATATAAAGTGCATATACAAACATGTGCAAAAAGTATGGGACAGTACAATAAATTACTAAAAGGAACAGGACAATAGGCACAGTGAGACAGTGCAGCACCGACCAGTACACAGTAGTGCGAAAAGATGACAGTTCCTAAAAATGTAATGTAAACATAACATAGTATGAGATTATTAGCAGTTATTGAGGTAGCAGCCAGTTATAAAGTGACAATAATTAAAGTGCAACTCAGGACACGTGTGTGTGTGTGTGTGTGTGTGTGTGTGTGTGTGTGTGTGTGTGTGTGTGTGTGTGTCAGTACAGTCTCTGAGTATTGAGGAGTCTGATGGCTTGGGGGAAGAAGCTGTTACACAGTCTGGCCATGATGGCCCGAATGCTTCGATACCTCTTGCCAGACGGCAGGAGGGTGAAGAGTTTGTGTGAGGGGTGTGTGAGGTCGTCCACAATGCTGGTGGCTTTGCGGATGCAGTGTTTTTTGTAAATGTCTTTGATGCATGGAAGAGAGACCCCAATGATCTTCTCAGCTGTTCTCACTATCCTCTGCAGGGCTTTGCGGTCCGAAACGGTGCATGTCCCAAACCAGGCAGTGATGCAGCTGCTCAGGATGCTCTCAATAGTCCCTCTATAGAATGTAGTGAGGATGGGGGGTGGGAGATGTACTTTCCTCAGCCTTCGAAGAAAGTAGAGTCGCTGCTGGGCTTTCTTGGTAACAGAGCTGGTGTTGAGGGACCAGGTGAGGTTCTCCGTCAGGTGAACACCAAGGAATTTGGTGCTCTTGATGATCTCCACAGAGGAGCCGTCGATGTTCAGCGGAATGTGGTCACTTTGTGCTCTCCTAAAGTCAACAACCATCTCTTTTGTTTTGTCCACATTCAGGGACAGGTAGTTGGCTCTACACCAGTCCGTTAGCCGCTGCACCTCCTCTCTGTACGCTGACTCGTCGTTCTTGCTGATGAGACCCACCACGGTCGTGTCATCGGCGAACTTAATGATGTGATTCGAGCTGTGCATTGCTGCACAGTCGTGAGTCAGCAGAGTGAACAGCAGTGGACTGAGCACACAGCCCTGGGGTGCACCAGTGCTCAGTGTGGTGGTGGTGGAGATGCTGTTCCCGATCCGGACTGACTGAGGTCTCCCAGTCAGGAAGTCCAGGATCCAGTTGCAGAGGGAGGTGTCCAGGCCCAGCAGGTTCAGCTTTCCAATCAGGTGCTGGTGAATGATTGTGTTGAATGCTGAGCTGAAGTCTATAAACAGCATTTTAACGTATGAGTCCTTTTTATCTAGGTGGGTGAGGGCCAGATGGAGGGTGGTTCAAGCTCAAGAGTGATTAAGGACTAAGACTTTGGTCTGTTTCTCACCCAAAGCAATCATATTGCTTCAGAAGACAGGAGTTAAGTCACTGGAGACGTATGGATTACATTTATGCTGCCTTTTACATCGTTTTTTGAGCTTGGATGTTTTGGGCCCCATGGACTTGTATTGTAAGGACAAAAACACATCATACAGCCAGAAAAAATATCTTAATTTGAGTTCTGCAGAAAAAAGAAAGTCTCAAAAAGAAAGTTTGAGACTGCATAAGGGTGAGCACATAAATTATGAGAGTTATAATTTTGGTCAATCAGTCATTGAAGTTGTTTTTAAACTAGTTTTCTAATTTTAACTAATTCACTGCACAAAAAAAATTGCGGTTGGCACAAACCGTGTTTATTCTTGCTGCAATTAAAACTTTAGATTTAATGTAGTCTGTATTTTCTTTTACATTGTATAGTTTCATTAATGGTTTTTAAGATTGGCGGTGGCGGTGGCTGTGGCTCAGGTGGTAGAGTGGGCTGCCCACTAATCGCAGGGTTGGTGGTTTGATTCCTGGCCCACATGACTCCGCATGTCGAAGTGTCCTTGGGCAAGACACTGAACCCCAAGTTGCTCCCAATGGCAGGCTAGTGCCTTACATGACAGCTCTGCCATCATTGGTGTATGAACGTGTGTATGAATGGGTGAATGAGTCACAGTGTAAAGCACTTTGAATACCGTTAAGGTTAAAAAGGCGCTATATACGTGTAGACCATATTGCACAACCTCTCTATGTTGGCAACAGTCTACCATAGTTTCTACCACATAACAGATACATTTTCACCAAAATACTATAGAGTTTAATTGGAGGCACAGACTTTGGCATCAAAAAAGATGTGGGAAGCATTTTAGCCTCTTTTAAATGTTGATTTGCAAGTTATTTTGTGATTTATACTACACATGATCATATGGCTAAATGCATTTTAATATTTGCATTTAGCATTGTTTTTCCCTGCTGTACTTGACCCTATACTAACTGATCTGTGACAGTTTTGGGTCACAAACCATCAGTTCAGAGCTACCGTTTTAAAGTGCAAGCTTCCTTTAATTTTTCATGAGTAACTCTTCTCTGATTCAGCCATGCCTTACTGGCTTCGACCGTACAAGGACACTTGGGAAATCCCATCCGATGGGGCTTAAAAGATCCACCTGCCCTGCTGATGGTGACAGTTTGTATCGATTGAAATCACGCCAGATATTGTTCTGCCCTCAGTGAGTGATAAGCCCCAACTTTGTCACTATCGCAATCACACCGTCTATCTCCTCAGCCCATTGTCATCGCTTATGCCTGGTTCCACTGGAAACAGTGTTTTGGAAGATATGTTTCATCTGTCAACGCCACTTGAGAAGATGCTGGCCTTGTTCTGTTGAGGCAACACAAATTATCAAAACCCTCTTCACAGAGGAACACCAAAAGCATGGATGAGGTTTGTAATATTTTATACTCACAGCAAGAATGACTAAGCCTAAAATTATTGTCTCATGTACTGTCAAACCGGGCTTGAAAGGTTTTTGATAGGTATTTGTTTCATGAAAACATACAACTCCATAGGGAACAGACTTTATCTTGAGCAATATTGGGATGGGTTTTTTTTCAGTAATTTACAATGGGTGTCTGTCATTTAATATTTTTGGATTTCAGTAGTTTTTCTAAGATGCAAGTGTCTATCTGGATGTGGACATTACGGAAGGTCATGTGCTCTGTTGTGCACCATTGAAATACTGTAAATAAATCTTACAGTTGAAGTCAGAAGTTTACATACACTTAGGTTGAAGTCATTAAAGCTCAACAATTGAATTAAAACAACAATTGTTTACAGACAGATTGTTTCACTTTTAATTGCCTATTTCACCATTCCAGTAGGTCAGAAGTTTACATGCACAAAGTTAACTGTGCCTTTAAGCAGCTTGGAAATTCCAGAGAATAATGTCAAGCCTTTAGACAATTAGCCAGTTAGCTTCTGATAGGGGGTGTACTGAATTGGAGGTGTACCTTACATGTGGATGTATTTTGAGGCCAATCTTCAAATTCAGTGCCTTTTGCTTGATATCATGGGAAAATTAAGAAATCAACCAAGACGTTTATCTGTACAAACAATAGTACGCAAGTGTAAACACCATGGGACCACACAGCCAATATACCTCTCAGGAGATGCATTCTGTCTCCTAAAGAGGAACATAGTTTGGTGCGAAAAGTGCAAATCAATCCCAGAATAACAGCAAAGGACCTTGTGAAGATACCGGAGGAAACAAGTAGACAAGTATGTATATCTACAGTAAAATGAGTTCTATATCGACATAACCTGAAAGGATGCTCAGCAAGGAAGAAGCCGCTGCTCCAAAAGCAAAACCTGTGCTAAAAAAGGCAGAATACAGTTTGCAAGTGCACATGGGGTCAAAGATCTTACTTTATGGAGAAATGTCCTCTGGTTTAATGAAACAAAAATGACCATCATTATGTTTGGAGGAAAAAGGGTGAGGCTTGCATGCCGAAGAACACCATCCCAACTGTGAAGCATCATGTTGTGGGCATGCTTTAATGCAGGAGGGACTGGTGCACTTCACAAAATAGATGGCATCATGAGGAAGGAGTTATGTGGATATTAGGGATGTAACGGTTTGATTTTCTCACGGTTCGGATTGTATCACGGTTTTAGGGTCACGGTTTCAGTACTCTTGGTGTTTGATTTGTTCAGAAAAAGAAAAATATTACTACCAAATCAAAAGAATACTCTATTTGGTAAACACTTCTACGGGTTTGCCCTTAATAAAAATCATGGTATTACAACAGTAACCATAGTTTAACTATGTTATTTATAATAAAATCATAGTAACCACAAAATCAATATGGTTACTGTCCTGGTTACAATATATAGTAAAATCATGGTTACTATATGGAAACTAAAGTATTACTGTTATAAAACCATGGTTAATTGTATAAAAACCATGATTTTCGCTCAGAAAACCATGGTGACAGCAGTCATGGTCACTAAAATATTACTATAGTAAAACCATGGTTAATTTTTGTCAGGGTCTTTAACTAAAGCAAAATATTTTCTCTAATTACTAAATCAACATTTTAGCTTAATAGCTGCACTAATATGCTACATTCATCAACATAAAGTGCACTTCAAACTCAACAGATATTCAATATAAAGTACTGCTATTAAAATGGATACGATAAGGGATCTTGTGATAATGCTGCTTGAGTATTTTAATCATATGTGGAAATCCCACATGAACACATCAAGCAATTTAGTAATTGTTTCATGTCTGTCCGAATTAGCAATGAATGTCTGCTTAAAAATGGAAGGGAGTTAGTGCAGTTTCAGCTCACCTGGGGCTCTTTTCCAGGGTGATGTCGGCATAAATGATTAATTAAGTACCAATCTATTACTTTAACTGCATATCAATGCCATTAATCAAAACGCATTATTAACTCTCATGATAGGTTACAGCCGCACGAGGAAACAGGAAGAACTTGCGTTCACATTTGAAATCCTTGCAGGCATTATTGACATATATTACCAGTATGCAGCACTCATGCTGAGCGATGTCTACAAACAGTGCCTGTTTTATACATTTTTAAGGACAACAAAGTCAAGGTATTGGAGTGGCCATCATAAAGCCCTGACCTCAATCGGATTGAAAATTTGTGGGCAGAACGTAAAATGCGTGTGACCAAGGAAGCCTACAAAACTGACTCAGTTACACCAGTTCTATCTGGAGGAATGGGACATTTGACCCAAGTTAAACAATTTAAAGGCAATGCTACCAAATACTAACAAAGTGTATGCAAACTTCTGACCCATTGGGAATGTGATGAAAGTAATAAAAGCTAAAATAAAGAATTGTCTCTACTATTATTTTGACATTTCATATTCTTAAAATAAAGCGGTGGTTTTAACTGACCTAGGACAGGGAATGTTTTCTAAAATGTCAGGGATTGTGAAAAACTGAGTTTAAATGTATTTGGCTAAGATGTATATAAACATCTGACTTCAACTTGAAATATGTAATTACTGTATATCATTAAAAGATTATGTTATTCATTTCAAATTTACTTCTGAACACTCTTGGGGATCGGATTTACCTTGTGTTAATTTTCCTTTTAAATCAGATAGCTAAATTGGATGGGATTCTACCTAGATAGTTTGCAAAAAGGTCTAAATCCTTAATAAAGGGACATCAGGAAGCTCATTAAGAAAATTAGCTTTAGTTACAGTACTTAGCAAAGGTTAAAATAAATGAGGAAAAATATAAAATACCCCAATCCCAGATATTTCTATCTGGATGGGATTAGATGTCTCAGAAGACACCTAAAAGGTAGCTAAACAACAACAACAACAACAAAAAACAGGTAATTTTTCCATAATTTATGTGCAGGAAAAGCTTAGATATGTATGATTCAGATCACAAAGTACGTCCATGAAGCACAAATTTCCCTAAACTCCTCAGGAGAAAAAAGGCATAGGTTGATATGTTGTTCTGGGGGCCAGAGATACTTGAACAATTCCCCGAACCTCTTTCTTTCACTCAGATCCCGTTGGAAATCTGCTTAATACAGGCGTGCACTCCTGTTGCACCCCTTAAGAAATAAATCCCTCTTGTACAAGATGAGAATGTTTTCATCTGTCTGTGTCTGAGATTTGGTGGACTATTACGTTGGCACTTATGGGAAAACAGAGATTTCTGTGTTTGTCAAACATACAGACAAGCTACTACAAAAGGGATTATTTTGAAAACTGTGATGTTTAAAAATCCTTGACAATTCATTGTATGTTGCACGCATGATTAGTTTAAAGATGTTACGTAGTTCAAAATATTTGTGTGTTTGTTTAGATTTTTTTTAACACTGCACAGATGCATTATAGAAAGATCATAATATCACATAGAACCACTGCTTCCACCATGTCTTCAAATCACACTACAAAATGCACGTAAAAGCAAACAAATGAAATTTCTTTGCACAGTCAGTGAATATCTTATTGCATGTTAACTGAGCACTGCATTTACATTTATGCATTTGGCAGACACTTTTATCCAAAGCGACTTACAGAGCCCTTATTACAGGGACAATCCCCCCGGAGCAACCTGGATTTAAGTGCCTTGCTCAAGGACACAATGGTGGTGGCTGTGGGGTTTGAACCAGCGACCTTCTGATTAGCAGCCCTAGCCACTACGCCACCACCACTCTCCAGCGATGGATGGATGGATGGATGGATGGATGGATGGATGGATGGATGGATGGATGGATGGATGGATGGATGGATGGATGGATGGATGGATGGATGGATGGATGGATGGATGGATGGATGGATGGATGGATGGATGGATGGATGGATGGATGGATGGATGGATGGATGGATGGATGGATGGATGGACTATACTGTATATTATTAAATAAATGTATTCCGTTGCATTCTATGTCCTTTGGAAACACTGATGCTACTTTAAGCCATCTGTTAAATGAGTACCATATGCTATGCTTTATCCTTCCTTTTGTGCTAGCACAAATTTCAGTTTGGCCCTTGGAGGCCTTCATTTTGATAGTAAGAAATGAGGAGATTCAGAGATTGGCAGTGGAAACAGCAGCTGATAGAGCAGAGGGTTTAAAGCTATTTTTTAACACTTTTTTTCAAGCACTGAACAAATTAAAGCATCAAATTCTGTAAACTGGTGTTCATAGTCCTTCATAGAGCAAAACTGAATGTATGGATGTCAATTCATAACCATTCAGAAAAGGAAAAACATGCTTATTCCTATAGTACCACATTATATTAGGTGATCTTAAGTACTGTTTAATTAATGATTAATTGTAATTTATATGATTTGATACAATGCACGTATTGCGTACATACTGTATGTGTTGTAACATTGTACTTATATTTAAAGTAATATTACAAAATAAAAAAATGTAATTACATGTATTTACACAGTTTATTTATTAATACACTCCAGTCTTCATTTTCACAGCAGTGCAATTAATAAGCAAATAAATTATATGATATATATATATATATATATATATATATATATATATATATATACACTGATATATATACTGACCAGTCACCCACAGCATGATGCTACCTCCACCATGCTTCACCGTTGGGCTGGTATTGTGCAGGAGATGAGTGGTGCCTTGTTTTCTCCAGACCTGATGCTTGGAATTGAGGCCAAAAAGTTCAATCTTCATTTCATCAGACCAGAGAATCTTGTTTCTCAGTCTGAGAGTCCTTTAGGTGCTTTTCTGCAAATTCCAAGCGGGCTTTTGTGTGTCTTGCACTGAGGACAGGCTTCCGTCTGGCCACTCTGCCATAAAGCCCAGATCAGTGGAGTGTTGTAGTGATGTTGTCCTTCTGCAAGTTTCTCCCATCCCCACGCATGATCTCTTGAGCTCAACAAGAGTGACCATCAGGTTCTTGGTCACCACTCTTAGCAAGGCCGTTCTCCCCTGATTACTCTCCATTTTAGTCCTGGTCAGAGGTGTAGTGGTAAAAAAAGAGGTGGGTAAACTATAAATTCTGGTGGGCCACTGCCTACCGGTGTATGTGCATCCTGATGACATCGCTATAGGCTATCATTTGATGGTACTTCCAAGGGTATCACTGGTTGTTCCCTCATCATTGGTCACACAATCACTATTCAATTCATACATTCATTTAAGTTCTTGTTAAAGAGACTCAAGAAGGAATAATATGGTTGAAATCTATAAAGTTTACTAAATGACAAAACAGAGAGAACTAAAATATTTAAGAGAGATAGAGAGGGAGGCTTATATCCAGGGCTTCCAATGCAATGCACTTGTACTGATTAGGGATTTGGGATTATTTTCATAGTCGATTAATCTGTTGAATATTTTCTTGATTAATCGATTAGTTGTTTGGTCTATAATAAGTCATGAAAAATGTGGATCAGTTTTTCCCAAAAGCCCAGGAGGATGATGTCCTCAAATGTCTCGTTTTGTCCACAACTCACATTTAACAAGCTGGAATCAAAGAATTTTTTACTTTTGTCTTAATCGATTATCAAATCCCAGAGAATGCAGATAAATAACATCCAGTTATTTATCTGATAATGTATCCTGAATTTTACTTGTAACATTGGCTAATGGGAAAAGGTAGAGGTGACTTGTTGAGTCAGTGGCATGAATCTACCGTGAACCAAATTAACCTCAAAAACATGAAGTTTAGTACTGTTTTCCGAGCTCACTCACTTTGGGCTTGTAGCCGAGACCGTTTGCTGGCATCAGGAGGAGGGCTGCTGTCTTGACAGTGCTTAAAAAATTGCCGGATGTCCATTTTTACAATTCATTCATCATTACATGTAGGCAGTAGTGCGGGAAGGAGCCCCCCTCGTCGTAGCATCAGCTTGTGGACCGCCTTGTGGACTTACATAATTTTGTAGCCTACTTAGAAACGTGAAATAAAAATAAATAAATTAAAATAGACATAACATACTGTGTTTGATAATGTAGTGTGTTCAAGCAACGGAGAAAATGAAATATAGTTTGAATTTGTCATGCTTGGTTTGTTCCGATCAGAGCATGCGCGGAGAGCGCATTTCTGAATATTCCGCTCCGCTCACTCATTACGCTCAGGGTCGCTCGCTCAACCCAGAATGACCTGCTGGTTCGAAAATATGTAGAATAAGGGCTGCCTGCCTCCGACTAAAGTTTTTTTTTCTAATCGACTAGTAGTTGTTCATTTTAGCCATTAGTGGACAAATCGCCCCTATATTAATTTAATTACTTAAATAGGCTATACAGGATGGATGAGCGTTAACGTAGCCCAATAGAGCCGCACTCAAGCGCACGCCCGCACGCATAAAGCTTGCCACAAAGAACCGGCGAAAGTAATTATTAATGTGTCAAAAATAGCAAGGAGACATTTAATTGTTTATTAATAAACTGGTGTTTTCTGTGTCGCTGCAAAGATGAAGTTGACGATGCGGACTCGCCATGAATGCCAGAGAGAAATGCACATTTGATTACATAATCAGAGAGTAGCCTCTTTCTTTTCGTTTTGAATAGTTTTGTTTAATAGTAAAACATTTCAAGCTTTTTATAATAGATAGCCATAGCCTATATTTCTCAAATCTGTGAGGCACAAGCTGAGTTTCAGCGCCCTCCAGTTCACGTGCAATGCAAGTGATCGCCGGCGCCTTACATTGTCTGCTATATATTTGCTTCTTATTTATTAAATAGCCTACAGGCAGTTGGTTGATAAAACATTGATCAAAATTAAGATACAATTTATACAAAACGAAAATCTTTTACAAATATTTATTCTACAAAACAAAACTCAATGAAGTGTTCAAAAATCATGTCTTATGTATACTTTGGGCTAGTGACTGATGAATCTTGATGCAGTCTGCTGCTTGCTGGCTACGCAAGAGATTGGTCAACACTGACAGTAATGCAGCGCAATATGAAAGACTTCGTCTTAGGTTTAACAACCTATGAAACTAATAATGAACAATATAAAACTAAAACGGCATAAGCTTAATTTAAAATGGCTTAGGAACTATAGGCTATTTAGAGGTGGATAAACACACTTTGGAGGTGGGTAAACGCTATTTCCGAATTTTAGGAGGTGCGTAAACGGTGTTTACGTGCGTTTAGCCTCCACTACATCCCTGGTCCTGGTTGTTCCAAACCTCTTACGTTTAATAATTATGGAGGCCATTGTGCTCTTTGGAACCTTGAAAAATTGTAGCCTTCCCCAGATCTGTGCCTCAACACAATCCTGTATCTGAGCTCTGCAGGCTGTTATTTTGACCTCATGGCTTGATTTTTGCTCTGATATGCATTTTCAGCTTTGAGACCTTATATAGACAGGTGTGTGATATTTCTTTCTTTTCTTTTTTTTTCATTATAATACATTTGCAAAATTATAAAAAATTAGTTTTTTGCTTTTTCATTATGGGGTATGGAGTGTAGATACAGAAAAAATGTGAGAAAAAAACACAATTAAAAGCATTTTAGCATAAGGCTGCATCATAAAATGTGAAAAAAAAAAAAAAACACAAAGGGGTCTGAATACTTTCTGAAATGTACTTCACGTGATTCACGTACATTGTGTCAAATGCAATTTCAATGAAAGTAGTTAAAAACACCTAATAGAAAGTGTGACCATATATTAAAGTACTGTACATCTGTAACAAAACATGGGTTTACATTTTACATTTACATAAGTCCATTTTCTTGCTTTTTAACATCTAATTTGACCATGTACCCCTTTCATTTTCAAAGCATGGAAGGAAAAGTATAAAATAGTCATGGAAACATATTGTACATTGACTCCAATATTCTCCAGTCCAGTATTCTGTTACACTGGCCATTATATAAGCAGCTGCTGAAATTTCACAATTGACATCCTGGTACTTGATGATTTTCTTGCATTAGTAGACGTGACTATACTGCTGCATGCCTCCTGTGTGAAGTACATACTGCTTCATTTTGTTTATCACAGCCATCATTCTTATCTCAAACGAGTTCAATGTGAAGCTGTTGCTTTAGTGCTGAGAATATTGCATTCTGAAATGCAAAAAGATGGTTTGCCTGATTTACCTTGACATTGCATCTTTTGTTTGTTTCAGACAAACATTTGCCTATGTACAGAGAGAATACAGACTACCAGAAGACTGAGTTTTTTTGTCTATGGATTTCTTCATTTTAATACACACCGTCCTTAATGTCTTTTTGAGAAACATTAATGAATACTATGGTGCAGAAATTCTTTTTTACCAGCTTCAGCCACATATGCAAAGAAATTATTAGTGAACTTCAGTTTGTGAACTGTTTCAGCACATTTTAATTTGATAGTAGACCAGGTATACGGGGTTTGTTCAAACTAATTCACTATTATAAATGGTGAAACACTACTATAAATTATGCGGTTTGCTACACACTGGAATTGTTTTATTAATTATAACTTCAATGTAAAAGAGCTAGAATGAGCTAGAAATCCTGTACACTTGAATATATGTAACTGAATTGAAATGTAACCATTAGAGAGTGAAGGAGGCTGTTCGATGAGCAGTCTAGGGGATCATCAGTTCTTCTGTTTTATAGGGACTTTTCTTCAGGCAGATATGAGACTGG
Source organism: Moxostoma hubbsi (assembly GCA_032164185.1). Lineage (NCBI taxonomy): Eukaryota > Metazoa > Chordata > Actinopteri > Cypriniformes > Catostomidae > Moxostoma > Moxostoma hubbsi. The sequence goes on along the minus strand of JAVLUX010000004.1, from coordinate 7,295,755 downwards.
CAAGCTGGTGAAACAATGATCTGAAGTACTCTAAATCAGCCAATCATGAAAAATAACTTAATCTTCTTTCTTGAGCCATTCAGGGCCATTTCATGAGTCAATGCACTGTATATTCATTCTATATTTAAGTGCCATCTGATCTGTGGAGCCGTAATGGACAAGGGATACTGAGGTGTCTTTCACTGGGATGTATAGATGTATAGATTTCAGCATTTATCTTTGCTGATTTTGTCAAGAATCTGTGGGATTTAGCGGAATGGATTTGAACATGGGAAAACGTTTTAAAATGAGTCAAACGACTGATCGTACTGTGAATTTGGTGACAGTATGGTTGAAAGTTTTGCTGATGAAATCAGTCTGTGCTTACCGAAATTCAATTCACTGCCTTTCAGTGGCCAAAGTAGGAAGAATGGTTGAGCAAATGGAATGTACACGCAATGTTCATTTTCCAAGTGAAATGTCCACAGAGTGGAGTCAAAAGCGAGTTGTATTTTAGGAATTGTATTTAACAGGAATGCATATTTTATTAACCACAAGCCCTAACCCTAACCCCAACCCTAAACCTAACCATTAGTGGAGTAAAACTTTTATTTAGAGCAAAAATGCACCAATGATAATGTGAAAACCATTACTTCCTCGTTTCCATGGGACCAGAACCGTGTCTCGCAAGGTTGCTCACATACTATCAGTAACTCAGAGGGAAAAGTGAGAATTGTGGAATTGATGCAAAAATGTCTCATTGGGGGCCAGTCAGTAATTTGGCATAATGGGGTTGATTTCAGGTGCGTGAACTTTCGGAAGCAACATGTAGATTTCCTGTGTGAACATGTTGGAAAATAATACACTGTAAATTTACTTTAGAAGCAAAATTGTATACGATAGTAAGACTTTTTCAGAAAATATATCTTGAATTGAGTTTATGTATATTTCTTACCTGGTTGTCAAATAAGCCATAACACAATTCAGTGGGGTTGATTCTTAAAACTTTATCATAAAATGGCATTTGGTTAAGATAAATTAAGCTGATTCAAGATATTTTCTCTCAAAATTAGATTAACACAATTTTGCTTCATAAGTAAATGATGTTTAGATTTTGGAAAACAAGATTACTCTGATTACGACAATTATTTTAGACAATCAAATTAGCCACAATATTTAATAAGCAAACACGCCAGCTGATCTGATTAACTTTATGGATGACAGGCATTCCAGTTGTCTGGAAATTTGCATCGCTTTCTGTGGAATTCAATGGCAGCAAATTCCATGTGGCCCTGTGTATACTGCAGGTAATGGCTGAAAGGCTGGATTAATCTCATATTACACACCAGGTGTGAACTTTGATTTTAGACAAAGCCCAATAACGAAACTTCTAATGGACCATTTCAAGCCAGTTTAAGGAAGTGACAACTTTTTGTTCCTTAAACATTTCCTGCTAGTTGTCGAACTCAGACTGTGCCCCAAATGGCATAAATCACCCTCGGAATGGCACTTTGTAGGGAGGACAATAATGATAGTCATGCCGGAAGATCGCTTAAGACAGAATTTCGAATCAAATTGACTTAAGAAGTGAGTTTCGGATGACACTTATTTTTGAGCCCCACACCTTTTAGCCTTTCAAAGAACTCAAAGTGGATGGTAAAGTCCTCGAATGGCAAAGGGATGATCACTTCCGAATGAAACGCACCCTCATTTAAAACAACAGTGGCATGCACTTAATTCATAGTGGATTTAAAACGAATAACGTTACTAACACTAACATGATTATCATGATTATACTTCAGTAAAGGGGCATTTGACCTTTATTTGAACTGAGATTTAGCTTTACATTGAGATGTTTTGTTGACTTAGCAATGGTTACTGAACACTGTGTGTACTTGCGGCTTGTTTTTCTCAGTGCAACTGCATTATTGTGATTTTTATTAGCTGTAATTTTGCAAATGCTTTCATCATGGCGATGAACTTTAATTAGGTGGTGAACAGATAGACAATTGAGCAAATAATATTTTGCGATTTATTAAGGTGAGATGAAATGTACCACCATTTCATCTCACCTTTCACAAAATATTATTTGCTCAAATGTCTCTCTTGTGCATTTTAATTAAAACATACGGTCACACTTTATATTAGGTGGCCTTAACTACTATGCACTAACATCAAAACATACAAGACTATGTATTTACTGTTTAACTACATGTTGTTCTGCAAAATTCCCACATTTGCCGTTGTATTTATTTATATATATATATATATATATATATATATATATATATATATATATATATATATATAGCCACATTTGTGGTTGTTTGATTTACAGAAACATAAGACAGTGTGACTTCCAAACAGTTGTGGATATTTTTTTTAGTTCCCCTAATTTGTTCCGGTTAGCACAATCTCTGAGTTCATTCTGCTACAGAACAGTTTGGAGCTCCCCGGTGGCCCCCAGCTAAGACAGGAAGCTGTCATGGGCACTCTTCACGTCCCTCCGGCTCCCCCGCTTACTGTTCTCCAGCTGACAGCCCACCAGCACCCTTACACGAGTGCTGGTTTAGCCTAATATTCACTGGCTGAACAAGTTCTGCTTGCTATTGTCATATAGAACAATCCGCAAAAGTGAACATTTGGGAGCATAATAGAAATAGGAACACGTTATTAGTCTTCATGAGTAAAGCCACCAAATTTCTCATAATAATAAATATATTCATATTCATATTCGTACTATATATATATATATAGTACTGTGCAAAATTCTATAGCTGCATTATATTTATTACAAATATTTTTGTATTATTTTTGAAGACATCCTCACCATGCAACATTTTCACAAGTGCCTACAAATTTTGCACGGTACTACATAAAGCATATATAATGTATACAGCAATATGGTTAGTTCTAGCATCAAATTTTAAGATCCCACTTGGTTTGTTATTTCGTTTATTATTTTCGCATTGCAAATGTGGCTAGACTTGGTATAGACAGAAAGCACATCTTATTTGTTGCCATTCAACAAATGCTCATTTATAGAATTGTATTCATTATAGAATGTCTGAATATTTTCAAGCAATAGTCACTTAATGACCTTGTGCTTGTGTTTGTGTTTTTGACAGGAGCTGGTTGGGAGTAGTCCTTCTCAGAGGAACTGGAAGGGAATCGCCATCGCTCTGCTAGTCATCCTGGTCATCTGCTCTCTGATCGTCACCTCCGTCATTCTGCTCACACCAAGCAAGTGTCGCTCGCTGTCTGCATGCCTTTCAAATACAAGAATCAATACGACATTGCCAATACACTATGCCGAACATTTGTAGCAATTCACATGTGATCATATAGACTCACACTCTTTACCTTTGTATTCTTCAAACAGACATGTTTGTATATAATATTCTTCTATCAGCATTATCGAGTCATATGGTAAAATGGCAATGAAATTAGAAGGATTAGGCCTGTGCAACAACGTGTGCAATTTAAAGTCCAAACATTATCTAAGCTATGCTATCCACATTCATTTGAATGCCCTATACTCTTACTCTTGTCTCATTTGTTTCTACAGTAATTTTTTCCTAACTTAGAATTTTTGGAGAAACATCAGAGACAAAGTTAAATACTTAATGAAACATACCTGAGAACTCCATTATGTCTCCTAAGCCAAGTAGCTGCAGTCGATCTATTCCTCAAAATTGCAGGTTCAATTATGGTGATTTTCCTGTGCAATTGATATAGTGCGAATATAATATGACTGTACTTATATTAAGAGGAAAGTGGGTCACTGTGTTCCCCAGAGTTCGGTTAAGTGTTTTTTCTTTCGTTTTTTTTTCCAGACACGAATGATAGAATATATATGCAGATACAGATCAATTGCTGGATAGCCTAAACTGGAAGTAGCCTCAATAAATAAGCGATCTCATTTTAAGCCCAGGACTAATTTAGAGTGAGCTGTATACTTAATGGAACTTGCTGAAAAACGTGTAAAAAGTAGCCTGAAAAACGAAAGCAATAGATAAGCTTTTCTCTTGTTAAAAATGTGAACTTCAGTTAAAGGCAGTATGAAATTCAATTTGACACTATTAACGTTCTTATTAAATATTCCTTGTCTTATTGTGCATAATTCAGCAGTACCCTTTATTACTAAGAATTTTAGTTTTAATCTTTTAGTCTTCAATTTGTAATGTTTTTCAAAATCTAGTCATTTTCTCTAACCTCTTGACCTCTAACCACCTAGCACTGTTCTGGTAATGTCCACTGTTCACACTCCAATCAATTCAAATGGATGCAAGAATCCCAGCCTACATTTTATCTTTGAATATCCTGTTCACATGAAAATACATTATGTCACATTGTGTAAGTAAAATGGTATGCGAATGCCCTTTTGTATGAAATGTAAAGCTTGTATAGTATGCTGAATAATAAGTATGTAACAATTCAGCATTATCACTTGAGCAGACAAGCAGGGTGATGCAAACAGTAAAAGTGCCCCGGTGCTGTTATTATAAATATAAGCACTCTTGTAGTGCCGCTTAGCCAAACAGATTTACTAAACTAACTGTTGTATAAATAGTTATGAACAAAAATAGACGAACGATCTCATATTCCTCTTCACTATACATTATGTGTTTTTCCATGTTTGCATTTCTTGCTCGTATTCCACCATCTCAGCCTAGTTACAATGGATAAAACACCTTCCAAATTGATGCCTATTGGGTAGTGAGATGAACTATGTGGGAGAGCGTAGTCGTCTAATAAAATAAATAAATAAATAATACTCAGTCTGATTAGATCAGTGTGTGCAGATCAATAGAGCTCTAAATAGAATGAGACACACTGGGGAGACACAGTATCGCCCTCCACCTCGTGTCAGCTAGAGTAATTGGCTGTGGCCCTGTGCACTGGCAAGGGAGTTATTTGCCGAAGGTAAATCTCATGGGACAAGAAACCAGACAAGATGGTGGGAGCTATGCACACCATAAAAAAACTGTTGTTGTTATGCCCAGTTATGCCTCCTACACAATTCATGACTTTTAAAGATGTTGGATTGTGGTATCATATATTTAATTGGTTACAATATGAAAAAGTACCCCCTACTGAAAAATCGACCTATTTTCTTACCTGACTGTCCAAGAGAATTTGCAATTTCTCTCCAACTCTTCTCTTTCTCCACCCGGTTGTGGTACAGTTCAGAGAAAACATCAAATAGGCGCTGGTGCTACTGCCAATGTTCCACTAATTTTTCCTCCATTTCTTCGGTCCAATGAGACTTTCTTGATACCGCAGCCATGCTAGTTGATGTTCTGTTGCAGGTACATCTGGACTCCTCCCACTGAAACTTCCCCTGCCCCGTTTCTTGCTCTCTCATTGGCTGTAGGTCAACGCTGCAGTTGCCTACGATTTGCCTATGATTTTCTGGCTTTTGTCGGTGATCTTCACAAAAATGTTGGCGTGTGAAAATCGGGCCTAATGTCGTGTAGTGTAAACTCGGCATTAGTGGCAGAGTCATCTGCCCTCGGGGAAGTACTTTGATAACATTTAATAAATCTTTGAAGCACTTGGACACCAAACTTGGACACCAATGTCTCCAACTCTCAAACTTTGTTCAAGTAATTGCACAGTAACTGTAGTTCCAACTTCGGCCACTTGTGTGTGTGTGTGTGTGTGTGTGTGTGTGTGTGTGTGTGTGTGTGTGTTGGATTCAGATAGCATAGACTGATTTTAGAGGACAAAATATTCGATTTGCAGTGATATCACTCTGGAATGAAAAGGGAGTAGGAGGTGCATAAGAGACGGTGTAGACTTTTCTACCTTCTGTCAAACTGGCAAATAAATGTAAGATCCCTTAGTGGCAAGATGGAGAAGCTAATTATGCTGACAGGTCAGTGGCAGTTTTACGAGTGCTGCATTGAGTTTTGGACAGATGCTTGATAAACTAATTGTTTCCCAATTCGAACTCTATCATTAAGGGCTTCCAGGTGGTATGCTGACTAAGGAAACTAAAAAAATAAAGCAGCAGGTTTGCCATCTGTTTGCAAAATATGGTGCAATACTGGCCACAGTGCAATTAAAAAGTGGCTCTAAAGTGCCGCTAGTGCTTCAATAACTAGTGCCCTCAGAAATAGCAAGAGGATTGGCAAGGCCAATGCACTACTTTGATGCAGCAGACTGAGATGAGTGGATAATATTGATGGTCTTATTGCACTGCACAGTGCATAAACATGTTGACACTGCAATCATCAGGAAAGTGTGCAGATTCTTAGATGACAAATCTCAAGACATCTTCGACTCAGTAAGAGAAATAGTGCGTGTAGGTCAGAAGAGACAGAGGAGAAAAGATTCCATGCACAGAGTGGAAGGCCTTGATCATGTCTTCTGTGCCAAGGGTTTGATGGACGATTGGAATGGTCTCATCTTAAGCCTACATAGGTTGCTCTGGGACTCTGGCACTTGTTCTGCTTGGTGCTTCAGCTCTGGCCTGAGCCCACGGTGTACTCCTTTAACTCCTTAACCCATTTCTTCCTGCTTATCTTCTACATGGGTGTTTGCAGCCTACTACTGTAGGCTTTATACACAGACACCTTGCATCAGAAGACTGTTTGTTAACGATGCTTGTGTCCTTGGGGTTATGCGGCCAACTTACAGAACTATGGTGCACTTTAGGTGTCACTATTGCCTCATCTGAGTTTGTGTGTGGGCTTTTGACAAGGGTTTGCAAAATTAAAAGGGTGCTATGAAAATAGTCTTATCAATAGCTCACACCTGATAAGCATTTTAGTACTTGATTTTCCCATTTAGAACGTTGCTGGTGTAAAAGCATATTAAATAATTGTTCTGAAGCACTGCTGCGGTTTGGCTCACGCACTGCTTTGCCGTGTGATGTAAAACAGGCGTAATAGCTGCTCAGAAATGTTCTTGATTTTCATTTGTTTGTTAGAATGATTTAGTATTTTGTGTTTGAAAGACAAACTCTTTTAGATTTATGCAAATGCTGCAGCCTTATCTTCTTAAAATCATTTTACTGTTGCAAAGTTTTTGCAAAATTATATTATGTGGTTCATTTCATGTATCACAACAGTTTCTGATGAAATGTGTAATAGGGTTGCATGGTTTAATGGTTGCATTTTTTTGATATCATGATATCAAATGGTCATGCAAATGGTAAGATATCATCTTGTTTTGAAAATAAAATACAAAACCTCTGGCTATGGCCAAGTGTGATCATTAAACAGCAGAAGGATTTAATTTAATTGAACAGTATAGATTCACATGTGCTGCACGCTACAGAGTGAACTAGAGGTGCCGCTCTGCTCTGTCCTCTGCTTCACACACACACACACACACACACACACACACACACACAACACAACACAACACAACACAACACAACACACACACACACACACACACACACACACACAACACACACACACAACACAACACCCACTAATGGTGCTTCATTTTCATGAAGTGTGTTTAGAGTATAAACAGCTGTTAAAACTTGATGAAAAAATTTACAAAATGAAGTGTGAAATTATTGACATAAAAATATAACAACTGTATAAAAATATAATATTCAAAAAATATTCATAATAACAACTGTATAATATTAAATTGTTGTATTATTATTATTATTATTATTATTATCTTGGTTGGTAGGCTTTTCATTTGCTGATATAGTATCGATACCAAGGTACCGGGGCTGGTATCATACCGAAGCCAAAGTTTTGGTATCGGAGCAACCCTAATATGTGGTGCTATATGTGTTGTGCTAGGTTTTACAGATTAATGCTCTACCTCTCAAACCAAAACCTTTAAAGTAAACCTAACTAATGGTGTCATAAAATGCTAATATGAGATGATAGAGCATCAACCTTGAAAAACTCATCTGTTTTTCTAGTTTTAAAGAAACTAAACCAACAACCATATCCTAAATCCTACATTTAAACCTTTAGTGTCATTGTAATTTAAACATATAGTGCCATAAAAGCAAATGTGAGATGGTGCTTCTGTGGCACCTAATCTAACCCTAGCCTGTTCAAAGTCCAACACTATTGTACTTAGCTATCACGCAAATTACATTGGAATAAGCTTGCAAATGTATTCGTTTTTGTAAAGCAAAAATTTTAATGTATCATCTATTAAAACATGCGTTATAGTAAAAGTGTTTTTATGTCTTAAGATTTTGTGAGTAACAGAGTGAAAAATAATTTTGTTTATGAACTGTTAATCTGCTTTTAATTGTGATTTGTATGAAAGTGAATAAAAATCGCTGTTGTTGCGCCTCTAGTGTATATTTCACAACTACTGTGATACATAGAGTAGAACAAGCCACACAAAATACATATTAATTATCAACATCAAAATTTCCTTATCTAGTCTGCTCTTGCATTATTGTGGAAATCTTCTGTTCACAGATGAGGATGACAGTCTGGCTTCCAAAAAGAAGGTTACCATTGAGAATCTCTTCAATGGAAAGCTCCAGGCCCACGACCCTGAGGCAACATGGCTTAGTGGTGAGTGGCATTTGAGTCTTACAACCTTTCAGCAGCTAGAGGAGTGGGTGAATGCTGTCTCTTGTTTCATCATCTCATAACAACAAAGGGAGAAATTGCATCAGCATCTGCATCTAAAGTCTCATTCTGATAGTGTGCAATCCCTGCAGTACTTCAGGTAAAAATCCCCATTTAATATGGACAAGCGTAGATATATATTCTTCCCCATTATTACACATTCTTTTGTTCCTTTATTCATTCTTGAGTTCTTTCAAGTTGGTGCAGAAGTTCTGCATTTTTATCATTCACTTAAACAAATGACTTTGGTCTCTGAGTAACTTTATTGCATTGTATTGGTTGTAAAACAAATAACTTTTTAAAAAAAGAGCTATGTATTACTTTTCTTTACAAAAATAAAGAAGTACAAAGATGTTATGGATCTGTCAACACCCTGGTGGAAAACCCAGCTAAAGCCAGTGTGGAGGCGGTGGTGTGATCGTATACAGATATGTGGAGAGTGAGGTCCATGAAGGCTGAATGGTTAAGGATTTACACCTGTGCTAACACCTGTTTGTGTTCCCAGTGTGCTGAAAAGCAAACCTTGAGTTTGTAGAAATACTGAAAATTATCAGAATAAAGTCTGTATTTGGAATGAGACACAACATCTCCCACTTCCTCATTTCGAGAACAAAAAGGGATTTGTCACAGTGGTGCCAAAAACTAAATGTAAAAGCTCACTGTCATGGAGTCCTCGCCGCTGGCCATGATTGTCCAAACCCTTGCTGGCATCCACCAGATGCAACATCAGGCCCTCCTGGAGCTGAGGGCTGAACAAGAACAATGGTTCCAGGCCATGATGCAACCCCAGGCAGAGGACCGACAGGTTTTCCAGAGCTTACTCTAGTGCTTACTGCAGTGACCCTGACCACGCCTGCGGTGCCTCAAATCACGCTGGCAAAAATGGGACCACAGTATGACCCCAAAGCCTTTATAGAACTGTTCGAACATGCCGCACAGGGGTGGGGTGGTCCCGAGCCAAGTGGGCAGTTCGTCTGTCAACGCTGTTGTCAGGGGAGGCTCTGCTTGTGGCACAGCAGCTACCTATCACAAGCCTGCTGGAGTTCTCAGACCTGAAACGAACCATCCTGCAACAGGTTGGCCGTAACCATGAACAGCACCATCAGCATTTCTGGGCATTGACATTTGCGGAGTCAGGCAGCTCGTGATGATGGAGGTGGATGCTGGCTGAGGACTGTGGCACCAATGGAGTCGTCAACCTGGTGGTGCTTAAGCATTTCGTGGACAGTCTTCCAAAGGGAAAGGCGGAGTGGGTCCAGTGCCAGTGTGTCTCTGGCATAACTGGAGAAGGTTGTCCAGCTCGCAGAGGACCACTTGGCAGTGCATCCGGGAGACAGTGATTCTTTCGCTCGCTCTCTCTCTATCTCTATCTCTCTCTCTCCCTTGCTCTCTTCCCCTTCCCCATCCCATATTGTTCTATTTTCCCTAAGCCAGCTTCCCGGACCCAGGGTGTTTCTATTGCCCCGAACCCATTTGTTTTTGTTCCCCCTCCCCACCAGGTTGGTAAATCTGGGGCCACAGGTGTGGAGGTAAGGTCTGGGTTCCTTGCTGGCACTGCGAGGAACCAGGACACATTCAGGATCAATGCCCGATGATTGATGTGGGACCCTGGGTCCGGGTTCCTGACACGTCTCAAGCCACCCCTGATTGAGCAGGGACATACTGCATACCAGTGAGTACCCACAGGGGTACATAACAAGCCTTTGTGGATTCAGGTTGGAATCAGACTTCGATTCACCAAAGCTTGGTTCAAGGTGAGGCTTTGGGTACAGCATGTTGGGTGAAGGTGAGTTGTGTGCATGAGGATATACATGAATGCCTTTTAGTACCTGTTACGGTTCAATTCCAGGAACAAGAAAATAGAATAGAGGTGGTGGTTAGTCCCTGCCTCAACCATCCGCTGATTTTGGGTATGAATTGGCCTGCATTTCACACATTATTAAGGGGAATGTGTGCAGATGGGCTATGCTCCTCCAGTCATCCTAGAAAACCCCATGGGGGATTTCCCTCTGGAGCAGACAAAAGACTAGTCTCTCAGACATGCCTTGGACCAAGTGAGAGTAATTGATGTTCAAAAGCTTCAGCCTGGTGTTGCGCTTTCCTATCCCGGTTATGAAATATAGGTTGTATAGAGGGACACAGGATGCTCAAACAAAAGCAGATACAACCCAGTTGTTAATTCAGAAAAGCCGCTGGGAAATAGTTTTCCAGGCAGCTCATTATAACCCAATGTTGGGACATTTAGGACATGATAAGACACTGAACTGGCTCATTGCATGTTTTTATTGGCCAGGCATTCTCAGAGATGTACGCAGGTGGTGCGTACAAAAGTGCCATTGCACCCTCTTCCGTTGATCGAGGTTCCCTTTGACAGAATTGGCATGGACCTCGTTGGACCATTAGAACGGACAGCACGAGGCATCACTTTATATTAGTCTTGGTGGATAATGCAGAATTTCAGCATGCAGTGTTGTGGAGGCTCTCTTTAAAATTATCTCCCGAGTTGGGATTCCGAAAGAGATTTTGTGTGGACTATAGAAAAGTTAAAACGATGTCTAAATTCGATGCATACCCTCTGCCTCACATTGGTGAACTGCTTGATCGGTTAGGTGCGGCTCACTTTTATTTGACACTGGCTTTAATGAAGGGATATTGGCAATGTTTCAGTGACTCATGGACAAAATGATCTGCCTGTATGCTGCATATGCCGCTGCCTACCTGGATGATATTATTATTTATAGCAATGATTGGCAGCAGCATATCCAGCATCTGAGTGCCATCCTGAGATTCCTGAGATTGGCAGGACTCACAGCAAACCCGAGGAAGTGTGCAATTAGATTGGTGGAATTACGAAACCTGGGTTTCAACTTGGGTCATGGACAAGTGCATCCCCAAATTGACAAGACAGCAGCTATTGTGGCTTGTCCAAGACCCAAGACCAAAAAGGGTGTGAAATAGATCCTGGGACTAGCCGGCTAATATCTTAGGTTTGTACCTAACTGTCACCAGCCTGCTGACTGATCTCACTAAAAAGGGAGCATCAAACCCGGTCCAGTAGACGGAGCTGTGCCAACAGGCATTTACACAAGTGAAAGCTGCACTCTGTGGCGGACCGCTCTTGCATTCCCCTGACTTCTCTCTCCCTTTTTTGTTACAGACGAATGCATCAGACAGGGGGTTGTGGGCTGTATTATCCCAGGTAGTGGAGGGGGAGGTGTGCCCCATGCTGTAAATTAGTCGAAAACTATAGCACGATAGAGAAATAGTGCCTGGCCATGAAATAGGCGGTCCTCACCCTCCAGTGCTACCTGCTTGGGAGGGCCTTCACCCTCTGTTCGGATCTCGGAGCTCTGGCCCGAGTCAGGTTTTGGGGGTATGTGGAGGAGGGGATGTGATTCTGTGCAAATCTGTGGCGAGTGAGGTCTGGGAAGAGTGAGTGGTTAAGGATTTACACCTGTGCTAACAGCTGTTTTTATTCCCAGTGAGCTGTGACACCGAGATAAAATGGAAGGACACGGCGGCATAAGGAGAGAGAGCTGAGGTTCCAAAATGTGTTGTGTGAACCAAAGAGTGTTCTGATGAAAACAAACCTTGAGTGTGTAGTTGACACGTCATCATTGGTTCCTCATTCCAAAAACAAGAAGGGATTTGTTACAGCCAGTTAAAAGTGGTTGTTGGTTTATGTGGACCAAGCTGGTCTAGATGGTTTGTTCAGCTGGGGACCTTGATTTGACCTGTTAGAGAAGGAAAACCCAGATATCATGTTTTCAAAAACTGCTTGACCACCTTAAGTATGGGGGTATGACCTGTTTTTTCCAGCAAAGTTTACTCTTACCCAAAAGCAAGGATAAAAGATAAGGTAATGATAAAGATAAGGTACTCCCATTCTCTAAATATAGAATATTATAGGCTAAATCTTTTCAGTTTCTCAATTTTCACTCTGGAAGAAAGTTTAAATTGTACTATAATGCTAATCTCAAAATATTAATGTGAACAATTTCTCAAGGATTGAATTTTGAGCTTTAGTCTTAGTACTGGACTTGTATTCTTTGCTGCCTCTATAAATAACAGTCTAAGGCACAATGTAGGCTATATAACTTCTAAGTCACTTTGGTATGAAACCATCTGCCAAGTGCATATAAATGTTTCCAAAAGGATGGATCAATGGCAATTTACCATTAGAGAATAGGTTGGCACAACCTCACAAACTGGGCTGATCCACCACAAGACTCACATAGAAACACTCATAAATAATAATTTTCTCATAGTAATTCAATATTAGCATGTCTGTAAATCTCTGGCTCATTAGTTCACATTAGTCTGTCACTCTGTTCTCAAAATTTATTTGCATGTTTTCTGTTCTTGTTTGTATTATTCCAAATAAGCTTTCACTGTCCAGTGTTATATATTAGTATGTTCCATTTTAATGCACTGTAGTCGTTTCTCCAGTTAATATTTTCACTCAGTTGTCATTTATATAATACATGTTACATGCTGGAATTGTTCCAATTTATGCCCACAGTGGGGCCATGCATTTTTAAAGTGACTTTTCAGATTCAGTGATTTACATTAGATTGCAATATTGTTTTTTTCTCCATTTGTTTTATGGAATATACATCAGTCTTTTAGCACTACTTGCCTTGCAAGCTTCAAACTCTCTGCAACAACATTTTTTTTTAAATATATATATATATATATATATATGGGGTGTATGTGAGAGTTTCTGCACTATTTTAACCACATCAGATGCATCCATGGTTGCATGTCTCACTGTCTGTAATACCCTAAAAAAACATTCTAATCACCCCAGCAATGTCCATCTCTGTCTGTCTGTCTGTCCATCTGTTCATCCATCCCTATTATTTCAAAATTGTCTTTTAGGCCCACAGATGTGTGTAACACTGTAGATGGTATTTTCTCTTTTTTACCAAGCCTATGTTCCACACTGGCACCATAGGACAGAAAGAGGAAAGCCAAGGTGCTGTAAACACCACACTATAGGCATAGTGCACATTAAATAAATAGCTAGTCTTCAAAGGTTGTTAATAGTGTCATTTATTTATTTATTTATTGGCTCTGTTGAGGCCTTATTTTAGCTAATGTTTCCTATGAATTTGGCTGTTCCTGAAATTTCAATAGATATATTTATTTATTTTGTCCTTGTTTGTGGTATAAAGGTTTGTAGAAGTGCAGCCATTGTGCCTTGTAAACCAGCGCAAAATATATTAATTGTGTTTTCATCTACATCTTGAATAATCTTTTTTTGTTATTCTTCTCCTGAAAATGCATTTGTTGATTTAAGGCTGTGTTTACCTCCGAGAAACAGCCCCATTATTCTCTCTGACATGCTCCATAACTCATCATAGAGCCTTTTAAAAGCGATCACTCGTCTGTATTATTTATAAAGGCGGTAAGCTATCTGCATTCAGGTCTGTAGCAGACTTGTTTACCAGGGTAGGTATAACATTTACAACCTGAATAAATAAAGAACACGGTTGCCTTAGCAAAACAGGGAACTTTTAAAGCTGGGACAAATGATGTGAAATGGGTTTATGTATTATATATTTATATTTAAAAATGGGTTGTGAAAATGTTTTAAAGCCTTTTCCAAATTAATGCGTGAATAAATTGATAGTGCTTTTAAAACTGAACCCAGACCACTTTATGTGTATGAAAGTGCAGTAAAACAACATTAAAATAAAAACTATCCATGTGTCCGTCCACTCCTATCTATCTATCTATCTATCTATTTATCTATCTATCTATCTATCTATCTATCTATCTATCTATCTGTCGGTCTGTCTGTCGGTCGGTCGGTCGGTCTGTCTATCTATCTATATGTCCGTGTCTGTCTGTCTGTCTGTCCTCCACATCTATCTATCTATCTATCTATCTAACTGTCTGTCTGTCTGTCTGTCTGTCTATCTATCTATATGTCCGTATCTGTCTGTCTGTCTGTCCGTCCTCCACATCTATCTATCTATCTATCTATCTATCTATCTATCTATCTATCTATCTATCTATCTATCTATCTATCTGTCTGTCTATCTATTTGTCCGTGTCTGTCTGTCTGTCCATCCTCCACATCTATCTATCTATCTATCTATCTATCTATCTATCTATCTATCTATCTATCTATCTATCTGTCTGTCTGTCTGTTTATCTATTTGTCCGTGTCTGTCTGTCTGTCCATCCTCCACATCTATCTATCTATCTATCTATCTATCTATCTATCTATCTATCTATCTAACTGTCCGTCCGTCCGTCTGTCCATCCACATCTGTATGTCTGTCTGTCTGTCCGTCCGTCCATCCGTCCATCCACATCTGTATGTCTGTCCGTCCGTCCATCCACATCTGTCTGTCTATCTGTCTGTCTGTCTGTACAGTATTTCATGTCTACTAAGTGGTAAGAAGCTGTCTAATAAGCTTGATAATATAATGACAACATAAAGCCATTCAAGGTGAAATAAGACCCCACCTCCCTGGGTTAATATCAGAATAATAACTACATTAATAGGATATATGTGTGTGTGTGTGTGTGTGTGTGTGTGTGTAAGGGATAATCATTTTCCTCTTTTCTTCCCCTTTACAGACTCTGAGCTGCTGTACCATAATCAAAAGGGTGATGTGGTTAAACTTAACGTGCTGACCAACGCTACAGAGGTTCTGGTGCACCACAAAATGTTCGAGAGTTTCCGCAACCAGGTTCGTACCATTTTATAAATAATCATGCAGCATACGGCTTTGTAGGTGTTTGTTTTTAAAGAAAGGAAACAGGCTCTGCTATAGATGTTTGATCTTGAAATAGCAACTTTGGAGTCAAAGATAAACTATTATTTAATTTAGAAAATAACTGATGTTTGTTTCATTGGTTTCAGGGATCCTACAAACCCACCAAATACCAAGTGTCTCCTGATCTAAAATATGTGCTGTTGGCCTACAATATAGTGCCGGTAAATGCTTCATGTCCTGTTTTACAATGTCCCTTTTACAGTAAGTGGAATTTGCTAAGGCAAGCATCACTATTACCGTTGCTCATATGGGATAGGCATTAAAAAAAAAAAGCTAAAAGCCCTTAAAAAGTGATAAACTTTGTCCCGTGTCATGTCTAGATGTGTTTTGGTCATGTTTTGTTTTCTGGTCATGTGATGTCCTGTTTTCCCTCCATGTTTATGTGTATTGTTTTCATTGGTTCTTAGTCTTGTTATTGGTTCTTTCATGTAATTGGTTTATGCTTATTGTCTTGTTATCTTGTTTAGAGTTCTGTTTGTTCATTGGCTTATATTTCCCCATGTCCATGTATTTAAGCCCTCATGTTTGCCATTGTCCTTTGTCGAATATTGTTTGTAAGTGTAGCTTTGTTCATGCCATGCCATGCCATGCCAAGTAAAGTCTAGTTCATGTTTCTGTTTAGTTCTCGTTTATTGTCAGGGTTTTTGGTTTTCTGTTTATTCAAATAAACTGCACTTGGGTTCTTCACTCCTTCATCATCGTCTTTGTCCTTGCCAGCATCGTTACAGAAACAAAACATGGCCAAAAACACATCTAGACATGACACTGCACCATTTGTGCTACTGATATGAATAAGACCTCAATTACTTGACCTTAGTTAGTTTCTAAGTGATTGGATAAGTGAATTTCAGCTGATGGATGATAAAACTGCAGAGAGAGAAAAAACAGTATGAAGACTTTATTGTATCATATCTGTGTAAAAGATGAGTTTTCTGTCTTTGTTTTGTAGCTCTATCAGTACTCCTTCATGGCCTATTACATCATTTGCAGCCTTGAAACTCTGTAAGTCCTGTTGTCATGACTGAATTATCTCAGCATTTTCACTCATAATTGGTTTATTCTGATCCTGATACAGTATGTGTTCAGATCACTGAGCTGTACAGAGTGCAGATTGGATAGATCCGCTCTAGTCTGGAGAACTGAACTATGGGTAGCACTGCCACCTAGTGTGTTTTCCAAGAAATTAAGTAATTTTCCCAGTGCTAGCCAGGCCTCTGTCGTCTTAGTGTTTGTCTTCCCTATTCTAAATGATTCTTTACTCTTAATCTTTAACACTTGAGAACATTTAGAAATGTTGACCCATGAAATACATCAACTCATGTCATAGTATAGGTTAGTGTGGTTTTTAGCCATCAAACAGGTTAAATACACATACAAAGTTCTGCTGTTCTTGTTATAAGAATATATTGTGTTTTTCACAGAGAGAAAATGGACTTGACCCCTAATGAAGTACAAAACACTGCAATGCAGTATGCTGGATGGGGCCCAAAAGGACAACAACTGGTAAGAGATTCACCAGACAAGATTTTAGAGTTGATCTTTAATGTACCAATCACTAAATGCCTCAATAAAAAAACCAACAATAAGTAATACTTTATAATAGATAACCACAATAAGTAGGGGACAATGTAAAGTCATCTAATCGTTACAGCAAAATAAACCCACACCAGGAACCCAATGTGAAACAAATGAGTCTTGTATCATCCATAAAGGGAATAATGACTGTTATCCCAGTTATTACCAAATAGTATCTTATTAGCAAATAAATAAAAACTGTCAATGGACATGGAATATTGATGTGAGTTGAGACCGTGCAGTAGGGTACAATGGGGCTAAAGGCCCCCCTGGGGTAAACGGCACCTTTGATTTGATTTTCTCCAAAAACCCTAAATAGTATCAAAAACTACTTTCCTACCTGTTTGTCACTATGCATTGTGAAATTGTCCTGATCCATGAAATCAATGTTTGTAATGTTTAAGTTTGATTTTGAGGTCATTTGATCTAATATTGAATTATTTTTTAAATGTTGTAACTTTATCTTGCTAATGAAAATCCTGTAAATTAACACATTTATTTTGAGACAATTTTTTTTATTATTTACATTTTGTTCAATGAGATTTGATTTATATATTTGATATAGATTTGATATATTTAAATGTTTTATATATATATATATATATATATATATATATATATATATATATACACAGGTGCTGGTCATATAATTAGAATATCATCAAAAAGTTGATTCATTTCAGTAATTCCATTCAAGAAGTGAAACTTGTATAATGTATACATTCATTCCACACAGACTGATATATTTCAAGTGTTCATTCCTTTTAATTTTGATGATTATAACTGACAACTAATGAAAACCCCAAAATCAGTATCTCCGATAATTAGAATATTGTGAAAAGGTTCAAAATTGAAGACACCTGGTGCCACACTCTAATCAGCTAATTAACTCAAAACACCTGCAAAGGCCTTTAAATGGTCTCTCAGTCTAGTTCTGTAGGCTACACAATCATGGGGAAGACTGCTGACTTGACAGCTGTCCAAAAGACGACCATTGACATCTTGCACAAGGAGGGCAATACACAAAAGGTCATTGCTAAAGAGGCTGGCTGTTCACAGAGCTCTGTGTCCAAGCGCATTAATAGAGAGGCGAAGGGAAGAAAAAGATATGGTAGAAAAAAGTGTACAAGCAATAGGGATAACCACACCCTGGAGAGGATTGTGAAACAAAACCCATTCAAAAATGTGGGGGAGATTCACAAAGAGTGGACTGCAGCTGGAGTCAGTGCTTCAAGAACCACCACGCACAGACGTATGCAAGACATGGGTTTCAGCTGTCGCATTCCTTGTGTCAAGCCACTCTTGAACAAGACACAGCGTCAGAAGCGTCTCGCCTGGGCTAAAGACAAAAAGGACTGGACTGCTGCTGAGTGGTCCAAAGTTATGTTCTCTGATGAAAATTAATTTTGCATTTCCTTTGGAAATCAAGGTCCCAGAGTCTGGAGGAAGAGAGGAGAGGCACAGAATCCACATTGCTTGAAGTCCAGTGTAAAGTTTCCACAGTCAGTGATGGTTTGGGGTGCCATGTCATCTGCTGGTGTTGGTCCACTGTGTTTTCTGAGGTCCAGGGTCAACGCAGCCATCTACCAGGAAGTTTTAGAGCACTTCATGCTTCTTGCTGCTGACCAATTTTATGGAGATGCAGATTTCATTTTCCAACAGGACTTGGCACCTGCACACAGTGCCAAAGCTACCAGTACCTGGTTTAAGGACCATGGTATCCCTGTTCTTAATTGGCCAGCAAACTCGCCTGACCTTAACCCTATAGAAAATCTATGGGGTATTGTGAAGAGGAAGATGTGATACGCCAGACCCAACAATGCAGAAGAGCTGAAGGCCACTATCAGAGCAACCTGGGCTCTCATAACACCTGAGCAGTGCCACAGACTGATCGACTCCATGCCACGCCGCATTGCTGCAGTAATTCAGGCAAAAGGAGCCCCAACTAAGTATTGAGTGCTGCACATGCTCATACTTTTCATGTTCATACTTTTCAGTTGGCCAACATTTCTAAAAATCCTTTTTTTGTATTGGTCTTAAGTAATATTCTAATTTTCGGAGATACAGAATTTGGGATTTTCATTAGTTGTCAGTTTTAATCATCACAATTACATTAAATGAACATTTGAAATATATCAGTCTGTGTGTAATGAATGAATATAATATCCAAGTTTCACTTTTGAATGGAATTACTGAAATAAATCAACTTTTTGATGATATTCTAATTATATGACCACTTTGAACAAAAAAATTGTCTCAAAATAAATGTGATAATTTACAGGCATTTTTTTGACAAATTGTGACACTATTATAGCCCAGTATCTTGATATGGGGGCCGGGGGGCCATTTACTGCAAGTTAGGGAGACTTTTACCCCAGAAAAGGTTCCCTTTTATTTAAGAATTTATTCAAAAGAACATTCTGTTGTTATTTCTTTTCATGCAAATTATGTTGCTTCATCAATATTCAGTAACAATAAATGTACTTCTTGAATCGTGAGACACTTTGTGACCTGAAAAAAAATACAATTCCTTAAGAGGTGCCTTTAGACATGTTGTATCCTACTAGAGAGATGAAACTAGACAACTGTGGGAGATTGTTTGCTATCTATGGACAACTGTCAAATATACAGTTTAGCGATCATTATGCAAAAATATCTGTTTCATGCCATTTTTGTAAAAGTTTTTATTATATATATATATATATATATATATATATATATATATATATATATATACACACACACACACACACACACACACACACACACACACACTCATATTAAAGATAAAAATAACAATTTACTGTATATTATGACAAAAATAAGGATGAAGCTCCTGCAAGTAAATCCCCCAAAACTCTAATACAAATTACAATAATAATGCATTATTATTTTAGCAGTCATGATGCTTGCAAGGCAGCAATACACTGATATTCCTTTAGCCAGAACCATTTAACATACTTCCTACTTAATTCAAATGTTATTTCATTTGTTTTGAAGAAAGCTTTTCTTCAGTCTCATGTGTGCTATCTATTTCCATTGATTTATTTATTTTACTTTATTCTTTGTGAGAAATGAGAAAGGATAACATTTGTAAATCTCCCTTTGATATGCACTGACAGAATGCTCACCATTCAAATTCATATGATGACATCATTATAATATTTGCATACTGAGCTGTTATTGGTAAATTCATTCCGTTCGATAGTTTGGATTAATAAGTGAAAAAGCGTTAAGCAATACCTATACAGCACTGCATCTAAAAATCTGAGCTGGTCATATTGGCCTGATTGTGGAAGTTCTCCTCTGTTATTAATCAACTAGACAAATAAATAAATGCAATATAATTCAAGCCTCGATAGCTTTAAGTTTTATACTTACTCTAGCATGCATACCGCATACCGGCAAACACAAACCTCATATGCTTTGCATTATCATAGTCGTACATATATTTTCTTTGTTTTACTAGCACACACACACACATACACACTCTCATATATATGTGTGAGTGAGTTATGGAGCATCAGGTGTGTAATTTTGTGGGCACCCGCATGTCGCCCCACACCCAGTGCTTCCCTGTTGCCTGCAGCAATTAGTTTTCCATGACAGAGTAATCAGCAGGGGCCAGCACAGCCAGAACCTACACTGAAGGTCACATCCCAGATTCCTCCAGGGAATGAGAGCAAGACATAAATGACAGACGAGTGAGATAAAAATGATGAGCAAAGATAGAGATGTAGAGGAGGAGATGCTGTAATATAGCAAATAATAATAATAATCATCGTTTAAAAATAATTATTTATTTTTTCCTATTGATTTTTGGTTAAATATCATCACCCTCCTAAAATAAAGGTTTTTCAGAAAACACAAAAAACTGAACCAAATATGAGGAGATGATTTAGGCAAAAAAAAAAAAAACATTTTTGTAAAAAAGGAAGGTGACCAGGACATTTCCCTGGCAGGTTTTGTGAGAAACACTCCAATTGCTTATTGAGTGTTCATGTTATGGTATAATATCATAAGTACTAACTGATTAAAACTAATGAACTACATGTACATACTGTGTAACTATTTTGCAGTGCTGCTTGTACTGACATATTTTTATTGTGATTACTAAAGTAGTCAACAATAATAACACATAAAATATGTTATATATAGACATTGTATAATGAAGTGTTATCTTTTCGGGTGTAGCGTTGTCTTTCATTGAATCAGTTTTTCTTCTTCCCTGACAGATTTTCATCTTTGAGAATAACATCTACTACAAAGCGAGAGTGAACAGTCCATCAATCCGCCTGGTTTCCACGGGCAGTCAGGGGGTCATATTTAATGGACTGGCTGACTGGCTCTATGAAGGTAAAGCCCCATATGCATGAATAATAAAAGAGCCAGTGGAGTGAGTGTATGTAATAAAAAAGCTGCTGTGATTGTGAATGTCTGATGTGCTTACTCTGGGGGAAGGAAGTGTTTTTGTACATATCGCTTTTGTGCATGTCTGACCCATGCTCAGACTCAGAACCGTTCATCAGGAGTAGTACGGGTGCAGTTTTAATGTATTACTTTGTATTTCTTTATAAGCAAGTGCATTGCTGGAATATTTCAGATTTTGAGCATTTGAGCGATTAATTACGATCATTTTAATTAATTATTCGGCATGTCATTTCATTAATTCAATTAACAATTTTAATCGATTGGCAGCCATTGTTCTAGCGCAAAACATTATTGCAATTGTAGCCGGTGCTACTCGCCCCGCTCCGAACGGGATTCGAACCGACATCTCCGGCATGGGAGGCGGGTGCGCTAACGAGGAGGCTAAAGGCTACAGCCTCTAGCGTCAGTCCACCTCTTGAGGTCAGGAGAGTGAGGTTTACATACTGCACAGCTATTTACCAGCTGGCTCCTGTTACACTCACCCGCCTAAACCTCACTCCCATCCGGGTCACGGCACCATTGTAGCCGGTCCTACTCGCCCCGCTCCGAACCGACATCTCCGGCATGGGAGGCGGGTGCGCTAATGAGGAGGCTAAAGGCTACAGCCTCTAGCGTCAGTCGCTAGTGCACCTCTTGATGTCAGGAGAGTGAGGTTTACACACTGCACAGCTATTTACCAGCTGGCTCCCGTTACAATCACCCCCCTAAACCTCACTCCCACCCGGGTCACGGCACCACTGTAGCCGGTCCTACTCGCCCCGCTCCGAACAGGACTCGAACCGACGTCTCCGGCATGGGAGGCGGGTGCGTTAACAAGGAGGCTAAAGGCTACAGCCTCTAGCGTCAGTCGCCAGTGTTTACACACTGCACAGCTATTTACCAGCTGGCTCCCGTTACACAATGAAGACTACTGAAAGGTGAAGTGTGCCATTTCTGTGCCCCTAGCATTACCAAACAGAATTGCAAAAATAACTGTTTTCAAATAGGTTTCCAAAACACTCCCAATGCCAATGAATGGACAAACAGTCGATTGGTGCCATTGGTTGGCCCAATGTCACTGGATCAGGGGTGCATTTCACAAATGCATTGTTAGCCAACAATGGTCAACAGTTACCAAAATAGTTCAACGATTTGGTGTTTTCCGAAACCATAGTTTCATCAAAACCGCAGTTCCTGTGGTTAGAAGCATAGTTCCCTTTTAGTTAGCTGGGTGGAGCAAACTTCGCTTTGCGGAGGCTTCTATACCTTTCATTCAATTTCTATCTTTAATTTTGTCAACACTTTGTTTTCACACATTTAAGAAACACTGAATCGGGGAACACTGAAGTCTGATGTAGAGGGAAACCCCACTATTATAGCACAATGCATCTGTTACATTATACACAGTGCATGCAGCTTTCTCACATTAAAAGGCTTTCTGGTGTATGTGCAAATGAGCTTTTATAATTTATTATAAAAAAGGAAAGTTATTTCCCGACCCCCTGCATAAAGGCATTAATGACAGCTATATTTTGTTGAAACAACGTGATTCGAATAGTGGTTTCAGGGAACAGTCGTGACTAGTTAGTTAATTTCCTCAGCAATGCATCGTACTATGGTGATTAAGCAGTGAGTTACGCTGTTGTTCGGTAAATGCACCCCAGGATGCTAAAAAAACAGATCAGCATTTTAAATGCACCACAGAGCCACAGTTTATACACTTTTCAGCAGAATCAGCCTGCGAATGACTTATAGTTGTCTCTGCATATTCAGCTGGGAGAAGAGAAAGTATCTGAACATAAAAAAGACCTTTAACTGTGACATAAACCATTGTTTGCATCTACATTCGTACACTCATCACTTGATTATTCAGAGAAGTATGTGGAATTTGCTTATGAATAAGACTGAAGCATGAATTCTGTTGTTTGTCTGAACACATTCAAGGACTTTCTGAATGTTAGTCAAGATATGCAACATTCCTTAATCTTTTTTATTTATTGATTTATTTTTTATCCACTTTTCTCCCAATTTGGAATACCCAATTTCCACTATTTATTAGGTCCTTGTGGTGGCGCGGTTATTCACCTCAATCTGGTTGGCGGCGGACAAGTCTCAGTTACCTCCGCTTCTGAGACAGTCAATCTGCACATTTTATCACGTGGCTCACTGTGCATAACACCAAGGAAACTGATAGCATGAGGAGGCTCATGCTACTCTTCGCGATCCACGCACAATTTACCACGCGCCCCATTGAGAGCAAGAACCACTAATCATGACCACACTGAGGTTACCCCATGTGACTCTACGCTCCCTTGCAACTGGGCCAATTTGGTTGCTTAGGAGTCCTGGCTGGAGTCACTCAGCACACCCTGGATTCAAACTTGCGACTCCAGGGGTGGTAGCTACCCAGGCCCCAACATTCCTCAATCTTTAATTAAATCCCTGAGTTTAAATGTGATCATAAGCATATATAATCATATATCTCAATTTATACCACCGCAGTGAGATAAACATTTTCCAATCCTTGTTAATGAAATGTAGATCATTATTAGAATTGTTTGTGTATGAACAGCAGTGGGATGTGAACTCCAGGTTTAATCTTTATATAATCCATTGTGCAACACTGGGATTTGAGCCAGTGTACAAATATAATCTCCCACAATAACCTGGGATTGTATTATTCTATACAATTATTGTTGCAGTTTGAAGTTCACTATTTTCATTAGGATTATGTTTACTATGGCATATGGTTTTTGATTGCGCCATTGAATCAAGTATTTAATTATTTGTGTGCAAAATTGTATATACTTAGTTCATTTGTAAAAAAGAGTCTTGATGTCTTATATTAGTTGCTTTGAACAACGGTCACAAAAAAATATTTGACAGCAGAATGCCACACTGGACTAATCAGAATCAAGTAGTGCGGAGAGTTGTATAATAATATAGTTTTAGTCTCCTGTGTGTGTGTTCAGGTATATATGGATTACTATTCACTAGCACTATTCTAGATTATACACATGTAATTATGCTATAAATTTGGTTTATGAACCATCATAAACATAACATATAAACATAAACATAGTGTGTGTGTGTGTGTGTGTGGTGATTGTGCTTTTGTTCAGAGCAGGATCAGTGTCACTGTTAAGCAGCAGTGTGGGTTTGGCACACACACACACACACACACACACACACACACACACAACTGCTAATTTATCAAATGTGACATCTTCATCAGGACGTGTAGAGCGGAGCTGAGGTGCCACTGAGTGCTATTAAATAATCTTGACTAGTTTCTAAGCAGACTATAAATTAGATTGATGCCATAAATTGACTGACTAATTTAAATATGAATGTTTTTTTAAGACAGTTTATCATTGTTACACCATTTCATTCTCATTCAGACATTTTTGGGTTATGTTTGCCAGTCCCTCTCATGAGAATTTCTGTATGTACTACCTCGGGCTCTGGAAGCTATTTATTTGTTGTGATGACCACATCGACTTTTGAGGCGTGTCGTACATGCTGTTAAATGGTGTAAAATCACTTTTTCCACACTGTTTCCCCTTAAAGTCCCTGCAGACAATCATATACAGTATATGTATAATCACTCTCTCTCTCACCCGCACATGTGCAATACACATTACTCCTTACTGGGATTTACAGTATATTGACACAGGCTTCAAAATTTCCACAAAACGTTCACTTTTGTGCTTTGGTGGAACAATGTTAGGGAAGAGGCACAGAAGCTGAATCACAAGTGGCATTTGTACTTCTGTGGAAACGTAATACTTTTTGTGTTCATAATAACAGTGTTTATATCATGTTAAACTGCACTACGCTTGGTGGAAATATGTTTTAATAGTTATAGTTTGTATGACCAATTCAATCCCTTGTCTTGAAGCAAATGAGTTTTTCATAAGATTGCAGGCAAACAGATTGTTCTGTAACTGTTGTCTGTCTTGTATGTCTGTTAAGTATGTAATACAGTACACCTACAGTATATGATTTAAAGGTGTTTATTTGCTAATTGTTTTTGTCCTTATGATTACTATGATTATCAGTTCTGTAGTATTATCATTTCCTGCTGGCTAAGAGCACTGTGGGTGCATATTTGTCTGTGGCACATGGTTAACATGTGGTTTTCATGCTCAGTAATTGGTTTTAGTCACATTATGGCTGTTATTCTGCTATTCTGCTATTTATAAAGGATCTCTACTGCCATCCTGTGGTTTCACATTTTCAAGTCACAAAACATGTTTATCAAAACAGACAGAACAAGAGATTATATTGATTTACAGAGGAAACTTAAAGGGATAGTTCTGGAAAAAATGAAACTTTTGTTTTACTCACTCTCATTTTCTTTCTTCCATGAAACACAAAAGATGTCAGGCAAAATGTTTGTTTTGATTATTTTTGAGGATTTTTACTGCAAATAAAAGTAGTTTATACTAGTTGTGTACTATATTCCAAGTCTTGTGAAGCCAAACCAAAACTGAAGTCATGATTCACTGATAATCTGTCCTCTTGGACATGATTTGTATGTGTGGCAGTTCAAATATGATGCCTTTAAATGCGTTATGTCATGTTTGATGTCATTAACACCAAATGGCATTGTTTTTTGCATGTCACATGACTGATTGCGACACTGCATGTTTGGAAACTAAAATGAAATTTGAGAGCTACATTAGATGGGAAGATTATCAATGTGTACATTGCAAAAAGTTGCAAACTTTTATGGTGTTGAATGGATCTCTGTCCACACTGGTGTTTTCAAATGTTTTCCAAACGTTGCTCAGCCACACTGAAATGTCTGAAAATGCTTAAATCCCCTTTCTGTGCATTTGAAAAAAAGAAACATAAGAAGCGTGACTTGTCCTCGTATTCATCCTAATTACAATGCTTCCTTCAAACAGATTTGAGCACTTGTCGATTTTGAAAATATGTAGTTTGCTCCACTCTAACTTAGTCTTTGCTTTTCCACGGTTTCTTGATGTTGTGAAAAAAAAAAAAAATGCCAATGTTCCCCTCGTATAGTTCAGATTTGAACTGTTCCACAATGACTTAATGAACTCTGGAGGTCCATTTTGCTGGTGCTACAGGAAGTCATATTTTACATTCTCTGGTGTCATGGCCGTGCTGGTGCTGCTCTAACTCAGCGGCTGTCAGCTTTATAGAGTGATGGATGAGACTCCAGAGACAGAGGACTATACCGAATGGATGCGATAAATCACACACTCTGCTTTTTGCTCATGTTATAGTTATGTATTTTGCAGCCTGCCCTCTGCCTGCATTGCTTGAAAATATATTTTATCTTCTAATGCATAGTAGCGTCTATGCATCTGTCAAACGTACAGTCACTATGCAACAACGCTCCAAACTTGCAGGACATGTGTCACTTGTTTGTGTCCAGTGTTGACAGCCTTCATAGGATAATAATGCATCAATTCTAGCATACTTGTTTATGATTTATAATTCAATTTTGTGTTTAATATAAATATATATATATTTTTTTTTTGAATGTTGTAGAGGAGATCTTCCAGAGTCATATCGCCCACTGGTGGTCACCGGATGGTCTCAGACTGGCATATGCCACAATCAATGATACCCAGGTGCCCAAGATGGAGATACCCATGTTCACAGGCACACCGTATCCCACTGGACAGGAGTACCGCTATCCTAAAGTAAATCTCTGCTGGTCCTTTCAAAGATCAAAACAAGGTTTTGATGTCAACGCGAATACAACTGCGGGAAATTTACACTATTTATAGGGTCTTATTCCAATTGAAAATGACCAATGCAATCCCTTCGCAAAGGGCCGTTCCATCAAAAAAAGTACTGCAAGGAAATTATTTAGCTGTTGTTTCAGTGATTGGCTTAATTTACATTTGACATTGCTATTTGATGAAAAAGCAATGTGGAAGTAAACTATAGCAAGTGTAACACATGAACCAATTTATATTGCTATTGACATTTAACTTATGTGTTAAGTGTAGCTGAATATGCGTTTTAAAGCCAGTTGCCTTTCTTAAAATTTCAGTATGAAAATAATTAATCCTAATTATTTTTTGTTGCATCATCTCTTTGATATATGTAAAAAAATAACATCGACATATAGCAGAATATATTCTATGGTTTTATTTGATTTTTATATGCTTTAATATTGTTTTATAGATCAATTTGTGATTGATATACATGCCGGGTCGCTACAGACCCGATGAATGTAATTATTTGGTGAAACGCCCATGCATTTAAGGGTTAAGATCTTACCTGGTCATTTTAAAACCTCAGTTGCTCTTTATGACTAGCAGCCAAATACCACACAGAGAGACAGTACGCATGCTGAAAGAAATTTGAACTGAAGACACAAGGAGGCAATACCTGATGCAAAATCTGTCTCAACAATCCTAACATAAACATGAATCTTGCTGCTTTGTTATCACTGTAATTCTCTGATTCAGAATGTTGTGTTTTGTAGGCCTGGAAAAGTAATGGTAAATGTTTTAGTGAATCAAATTTTTGTTGTTTTGCTCGGTTCTAAAATATTTAATTGGCCGGATATTGTTACTGTGTACAGAAAACATTCTTGCAGACAACAGTAATGTGCGATTTGGGAGCAAATACTTCTTTTAAGACGTTTCTCAAAAGGGTGCTCCAATTCACAAATTTGAATGATCTTATGCAGTAATCACTTATCATAAGAAACGTTATGGAAATAAATTGGTCAAACAGGGAGAACAGGACATGAATATCTTACTGTGATTTATTTCACAACTCGGTGACTGTAAAGAAGAAGTGCAGTGATGCGATCTCTGTTTCTCTCTGTAGGCTGGAGAGGAGAACCCTGATATTTACCTGTCAGTGGTGAGTCTAAATGGCCCTTTACACACAGTGAGGATGAGAAAACCAGAGGATCCCAGAATCAGGTTAGAATCGGCCAACAACCACAGAACAAGAAATGTTTGATTCTTAAGACTATTTGTTACTTAGGAAATTTTGCAGTGGACCCAAGATATATTCAAATTAAAATGACATACAAATATCAAACCAAGTGGCATCTGTGAACACGTGATTCTAAACTTATTCTTAGAACTTCACTTTTCAGAGTTGTTTTTGCAATTACTTTCAAGCAACTGGTGTAAGCTGATTTTTAGTGGATGTATGAATCCAGTTTCCCTGAAGTTCACACATGTGTCCTAGTAGACTTAACATGTTCCACTAACATTTGACTACAAGTTGCTCCCAATTGCCTGCTAGTGCCTTGCATGGCAGCTCTGCGGCCATTGGTGTATGAGTGTGAGTGTGTGTAACCTATAAGTTTAAAAAAAGCGCTATATAAGTGCAGACCATTTACCATATTTACCATGGTTGTGTAATTTTTCTGAATTTAATGAATACTCAGGGTTCAACACAAGTTAAGCTCACTCAACAGCATTTAACAAAAACAAAATTTGTCTCGTCCCTTCTTTTCTTTAAAATAAGCACAAACGTGGGTTCCAGTTAGGCACTTACAATGGAAGTAAATGGGGGCCAATCTGTAAACTTAAAAATACTCACTATTTCAAAAGTATAGCCACAAGACAAAAACAATATGCGTGTTAACCACTGATATGTAAATCAGTAGTGTAAACATGATTGTAGTGTGATAAAATCGCTTACTAGCCTTTCCTGTGTAAAGTTGTAGCCAATTTTACAACTTAGTTGCCATGATGTTATAATGTCAACAAACCCTAAAACGACTGTAAAAACGATGCTTTAAACAACTTTGCAGCTCAAATAATACAAAAAAATAATAAAGTTTTAAGAGAAGAATTAATTTAAGTGCTTTTATAAAATAATCAGCTTCAAATTACTGCCTTTAAACCCGCTAAAAATTGGCCCCATTCACATCCATTGTAAGTGTCTGGCTGTAACGTCGATTTTTGCTTTTTTATTACTATTAAAAAAAGAAGGAATGAGTCTAAATTAATTTTTGTGGTAATCAACACAAATGCTGTCGATTGAGCTCAACTTGGACACAAAATATTCCTTAAAGTCATTCGTTTTTTCTTTTAATAAACCCACCAAAATGTCTGTGAATGTGACAGTTACGTTATGGTTCGTAGTGATTTTTCTTGCTAACATCTCTTTGCAGGAAGGAGTACTATATCACCATGGTGAAATGGGCAACCAGCACCAAGCTTGCAGTAAACTGGCTGAACCGAGGTCAGAACAACTCCATCCTCACCTTGTGTGAAGCCACCACAGGCATCTGCACCAAGGTACCTTCTGAAAACATCACCACCGGCCAAGTTTTGACACGCCTACTCATTCTTTATGAATGCTATTTACAGTTCCACATTTTAGAATAATAGTGAAGTCATTACAACGATGAAATGGAATTATGGGAATTATTTATCTACCATTTTTAACTCCTTGAAAGTAGACATCCTTTACCTAGATTACAGCTCTGCTGTCATTTCCACCTCATCCATTTATGCCACATGCAGGCACAAATTAGATTTGTCTTCAAAATTAATTTCAAGCATTTAAGCATAAGCCTTTTGATCAAAGAGTTTTTAAAGGGATAGTTCAACCAAAAATTACAATTCTGTCATCATTTGAAAATCCATGATGACAGAATATGAATTTTTGAGTGAGCTATCCTTTTAAAATAAAAGGAAAGATTAGTCAGTACTCACTACATGAGAAAGTGAAAGCAAGTGCAGCGTGTGTGATTTATTTTGTGGTGTGTTTTCAGAAACATGAGGATGAGAGTGAAAGCTGGCTGCACAGACAGGTGAGTCATGCGTCTGGTTCACACTGAATCTCATTGCAGAGACATGTACAGTGTTGTGGGACGTGTGTGCGTTTTTCACATGTCCGCTGACGGCCAGAGGTGATTCTGTCTGCAGAACGAGCCCCCGCTGTTCTCCAAAGACGGTCTGAGGTTCTTCTTCACGAGAGCCATTCCACAAGGGGGCAGAGGGAAGTTCTTCCACATATCCATGTCAACATCTCAAGTGAGCTGTCGTTGTACTGTCATGCTGCCAGAGCACTTGTGAAGGTTTAACAGGGTGTTAAATGTAAGAACTGACTTTCTGTCATATGTTTCAGCCCAATAGCAGCACAGACACGCTACAGTCCCTGACGTCAGGAGACTGGGATGTGACACAGATCTTGGCTTTCAATGAAGATACCAAACTTGTGTAAGCAACAGTACACAATAAACCTTAAAGGAACAGTGCACCCCAAAATCCTTTACGTACCCTCATGTCATTCCAAATCTGTTTGCTGTTGTTTTTCTATGGAATACAAAAGGAGAGTTTTTGAAGAATTTACACAAAGCACTTTTCCAAATGTGACTGTAGTTCAAAAATCCATGTCAGTCAACCTTTAAAATAGGACCAAAAATATCACTAATGAACCATAAAAGTAATCCATACAACTTGTGCACTGTAGTACAAGTATTCTGAAGCCATAAAATGGCTTTCTGTGACATACAGAATAATTTTTTACAAATTTTTAGATTACTTAGCTTTTTTTTGTAATTTGTTTCCTTTAATATTTAGTCTGTTTAGTTGGAAAACATTAATCTGATCTGAAGAGCATTTGAACAGTGGTGATACACTTTTTATTGATGTATTACATTCATACGAGAGGGTGCTTTCACACTGTTATGAGTAAAAAGGTTGATATGGTGTCAGAAACATGCATGTATATATACTTACAAATCCTTTGAAAGATCAAACATGAATCCAATAATTACACGATTACAACAATAAATGGTTTGTCAATGATTTTTATGCGATTTGGGTAATTGTTTTACAAGAATAAAGGATGTTTGTATGATAAATGCGAACCGTTGTAGCCTTTAGCAAGTTTGTACATTTGGAGCAGCAGAAATAGTTAACATTGTGTAAAATGCCATCTGAACATTTAGTTTAATGCTATGCTAAAACGGTATCTCTAGCCCTTACATGCATCAGGCGTGAATATATTTTATCATGAAAACTTTCAAGAAAATCCATGTCATATACCTGTACATTTATTTCTCCTTAAGGAAGACCTTTAATATTGGGGCAATATTAATAGTATCCCATTTTTGGATAGTTGTCCTTTAAAGACATGGGACATGCCCATCCCATAAATGACACCTTCGCAAATTACATTTGACAGCATGTGTTCTGTAATCTGTAGTGGAATACACTGGAAAAGTAACACTCCCAACCCTGTTGACGTCACAAGATGTGTAAGATTCATAATGTTTGATGTAAATTATACCCAACCTGGATTGTGTATAGAAGGTTACACTTGGGTTACCGAACGTCTCGCGAGAGCCACATGAGACGTTCTCACACAGTGTTCATTTGGAGACCCCACATTTGGAGTCCCTTACATTTAAACCTAAACCTAACCCTAACCTTAGTAACAGCGACTGAGGGTTACCTATGAAACGTCATGGTTACTGTTGTAACCTCCATTTCCCGAGGGAAGGAACGAGACGTGTCGAATGAAGTGACACAATGGGTCTTCCTGGGATGCCAAACGTACCTCTGAACCTGAGAAAAGGCCAATGTCAAGTTGGCAGACAGAATTTGCATGCCCCGCCCTGGAAATAAGGGTATAAAGGGAAGCGGGGCATCGAGTGCCAGTCAGGATTTTGCACTAAGGAGCCGAAAATAAGGTACGGCCGTTTACAGTGGTAGGTCTAGTGCTGTGGAAGGAGGGACACAATGTCTTGTTCCTTCCCTCGGGGAACGGAGGTTACAACAGTAACCATGAAGTTCCCCTTCTGTCACTCACTCGACGTGTGTCGAATGAAGTGACACAAGGGGTCCCATATAAAAATGCCACACACTGACCGTGTTACGTGAACTGCCGAGACAGGTGCAAGCAGGCTACTGCATGCTAGAGGCAACTGTGTCGGCTGCACGTAGCCCTCCCCAACGCCCCCAAAGAGATGTCACATACAGACCATAGGTTCCCCGCACCCAAGGACCTCCGTAGGGCAAGAGATACAGCCAACAACTCTAGGCAGTTGATGTGCCAATGCTGCCGTGTGGGGCATGCAAATTCTGTCTGCCAACTTGACATTGGCCTTTTCTCAGGTTCAGAGATATGTTTTGGCATCCCAGGAAGACCCCTTGTGTCACTTCATTCGACACAACGTCGAGTGAGTGACAGAAGGGGAACACAGCCTCCAAACTGCACCATCTGCACCATATTTGTTTTGACAACTTTGAAGTTTTCAGTGAATAATGACTTAAACTGCTGGAAAAGAGCTTAATCAAGATTCTTCAGAATATCTTATTTTGTGTTCCATACAGGTTTGCAACCACATGATTGTAAGTAAATATTGAGAATGGTTTTCTGTGACATTTCACAATATCATAATGACTTTGCAGCTACTTTCTGAGTACAGAAGACAATGCAACACGCCGACATCTCTACAGGTATGATAAATTACAGTACATCCATGAGTGAAAAACTATGTCATACAGTGAAGTGTTTGAAATCTTTACACTGATGATGTGTTCTGTGATTTAGAGCCGAAACCACGGGCTCCTTCAACCGACGCTGTCTTTCCTGTGAATTCAGCTGCGGTTACGTCAGTGGATCGTTCAGTCCAGATGCTAACTACTTCCTTCTCAACTGCAAAGGTCTGTGGTCTATACGCTAAACTGAATAATTCCCAGGCAACTGATTTCCTACATAGCTGTACTAGTTTCCTGTCTTTCATATCGCTTTGCAGTGTCTTTTTCCACTCATTTAATAAAATAATTGAACACACATTTATTTATTTACTAATTTGCCATGTAATAAGCAGCTGGTCATTATTCATTATTCACACCAGACGGTCATTATATATATAATTATTGAAATGTAGCATTAAAAATGTGTGAATGGAAAGATAATGCAAATTTGAATGACAAAGGTACAGATTTTTTAAATTGTATTTATTTCTATTTAATTATATTTATTTTGTTCATTTTTGTAAATTGTGTAGTTTTTCTCTTTGTTTCATTATATAGGTTTTCCTTGTTGAAATTTTTCATGTTATTTGAGTCTTCTTTGTCTCACTGGCTCTCTCACTGATCTCAGTGTATTAGTCATGAAATTACCCTGCTGTGTTTTTCATCAACACAATAAACTGCGGTTGCCAAGGCCACTGATCTGCCTAGCGGGGTCTTTTGTGAAAACAGAAAGGTCAATGTTTGTGTTATTAATTAGATGATTTGAGTCTTATGGGCAATGCTGCCTCGCCCGGACCTCATGAGGTGCAACTCTCAACAGAATAAGTGAGAAAAGATGGATAATTTCACATAATGTCAATTCCACCTGTTGTGGGGATTAAATCAAGTAGTATTATAGAGGTCAGTTTTAGGCTCTGTTATATTGTTCAATGTTCAGTTATTTAGTAACGTCTCTTTATTTTCCAATGGAGCAATATGCCACGAGAGGTTATTTGTTACAGAGATTTTACCACGAGTAAGAGGTATTCTTAAACTCAACATGGAGCCTAAAACCCTCTTTACCAAGGTAAATCACAGTAATGCAAGGCCTGAGGTGGCTTTTGCTTCTATTAAACAGGAGCAACAGCAATATAATAAAAAACCCAATGTTCAATAAATAGATAACCTTGATGGTGGTGGAAACCTTTTCAGCCATTTTGCATTTTGTGAGGGTTGACCATTATTGCATAACATACAGTGAACAGAGAAGCCTAGGGACTGGTCCCAATCTCTGATGAACGGGGTTGGAAATCAAAAGAACAGTTTTTTTTTTTATTCTATTGTACAACCCGTTCCATTTTATTTTTTAATCCTGGAACCCAGGTATTAGGAGATATTAAAAGACACATACGTTCTCAAACTGAAATGTTTGATGGGCCTGCGAACCAGGGACTTGGTTTGGATGGTGCGGCGGGAGAAATTCAGAATCAACTGTCCAACTTGTTTGTGATGCTGAAGAAAGTTGTTGCTGACTTGAGTAGATTTCCCACTATAATAATTATGTAAATCGCTTTGAGTGCGTAGAAAAGTGCTGTATAAATGTAAGGAATTATTATTATTATGTATTTTTTTCTCTCTTTTTCCCTTTTAGTTGTTTGGTTTTTGTTTTCCTTTATATGTGTTCATGTAAGACCACAGGCATGTTTGTTGAGGTTCGGGGTGGGGTTGGCGATGGGGAGGAGGAGGGGTGGTAGTGTGTGTTATAAGTTGATTTCCTGTATTTATGTTTGTTTTTTCTGTCTTTTAATAAAACTAAAAATGTTAAAAAATTATTGAAACAAAATGATCCAGTTATAACCAGTTACCAGCATTTAAAAATACAATTTTCACTCTGGAACAATTGAAAATCGCTTCGTTCCCATTTTTGGTAAAGATCTACAACAAAATGCAGTTCATTGCCGGTTTTTGTTTTCGTTCCTTAAACCGTTTGTGGCACGGTGGAGGGCAGGGCTGGGTCGTGATTCAACACGCCCGGTCCCGTATAGGCTAATCAAGCCTCCGAGAGGGATAAAGGCCGATCGCGGAGGGCGGTGCGAGAGAGAGAGATCATTACGGACATGTCCGTCATCCTATGTGTTTGTCTTTTGAGTTTCACATTAAACCTTTAGTTGTACGTTAAGCCGGTCTCTCGCCTCTTCCTTTACACCGTTTTTAGTCCCTGCTCTTATAAGTGGGTTCTTTTGTTCTAAGGCGAATATATATATATATATATATATATATATATATATATATATATATATATAGCATGACAATTCCAAAACGAATGACGCTTGTGAGCCAGTCCTTTTGAATCTACAACACAACCAGTGTTGCCCAAATTTGAATGAATGACACAGTTGAGTCAATTCTTATGAATTACAGTGCCAAACATATACAGAAAATACTGTAGTCTAATTCCCAACCGAATTACTCTTATTAGTCGTTTTGTTGTAATTACAACGCCAAACATACACCACGAGTAGTCCGAAATTAGTCTGATTTATGAGCTAATTACTCTACGAGTCAGTTCTTTTACATTTATTGCACAAAATAATAGACAGCACGAACAGTGTAGTCTGTAGTCTTCCCAAATGAATGAGTTTTATAAGCCGGTTCTTTTTAAGTTATTTAAGTCGTTTAAGTCGTTCATTTCATCATGTCCGACTTGAAATGAACCTAGAATTGTTACTGAGTTATGTGTAGGCTTGTGAGATGTAAGTTCTGATTTGACTGGATTACTGGATGATTGTTGATATGACAAAATATAGTTAAAGAGACACATTATGAGTTTTGTTGTAATTAGTGGTATTTTATGAAAAATAAATATCTTAAAGGAGTAGTTCACCCAAAAATTATAATTCTCTCATCATTTCCTCACCCTTAAACTACTCAAACTTTTTTTTTATCTGCTGAACACAAACAAAGATATTTGAATGGAGTTATATTCATCAATTGGTAACAGGCTGTAATCATGTTCTTCCCCAATATTTCTTCCTCAAAAGTACTAAAAGAATCGTTAATGGATTGAAACTGAAAAATAAATCCATTGCAACCAACCAAACGAGCCTTGGGAATATTTTGGAAATAAGTATTATTGTTTTTCTAACACATTTGCTGATATGCTGTAGGGTTTTTAGAGATGACAAAAATTTCAGGCCATACAAATATCAATTTATATACTCACACCGCTCACACAACCTGTCTGAGCACTTGTTTGAGAACCTATGCTCCAGTGTAGTAAACGCCCTAACATGTTCAACACTTTTAAGATTAGATGGCCCATATGTCTGGCACCTTCTATAAGGTATCACTATTGTGACATGAAAATGTCAGAAACGAATCCTCACCTCTGTTTCTTGTTTTGTCTCTGCAGGCCCCAGTGTACCGTATTCAGCAGTGTACAGCATAACAGACGGCCAGTATCACAGTGAGTTCTCTGTTCAAACATTTATAACACTATCAGCAAATAAAGACTTGATCAGATTCACCTTATCAACCCTGAACTGAAGATGCTTCCCTGTGAGAACAAAGAGTTTGTTTTACCACCCAAAGGACATGATAGAAATTCAGATATGCGGTTTATCAAGAGTGTTGAAAGGCACAAGAGTGCAGATAGATAACAATACGCTACAAGATTGGAGATAAACATTTAGATGAAACGCTTTAACACAGAGTCCTCAGATTCTGTTCTGCACAAATTATAATTTTCAATTTTCCTTCGGGAAAAGACTAAAAAGGACACAATAGGCTGATTGCACTTTCTCCCTGCATCCGAGTGTAGTTGCTTTGTGATTGGAAAGTAGCCAAAATGTAAAGTTGTTTCAGAGACCTACATTTTTTTTGTGAAAGATTAAAAAAGATAAGCTTTTGTTTCTTCGGAAGACTTTTATTTCTTTCTTGGATAGATCTGACCATGGCCGTGACATGTCTTGAACATTGAGGGGGACCAAACAAGTTTGGGGGTGTCCTCAGTCCTTTAAAATAGTAAATGCAGTAAATGCGATAATTTTCTGAATAAAGGCATTAAATGCGTTAAGGTTTTTAAATGTGACCAAAATGTGATCATTTTTGGTTTTAAATGATAAGTTCACACAGTACACAACAACAACTATCTCTACATTGCTGTCAATTTGCCTATTTTAGTCATCTTTTCTTTCTTTTTTCTGCTGTATCAAAGAAATGACAAATATAATTTGAATTTCTTTGAATCACTGACGTATCTGTGAAATGACATGACATCAGCTGGCTAGCAAAAAGAAAATACACACAATTATTTACTGCCCTCAAGTTGTCCCTCATTGTTTTTCCCCCACATAGAATCTTAAAATGATCTTTTCTTCAAGAATCCTAATGCTGCTCTTTTCCATACAAAAACAGTTCATATTGACCACTGCCTTCAAGGTCCAAAGAGAGGGAAAAAAAAATCATCATTAAAATATAAAAGTAGTCCATACAACACTAAGCTTTTCTATGGCCCCAGGAAGCTTGGAATATAGTGCACTTGTCAAATGGATTACTGTTATTATGTCTTTATACTGAACCTTTAATAGTGCTTTATAGTATTTCTCCTTTATGAAGCTCGATCGCTCCTGCTCACTACAAACTGTTATTATATGGACTAGAGATGCTTAAAATATCTATTTTTATGTTCCAAGAAAAAGTAACAGCATATGGGTTTTATACAACATAAAGGTGAGTAAATGAGTGAGTAAATGGTCATTTTCCATTTTTAGGTGAACTACGCCTTTAAATGGTGGCTCATTTTTTGAGCACAAACCTGACAAGACATACTCAAAATAAAATGCGTATGATTCTCTTTTAAAAGAAGACTCTTTGGAAATGATGTACAACATTCAGAAATATTTTAAGACATAAAAATTATTTTGAAAATCTTAAATTGATTGTTAATTATTACCTAATACTATTTGCACAAAAATATTTGACACTGTCATTTACATGACATTTACATTTATGCATTTGGCAGATGCTTTTATCCAAAGCGACTTACAGTGCAATTATAACAGGGACAATCCCCCCCGGAGCAACATGGAGTTAAGTGCCTTGCTCAAGGGCACAATGGTGGTGGCTGTGGGGATCGAACCATCAAACTTCTGCTTACCAGTTCAGTGCTTTAGCCCCCCCCCCCCCCCCCCCTTGTCACAACCTAAAAACTCAATTGAAGCCACAAGTCACAGATCTTACCATGTTCTAGTTTTAATCTGAGGGTGATAACGCTCTACTTTGTTTTAAATATCAAGTGAATTTTGTAAAATTCCAGATAACCACATTTATTCAATTCCTTTATAAATACACACATTCCCTCTTTATCTTAAGCCTGATATGCTGAAAACTGCTCCGTTAATGTTATCACATTCATAATTATCAATGACATATACACTCACCTAAAGGATTATTAGAAACACCTGTTCAATTTCTCATTAATGCAATTATCTAATCAACCAATCACATGGCAGTTGCTTCAATGCATTTAGGGGTGTGGTCCTGGTCAAGACAATCTCCTGAACTCCAAACTGAATGTCAGAATGGGAAAGAAAGGTGATTTAAGCAATTTTGAGCGTGGCATGGTTGTTGGTGCCAGATGGGCCGGTCTGAGTATTTCACAATCTGCTCAGTTACTGGGATTTTCACGCACAACCATTTCTAGGGCTTACAAAGAATGGTGTGAAAAGGGAAAAACATCCAGTATGCAGCAATCCTGTGGGCGAAAATGCCTCGTTGATGCTAGAGGTCAGAGGAGAATGGGCCGACTGATTTAAGCTGATAGAAGAGCAACTTTGACTGAAATAACCACTCGTTACAACCGAGGTATGCAGCAAAGCATTTGTGAAGCCACAACACGCACAACCTTGAGGCGGATGGGCTACAACAGCATAAGACCCCACCGGGTACCACTCATCTCCACTACAAATAGGAAAAAGAGGCTACAATTTGTAAGAGCTCACCAAAATTGGACAGTTGAAGACTGGAAAAATGTTGCCTGGTCTGATGAGTCTCGATTTCTGTTGAGACATTCAGATGGTAGAGTCAGAATTTGGCGTAAACAGAATGAGAACATGGATCCATCATGCCTTGTTACCACTGTGCAGGCTGGTGGTGGTGGTGGTGTAATGGTGTGGGGGATGTTTTCTTGGCACACTTTAGGCCCCTTAGTGCCAATTGGGCATCATTTAAATGCCACGGCCTACCTGAGCATTGTTTCTGACCATGTCCATCCCTTTATGGCCACCATGTACCCATCCACTGATGGTTACTTCCAGCAGGATAATGCATCATGTCACAAAGCTCGAATCATTTCAAATTGGTTTCTTGAACATGACAATGAGTTCACTGTACTAAAATGGCCCCCACAGTCACCAGATCTCAACCCAATAGAGCATCTTTGGGATGTGGTGGAACGGGAGCTTCGTGCCCTGGATGTGCATCCCACAAATCTCCATCAACTGCAAGATGCTATCCTATCAATATGGGCCAACATTTCTAAAGAATGCTTTCAGCAAATTGTTGAATCAATGCCACGTAGAATTAAGGCAGTTCTGAAGGCGAAAGGTGGTCAAACACAATATTAGTATGGTGTTCCTAATAATCCTTTAGGTGAGTGTAAATCACACACTATATGTGACATTTTCAATTCAAAACGGGGAATTTCGCAAAATGGAGAATAGTTTGCACCCTTGGAAAATACTTACGGTTGGTACAACATTAAATCGTAAAACAGTGGTCAAATTTTGCATGTTTAGTTTGATACTAGCATCTCACTTGACGCTCTTAACCTGAACTGCTTGCTGATGCGCGGCGCTGGAATAATCCACGAGGTTCCCCGTGCAGCTTCTTAAATTTGAGTCCCACCTTCATCGATTTGATTGGCTATCTCAAATGACGCTGATGAGTGATGTTTAACTACAGTGCATGCCAAAAATGTCACTTTTTTTTAACAATTGTGTAATTCCTGCAACAACTTAAAGATAATTACACTGCAGCGCGTAATGAACCGCAGCAGAACAGCAACAAGGATATCAATTATTGGAGGGGACAATCTGACCAAATCTGATTATTGGAGGGGGCTTGTCCCCTGCAATGTATATTGCAGTTACGGCACTGGATCTGACTAATAATCAAGGGTAACTATTCACTTATATGTAATATGAGAGAACAAAGTATCTCTCTGATCGTCTACTCTCTGATTTATTCAATTTCCTTCAGAGCTGCTGGATGTGGAGACGAATGAAGAGTTGAACACCACAGTGAACAACACACTGATGCCCAAAGTAGAGTACAAGAAGATCAGCATAGATGATTACAGTGAGTAGTGTAAATCCACTCATCATTAATCCTGCAGTAAGTGAAGATTGTCAACACATAATAACTTTTTCATTATTTGCACAGGTCTGAACATCCAGATTCTACGGCCAGCAGGATTTTTAGAGACAGCTCAGTACCCATTACTGCTGCTGGTGTAAGTTTTACACACACACACACACACACACACACACACACACACACACACACACACACACACACACACACTCTCACTCAATATAAGTCTCTTAAATTCACATATGAAACTTAAAGACTGGAGTGTAAGAATAGCATGACATAAGCTGTACTGGCACTTTTCGCTTACAGTGATTAGCAAAGTAAAGTATATTCAAAAGCAGGGGTCGGCAACCTTTTTGACATGGAGTGCCATTTTTTATTTTCCTGGTCAATAGTGGTGTTTTCCTTTTTACATCACATGTTGTTCTGAAAGCAAAAAGAAACAAATTAAACACAGAATGTAGGCACGTTTAAATGTGACCAAAATGTGACCACGTAAGCGGGCACGTTTACTACACCAAAAGTGAAGCGCTGCCGGCTCGTGACGTGCGAATGGCTTGCACGCGCTGCACGTGTCTGTTGGGTAAACTGCAGACTTGTCACATTTGTACTTTTTGTTTAGACTCCCATTCAGCTCATAAAAACATGCTGCGTGATCAAGAGGAAGGATTACGTCAAGATGTAGATTGGAATGCAGGTGCGGAATTTCATATGAATAAAATAGTCTACTTGTAGACTAAATAGTCTTGTAGTTGCTGGCATGCCAGTGACACGTGCCATAGGTTGCCGACCCCTGATCTAAAATATAAAATACTTCATCAGTGCTACTGTTGCTAATTTAATTTAATTATTAGTTACTGTGGACGAGTAAATAACGACATTATTTTCATGAACAATCCCTTCGGTTTACATCTCATTATTGTAGGGATGGTACCCCTGGTGGACAGGTGGTGACTGAGCAGTTTCACATGGACTGGACCACAGTGCTGGTCAGCTCCTTTAACACTATCGTCATGCGTCTGGATGGCCGTGGCAGTGGCTTTCAGGGCATAAACCTCCTCCAACGAGTAAAGAAGAAACTGGGAGAGTTTGAGGAGAGAGACCAGCTGGAAGCACTAAGGTCAGATTATCTATATCAGGCTATTTATTATTTGTCAAGGATGTAATTAAAAAAACAGTAAAGGCCAAACAAAGAACCAATGGTGGAAGAGCATAATTCATCATGGTTGTTATTTGAGGTTCCTCAAATGTTTTAACTTCAGGACCTACATTTTACAACAAGTGGCAGCCCAACACAGTACCAAAGTTGTACAAACAAATCTAGACAGGTGATGCTGGGGAGGAGGAGGGTTTTAGAGAGAAAGGTAGTTTTCTACCAGTCGATTTTGCTTTAAAAATTAAATTAATTCATTGAAACACACACTATATATATATATTTATATATATATATATATATATATATATATATATATAAAAAAATTCAAATTACACTTTAAAAAAAAAAAAAAAAAAAAGAGTAAAATTAATGGACTACCAAATTAACAAAGTATATTAAATGTAAATATATAAAATGATTACAGCTGTGAATGTCAGGGACATCATTTGATGTTCCACTATATTTTAAGAGGTTGGACATGAAGTTTGTTACCTGCTGGTGAAATCTCCAAACTGCAAATACAGGAACTGACTTTTGACTATACAAAAAAATACAACAACAAAAAAACAGGCGTGCTTCTGAACCATCCTAGCGCAATGACCTATTTTTCAGGAAAGTTTTCAGGAAAATAGCAAATTCACTTCATTAATATACAATACAACCACAGTTTCTGCGCGTGCACCCACAGATTAGCACAAATACTCCCACCCACACCCACTTGCGCTGGCACGAAAATTGTATCTAGAATTTGATATCAAGTGGTTTACATCATATTTACATCCTCTTTCCGATTCTCTGCAGAATTATATCACAACTGCCATACATTGATGTCTCAAGAATTGGAGTTTATGGAAAGGTGAGTTTGCTTGTTGATTGAAATTTGTGTCTTCTAATCAACTGGGTTTATTTATTTTACTGTAAGTGAACTTGACTTTTAATGTCACACAAGTTGCACATTAGCCAGTAGAACATTTTCTTAGTCTGCAAAGTATGGCCCAGCTGATGGAAAACATATGCTTTAGGAAACTGTAGTGCATGCTCCTTGGTTCGTTTTAAATGCGTACACAATAATGCAGCACACTATTGTTCCAACAAGAGAACTCCACACATTTCAATACCTACATTTTACAGAGGGAAACAGAGATATGGGTATTATACTCATATCCAATAAAGAATAGCACTATTACAAATAACTGAATTATAGAACCTTTGAAAACAGGCCTGTTTTTGAACAGGACATGAAGTAGTGTTTGAAAATAGGAATAATTGTGATCCATTTCATTTCCAGAAAAAGACAAAGTTCCTTTGAGTTTCATTCCTCAAAGGGATTGTCGGGGAATAAAATAAATAAAAACGAGAGCCAATAAAAAAGCCAACCAAGGCTGAAGTGTGGAGGCCACTCATGTTTTAGAGTACACAATTAATTCATGCTTTTATGGCAAAAATAGGGAAGTTTAAGAATGGAGCTTTGTCATTGTGGCAATCATGGGTCACTCTCAGTTTAGGACCAGAATAAGTAAGGAATAATTGACGAAGGCCTGTTGAGTTACTGAAAAATAATGCACACCCCTAGGTGGGAATGCGGCCACAACACAAAAGCTAGACTACATGGTAAGCGTCACTATTCTTCTGTTGATTTTCAGTCGTAAAACTGTTGTATTTATTTTATGGCGTGGCTGCATTGATATCAAGGTTCTGTGTCTTGCTCACGATAATTCATTGTAATTTGTGGTAATGAATCACCAATAACCTGTGTTTTATCTACTGCAGGCATATGGAGGATATCTGGCCACCCGACTGTTACGCTCTAATGAACCTCCAAACATGTTTAAATTCAAAATCAATTGCGGCGCAGCCGTCTCCCCTATTACCGATTTCACCTTATATGGTATGATCACATAGCCAACGTTTTATCATACATGCTTTCATTTATCTTGATTTTAAGTTCAATTTGTGAAAATAAAATTGATTGACTTATTTCATGAATGTCTGTTCGATAGCTTCTGCATTTTCTGAACGATATTTAGGACCACTGCAGTCCAATAAGAGAGAATACGAGGTAATACACACCAATTTTAAGCCCAAAGTATACTTCGGTCAGACGTGAATGCTCAATAGGACGCATGACGGAAATCTCGTCATCAGCAGATTGTGCTAGCATTGAACGTGTGCGGCCCAGGAATTATTTGCACTAATTAGTGTGTCCACAAGGTAGCAACACTCACATTTGAGCTGTTGCTGTCACTAAGAAGCTCTAGAAGATGTTATTGCTGCTAAACAACAGGAGACAAAGGAAAAAACAACAACAGTGGATGTGCACGTCAAGAACACATGTATGAGGTCAGGAGATGCACGCAATTGTATAACTCGAGTCTGAAGGACTATAAATCATCTTTATGTGTCTAAACTCCTGAGGAGAAATAGTCCAGTCTCATAGCGCACATGCGCCAAACATCTGTGAATGCGCGCACAGTCATATGCAGTATACTTTGAGAGGTTTGCGTTCGACTGTACGCAGACGCTGAGCATTTGCGTCAAACTCAAAGTATACTTTGGGCTTTAGAGGAACTAACCTAAGTCGGGTCATATAGATATATGATGGTTGATTGCTTGTGTTTTCAGATGGCACGTTTATCAGACCACATAGAGCAACTGAGGGACAAGAAACTTCTGATAATTCATCCAACGGCTGATGGTAACCCTTGAGTTAGACAAAGATTATTTAAGTTGATGCGTTATTTCTTTAACATGCTAAAACATTTCTTCTTCACACAGAGAAAGTCCATTTTCAGCACACTGCCAAATTTATCAACCACTTGATAAATGAAAAGGCTAATTATACATTACAGGTAAGATCAGTTCACCTGCTGTTATTAACATAGGTGTTTTTTATACTGGCCACATTAGTCTGTTCCCAACGCCCCTGCAGCACTGGTCTGGTTTCAGACTCTTTAGATTCTGTTGAACCCCGGTGCTTTTTCGTCATCGACTCGTGTCATCACAAACGTGCACATGATGGAGAACACAATGCGGGTCACTATATTAGTTTTTTTATTAATTTGGTGTCATTATGCACACCAGAGTGAATGACACTAACGCCTTTGTGTGTCGTGTGCCATAATTCAGTGTGCCCTGGAGAAGGCGACTTATGAGATGCTCGTAAAGTATTCCCGGGTTCAGTACCACAGTCAACAAAACAGCTTTCATATTACCAATTTTTCATGCGAGCGGTGCTGTTTCGGACTAAACTGCCAGTGTGAAAGACCCCATAAACACTCAGCCAATCACTCCGTTCCAAAACTTA
The DNA here is from genome assembly GCA_032164185.1 of Moxostoma hubbsi. Lineage (NCBI taxonomy): Eukaryota > Metazoa > Chordata > Actinopteri > Cypriniformes > Catostomidae > Moxostoma > Moxostoma hubbsi. The sequence continues at coordinate 7,251,158 of JAVLUX010000004.1, read as the reverse complement.
GTCAGCTGCCTATGTATGCAGCATTTTAAGGCATTATGGGCATCAAAAATGCCAAAACTGTCCAAAAGGTTGGCAGCATGATTTTGGTATGATATCACCTTTTGGCCAAAGTCTAAGGCAGCATTGCTGTGTCCCTTCACAGAGAATGCAATACCCAGAATGCATTGTGACCAGATTTTCTCAAGCTTGGAAAATCCTTCCAAGATGGTGAACAAAGAAAGACAAATTAATATAATACTTAAGTGTAAAAAATCTTTGTATCTAATTTAAAATGGACTGTTTACCCAATATTTGTGTTTGATATGTATTTTTATGCTTATTAAATGTACAACTGCGTCATTAGCTTAGCAACAAGCTTATGTCAAACTACTGATATCAATTGTGTCAAGCACTGTTTGCATGATGGAGTTGTGGGACGGGGAGTTGGTGGATTGCAAGTCGATATTCTGACGTGGTAATCGTCTTTGTTCTATGACTGCTATCGGGTTCTTGTATAACGTGCGAGGAAGGGCAGCTAGTGAAGTTTCTGGTGCGGACTGCACAATATGCAACTAGGGAGCGGTGGTATTGCTCTTACGTCAAACTCCCATTACTCCCCCCTGTGTACTTTAGTGCATATTTGCAAATGTGAGGGACGTATCGACAGTAGTCGATACTTTGATTTGGTGGTAGATTTTATAGTGTATGTGCTTTTCCCTTTTCTACTGTAATCCCAGAAATGTTGACTTGTTCATATTATGTATGGCTCCATTCTATGACATTAGATATACAGACATATGCACTCTTCAAAAACCTGTAAGAACGCCAATAACGGGTTTACATGGCCACATAAGCCACGTTCTCTGGAAGAAACCTGGCTGTGTTAAACTGCTTTTCTTAATCCCTTAAATGGCGTAAGGAAAACTGCATTATCATTTATGTGATGTTTCAGAATGCCACTTTCTGCAAAAATCTTGAAATAAACCATTTTTTTAAGTGCATGCAAATGTGGTCATTGACTCTTTCAATACTCTAACTAATGGTCTACTGAATATTTTCCTTGTTTTTAGATCTACCCAGATGAAGGTCACTTCCTGCACTCCAAAGACTCAAAGCAGCATCTGAGTCAGTCGCTGGTCAACTTCTTCGTAGAGTGTTTCAGACCACCAGAGATAATGATTGAAGAGAAAGTGGAGCAGGACAACGAGGATGACGGTTAAATTCATATGCTTATATTCCGGCACAAGCCAGCTTACAGCCCAATATGCAAACTCCTCCCCTCCATTATACCCTCCTCCATTCCACTGTTAGTTTTGAAGGGTTCTGCTGAGCCTCTGCATGGACCACGCCCCTCAACTGTGATTGGCTCATTGGCTCCAGATAAGAGTTTGAATGACTTGGTGGTTAAATGTGGATGTTAAACCATCTTATATTCATCAAACACTCAAGCAGTGTGAGAAAAGGATCTGGCGTGATTTGGTCACCCTATTGAGCTCTTTGGCTTGTGTTCTTTATAAGTCATGCACAGCTGATGAAAAGCTTTAAGAGAGGATGACAGCACAATACATGATCAAGTAAAAGTATTGGCAGGAAAAGCTGCAAAATAACCTGTTGTATCCTTCTGTTGAGTTTAATCCATTTACTGATAAATGTATCTGTAAATCCATTTGTTTTTGTCTTTAATATCACACTTATTGGGCCTCATTAATGAAACAAATTTAAGTGTAAATTCTATAACTATTGGGCCTCATTCATTAAACAGGTGAAGAACAAATTTTAATGCAAATTTTTCTTAAAGGCATTCTTACTCAAATTCTCGCACTTGAAGTGAAAATCATTTGAGCGCAATTTTGCTTATTGTTTATAAATCTGTTTAATGCAAGAAAAGATCTCATTGGTGGTGGGGTTAACATTGTGTGTTCTTCATTTTAAGATAGGCCCAATCTGAAGGGGATTTCTTTTTGACTTGAGTGCAACTGGAAATGTTTTTTATTAATTTAGTCACTGTGCCTTATTGGAGTAAACCTGCTTAAGCCAGGCAGTCCATGAGGTAAGACGAATATTTTATGGCCATGTAAGTAAACATGTTTAGAAATAAAATTAAAGCAGAAAAGTTTTACATTATCAGCAGATAGACCAACCATGTCACTATCCTGCCAAGAACATTTTCTTTACAGACCTGTGATTAAGTTGTGAAATAATAGTACTGTACTAAGTTTAAGACAACTGTAGCTTCTTTGGGCAGGCCTATGTTGTTTTTCGGTCAAAACGGCTGATGTTTAAACATATTGCATAGAATATATATTTTTTGCTTTATAATTTGACATGGTGGTAAGATGGTCTCATTTTCACTTAGTGTAAAAGTATCTACGTGTTATTTTTGACAACTTGAATGTACCCATGTGGTTCCACTGAATTTACTGTTGTGAAATCCTGTCTTGTAAGCAGATGCACTGATGTGTAAATTCCAACTGTTTTGGTCTCTACTTGTGTGTACCTTGTACATAAAGCATTTTGAAAGCTATCTACTTTTATCTAAGTTTTTGTACAGCTGCCTGCATTAGTGTGGTTTACAAGCCAAAGGCTGTTTGGATTAGCATACTATATGCATAGACAACCCAGATAACCTTGAAACAAACTGTGTCCCTATAATGCGTTCAACATGACCTTCCAATACCAGTGAAATGTTTAAAACGGAAGTGGTATAAGCATCTCTTACTGTACATCTACCATCTGTTTCTCATAAAAAAATGTAAAAAAAATGTTTTTTTACCCCAATTGGACTAAAAAAGGTAAATAACAATTTTGCGACAATGAAGCATACTACAATTTTACTTGTTTATAATGGAATAATGCCATCTGCTTCGGACACATTTATATTTTATCAGTATAAACTGCAGTCTTCAGTTAGTAGGCTAGTATTCCTTTCCGAACGTAGCCAAAGACTGATTTCTCAGGCATTATTAATTGCATTTAAATTTCTTGTGATGGCAGTCCACCCTCTAGTGGTATCCAGCTGTGATGGATGATTCCTGTTAAGGAACCACAATTATGACAATAATTTAACACAACCACCTGCAGATATTTATCAGACAAGAAGGGTTTTATTTTCCAGTGTTTTACAATGTGCGTCCACCACAGGAGCGGACCCAGCATGATACAAACAGTAAGGGAAGCATTGTTCACACAAGGGGAGACTGAAGAACCCCAAAGATGCTTAGAATGACCGCATTCACTCTCCAAGGTCCCATAACCTTGCCTTTGTATCATACAATACTTACAAAAAAGGAACTGATGCGATGAAGATCACCGGAGGAAGAGGAGCAGCTAAAACATGTCATAGATATGTACAATTAAGTTACTTACTTTACAGGAATATTTAAAATTCAAGTCTTGTTAAAATACCAAATGAAAAAATTAAAAACAATGCATTAAAATAGTGTTAAGACCCAAGAGGAATGCAGTAGGAATGGAAGCTTCTCGTGTTTCCATGAAGTCTGAGCTGAGTTAATAAAAATAATCTTTCAAACATTTTTGTACACATGTATCATAAGAGATGTGATGTGGCACCTTCAATAAAAAAAGACCAATATTCAATGAGGCACTTTCATATTCCAAATACACCTGATTTGTTAACAATCCACTATTTTCCTATCATTTCTTTCCAGCTTTATGCCAGAGATGATATTCATGTCTCAGTATTCATAGTATAATCATTTTTTTTAATTGCATTAGAGGGAAGTTTGAATTCCTTTTTGTCTTTTTTTTCCTTTTAAAACTTTCACGGTGCCATTTTTGCAAAATGCATTAGAGGGACGTTTGAATTCCTTTTTGCCTTTTTTTTCTTTTAAACTTTCACTGTGCCAAGTCTAACATGCACAGCACTGAAAAAGGGAAATTAAACCAACACTGTCCCATAGCACGTTATGCAAAGCAGTCCAAACACAGGCAGAATTAACAAAAAAAAAAAAAAGCACAGAGTAGAAGCGCTATGCACACCTTGTAAATGAAAATAGCAGTTTGTTTAGTATCACAACAAGCATTGTATTGGATACTGAAGGAACTACCACAATGCTGGGACCTCTTTACACTTCCAATAAAATCTTTCATCAAGGCTCAAGACATTTGAGTTTTTTCAACATCCAACTATTCCAGACTATGACCTACCAGCTTACTCTATTTCTTGCAATTATCTTCAAGACCATTAGGACTAAAACTGCTCCATTATGAATTTTTTTTAGCCATTTTGACTCTATACTCAAATCTAAGATCTATATTCATTGGGACTAGAGCACATCCAGTTTTTCCAACAATACTGCACTTCAATTGGCCTACAGTGAGAGGGCCTCTATCTTCATTGTACAACTTTGGGTCAGTACATCAATTCATTCATAGAAGGAAATATCACAAGATGTTTTAAAAACAGAGCCTGTAATGCCACCTGTCCGTCACAGAACACACAACAGCAATTTTAAACACATTGTCTTCATCTCGCATAAAACATGCTTTCGCTCATTGTATTTAGTGTTCATCCCATCGTTGACGCCAACATGGCTTACAAGCACCACTGAAGTACCTTAAAAACATGTCAACACTCTGACATTTAGAAACAGTGTACTCATATATATTGGTGTGCGTATTTATATATACACTCTCTCACACGCACTTTCATAGGTATTGATAGAAACGGGACCGGACCACTTGAGCACCCGAGAGTTTGTGAGGGTGCGCGTGAGAAGCTAGGTTTAGGCTCTTGCTTTGAGCAGCTGCTACATCTCCATTGAGCAGCTGACCCGGATGGGAGTGCGAGGGCCCAGCAGATAACAGGTCCCGTGATCGAGAAGGGTCCTGGTCCAGCATGTCCAGGCTAACTTCAGGGTTGCTTGCACGGTGTCGCTCTCGAGCTATCCAGTCTCTGATGGAAAAGTCCTGTGAACTGCACTTGGGCTTTAAGCGATCCACTGCAGAGAGCTCAGTGCCCTCTACCCTTTGCCAGTCTCCAATTACCGACAACTCGGCAAAGTCCCGCTGCCCACCCATAGTGTGTCTGCGGCGGATATTGCTTTTCCGTTTACTTCGAGTCTCGGGGGACCTGGTGCACTGAGAACCCACCCCAAACATGTCATCAGCTGATGTCCGCAGTCGACATTTTAACCGATCTGTGATTTTAATTCGCCACATGGTTTCAGTGGCTCGTTCCGATTCACTGCGAGAGGAAGAGCTCAGGCTGCCAGTGGATCGTTCTTTGACTGCCTCCAGTACTCGCGAAAGTTGACTAGACTCTTTGTCTCTGTGGCTTCCATCTGCTGAAGACTCGCTGTCTGTCTTCTGCCGACTTCCTCTCTTGCGTGCCAAGGTATCGCATGCAATGATTCGATGGGAGGGGAATAGATTGGGCACATCTTGCAAAGGTATAACATTGCCTTCTGGTTCAGTCAGCCCACATTCTTGGCCACCAGCAAACACTGACAGGTCACTCTCACTGTCAGTTTCCATTGGTCGCCCTTCACTGATGAGTTCACTTCTTTCATCATCAGCATCATCTCCACGGCTTTCAGTGACAGATTGCACCTCTGGACTAAAGGTAACAGACTCCAACCCTGTGTGGAAGGTCATTGAGGATGTGGTGGAGTAGTCTGAAGTGATGGAGCAGACTTCTGCTCCTGGGCCTGTTTCTGTATTCTCCATCCAGTGGCCTGGTATCCTGCGAAGCCTCATCCTGGGTACTGAAGTCTGGGAGCTGGTGCTGTTGAGTGTGCCCAAATCAGAGACACATCCATCGTCGTAGTTAGAGGGAGGATCTGACAGGGAACTTTGGTGAGTCATCTGCATGTGATAAATAGTTTTGGGTGGTGTAATGATCTTCGGTGAGAGGGAGGTTTGCAGGGGCAAATGTTCAGAGTAGAGCTGTTTGCTGTTAGAGGCGAGGTCAAGGCTCTCTCCTAGGCTCTGGTCACCATCCTCAGTCCTTTCTATTTGGTCACTGAGTTTAACTTTGTTCTCAGCCTCTTCAGTTTGGTCATCAGCTGGCCAATTTGGATCATTTTGTACTGGAAGGTCCTTCTTGGAGAAACTGGCATCCAGATCATCATCAGAGCTGCTAGGCTGAGGCTTGTCCTTGGGCTTTTTGCGTTTACGGCTGGCAAAGATGGAAGAACGCAGCAGCTCTCTACTATATTGATCCTTACCAGACCCCCAGGAACCCTGCTGAAGAACCAAGCACATACAACTACTTAAACTGAGGGTACTGCTTCAAAGAGTAAATTAGGGGGGAACAGTGTCCATTTTATCATATTTGAAATTGTACCACTTTTCAATTCCTTAAGAAAACACAACTTCTGGCAGCACAGTATTAACTCTGGGAATCCACTGTTAAAGCAGGGGTCATCTCAAATTGATTTTATAATGATCTCAAGAGGAACTCTTGAATTAAGTACTTACCTTTGATTTTGCAGAGTCACTGGTGGTTGAATCTAATGGAACAAGATGAGAAAAAGATAAATAGTCCATTTCAAGTGGAATTCAACAGAGACAAAGTGCAGAGACAAGAGGAGACTTAAATATAAATATCCTTCACCACAACAGCAGTGGCACAGCACAAACAGTGGAGTCATGTGGAGATCTGAGAGATGAAGGCGACACAGTTAAGCCATCACAGAGAAACATGGAGGAAAGAGTAATGAATGATCACAAGAATCCAACAGTGTGTAGTAAGACAGGAGGCAGCTCATGCACACATTCATATAGACAGAGAGGCTGTCCACAGTGAGAACGCAAATCACGGACACACATACCAAGAGCCAGCAGAATACATCAACAGGCATTCTTTCCCAACTCATGGACATCAAAGCAGGGATGGACATCTTTACAGTTACATATTAATTGCGGTGAGAGCAGCTGCGAATGTTGCCTGAAACAGGATGCTCTGCTATTGCCAAAGGCCAAAGTATACTTAATAGAGCTAGAGAATTTATATATTTATATATCAACCTGCATTAATTGGAATCATTTTAATGGAATTAATATGATTGTGGAAGGCTACACAAAACGTTTGACCCAAGTTAAACAATTTAAAGGCAATGTTATCAAATACTAAGTGTATGTAAACTTCTGACCCACTGTAAATGTGGTGAAAGAAATAAAAGATGAAATAAATAATTCTCTCTACTACTATTCTGACATTTAACATTCTTAAAAAAGTGATCCTAACTGACCTAAGACAGGGAATGTTTTCTACAATTAAATGTTAGGAATTGTGAAAAACTGAGCTTAAATGTATTTGAATAAGGTTCATGTAAACTTCTGACTTCAACTGTATCAGGATGAGCAGTTGCTGTTATTCGTGTAATGGATGAGACTTACAGTCGCTTTTGATGCTGCAGATAGCCACTAAATAATTCACTAACTTGGGAAACCAAATTTGTGTAGAGCAGTATCAATTTGTCAGAGTACAATATGGAGATGCAGAATGAATCAAAGCACTGAGAGACTATGGCACAGGACAAGGGTCAGATATGACAGGAGGGCAGAAAGGGGCTAAAGGGGCAAAAGCTATAAGTTTGTAGAGCATCAGAGTCCTTCAGATGGGTTACTACACCACTCAAAAGCCCCTTCGCTCACTCTCCATCCAGACTTTCATAATGCTTTTGAATGGAATGAGATTCATCTTGCACTGAACATGTCTTATGTTTTATGATTTAAGCCGGCTCAGCCCCTCACCACACCCCTTTAGACCATATGACTGGAGAACATCCTGGCAACCATACCATGCTAGAATTCCTTGCGGTCAGCTTCAGAGACAACGAGAGACAGCAAAGAGGCTTTTCAGACACATTACACCATCACAGCTCTGTATCCTCTCTGTTAACAATAGTCTTATAAGATATGAAACGTGCAACACAACGATGACAAATATTGACTTCTCTGACATTTCTTTTTCTTTTTTTTTTGTTTCTTTTCTTTTCTGGTGGGTTTGTCCCAGATTCATTTTCAGTTTATAAGAATCGGGGATTACTGCAGACTAGGCAGCTACACTGGGGACAACACTCCTCCTTCTTCCTACAGTCCCAGCTGTCCATCACAGACATTACAGAGTCCATCAGTGACATCACAGAGTGATAGACGCCGCCCACTTGGCCTGTGTCAAAATTGGGTAATGTGTGATCAGTGCTGGACAGGGACAAGGGAGAAGAAAAACACTAGAGACAAGATGGGTCAGACGGGTAAATCGTTGCTGGTATTGCATTGATTTTTCCTTTTCTTTTGGGAAAGAACATGCCAGGTTAGCACAAGAAAAGGGGAAGGAGGGAAAAGAACTGAAAGAAAAGGAGGAGTGGAGTCATAAAGGAGACTAAAGCATTAAGGAGGGATGATAATGAATGAGGTTGAAACTAATACAAACCATAGCAAAAGGAGAATTCTGAAGAAAACATGTAATCCAAATAAAGGCAACTTGTAAAATCAATGACTTAAAAATAAAATAAGGTTGATTCATAAGCTTCATATACATAGGAACTATTTTATAAAAATGTTCAGGTAGTTTATCAATTTTGACCAATGCAAAATTGCTAAAATAGTTCACCTCTACATATGAACCAAGACATTTCTTGCAAGCATTTAGATATCTAAATGGAAAGCATGTGTATCTGCTAATCTTCAAGGTATTAAGACAGTGTGAACATACACACAACTTATCCAAACAATCAGAACACTTTTCCCTTTCTGAATCAAATCCATTCCACTACTGTCTAGCCCTGGACAGCAGCTTTGATGTAAAAGATAATGTTGTACAGGGCTGGCAGGATTACCTGAGACGTCTCCCGGCAACGTTGCCGTACGGCCGATGTTTGTGAGCAGATGGTCAATGTTGGGCACAGGCTGAGACTGAACTGTGCTCTCCTGCTCCACGGTGGTCTGATATACACAAGCAAATGAGAGAATTAAGAGAAGTAATGGGATCACACTTTTAACAATCCACTTTTTCAGCTGAGACAGATTGACCCTTACACCTTGTATAAACATGCACCTTAAATCTGTCACATTGTAATCGGATTATGTAGAGCGGAGGGTTTGCGCCTGTATTTAGCACTTTCCACTTGATTCAATGGACTTACTCGAGATGAATGTTAATACCAGGTGTAAAATGGGAAAGAGAGACACTGAGGAAACAGTGAGGACAAGAAAGATGACAGTTTTCTCCAGTTCACTTGTTGGCCTGAGGAAACCAGTGTTACCCTGGAGACTCTGCAGTTACACAGAGCCAATGACTGTCTATTAGATATTGGAGAGTGAAACAATAGTGTTACTTGTTTAGAAGGGAGAAATTCACTTTGCGGTAATCTCAGAAGAGTACAGCAGCTACCATCTAATACTTAAACTCACCGTTGGCTCTTCATCTCCATCATCAGTGAAGAACCAATCATACTGTAGAACAGCAAAGCAGATGGTCAATTTAGCAGCATTTAACCATAATTTACACATGAGATGAATGGAAATAAACTTACTTGCTGAATGAGAGTCTCCACAATTTTGTACTGGTCGGGCATGTGCGTGACCATGTGGGTCATGTTGTCTTCAGAGGTTCTGACGAGGGTTGGCCCAAAAACAATGGCCAAGTTACGTGGCTCCATCTAATAAATGTAAAAAAAAAATTCCGTCCATATTTCTCTTATGAATAAATGACAAATGTTTAGTCATTTTGCCCTGTCTAATTTTTTCCCTTAAAGATGCTACCTTGTTTTTCTCACAGTTTTCAGAAACAGTTTTGAGGTGTCCAGAGAGGTACTTCAGCGTTTCATAATGATGATCTGGCAGCTCATGAATCTGGCAAAGTAAACACAGTAATATGATTTATACCAATCTGCTACCACTTTTATTAAAGTGGATTTTTCGGTCTTGTAAATGTGATTTTCTAAATGAATGGATTTCTTCTGATAAGCCGTACCAGTCTCTTCAGTACTTTTAATCGTTCAACGGGGTCCTCCGTTCGATTAGCATCAATAAAGTTGGAATATTTTTCTAGAACCAAAGCAAAGTCATCATTAGAACATCATTTACATGTTCTACATAAAATGTAAATACATTTTTTCCGGGTATCTACTAATTTTGTCCTCTGGGTGGAGTACTTCAACCAGATGTGGGGAAAACAGGATTTGGATGTTCTTTATAAGATAAAGACAACTGAATAATCTATTATTGAAAACTGTGACCATGTGTCTCACCATTGGTAAACAGAGGCTCTGGAAGTTTCCTGAAGAAGGACTTTAGCAAACTGCTGATCACATTGAGATCTCGCCACTTCTGCTGAAAGACATGAAAAAGAAACGGATTAGGACTGTCTACGTCATACAAGGCAGGGGAAAACAATAAGGAATGTGTGCTTTTTTTCAGTATTTTCACTGGTCGCACCACAGACAAGATACAAGAATGTAAGACTTTTAAGACCTTTTTCAAGCCTTGAAAAAAATAAATAAATACTGTATCCCCATACCAAAACAATCCACACAATCTCAAAATAAATCATGTATAACAGACTCTTACTTAGACAGGGGCAAACACTTAACATGGACTTAACAATGCTTATCAGTAAAACAGGGTAGGCTATATGCAGGTTTAAAATACTAAATACATGTTATCCACATTTACAGTACATCACATTAAAATTGGTTTATGTACCATTACATAAATAGACACAAATTAGAAGTCAACAGATATTGAGACTTCGCTGATATTATAATGTGTTGAGAGGCAATTAACCTGCAAATAGTTTTTAAAATTGGAAGCCTATATTAAATGTTCTTAGTCTTTCCTTCCTGTGATGGGAGGGCAGGACACAGGCTAAGAGTCCAAATTTAATTAAATCCCATATGCAGATTATGGTGCAACCAAAATACCAATATTTAGGTAAAATAATTAATGGATTCATAGTGCAGAACTTAAGGCTGAAATACACCAGGGACTCTTATTTTGAAATGATTGTGCTTCACTGCTGCCAGATGCTCATTCAAATAGATAAGAGAAATAAAATGTGCACTCCTACAATAATCTGTAACGTATTACAATGTAAACTATTAAAAGTAAACACTCATATTTCATCATTTTTTGAGAAGATACAACAGTGCCGCGTTTTCACACTGAAGGACGCAGCGCATGCATTGATTTAAGTGAATCGTATTCTTTAGAAGTTTGACTATCACATTTGGTCAGATCACGATCCCTGCCTTTAAGCCCCCAAATTTAAGACATCTTTAAAAGATAATTAAGACTTTTTATGGAAAACTGGAAAACTGAATTTAAGACTTTAAGGATCCACAGGAACCGTATGTTTTCTTAAATAATTTTTAAGTAAAAAAAAAAAAAAAGACAAATAATACATATTACAGGTTTTTAATTTGTAATAGCTAAAAATTAAACAGGTGTTAACTTCATGACAGCTATTAATTCATGCAAAGTCTTGCTGAAATCAATAACATATGATTTGTCAGATCAGCAGAATTTGCAATAATAATGTTCAATACATCACAAAAAAAAACAAATGTTTACTAGGCATAGAAACACATGTAAATGATCAACGAATGTAAGACACAGTGAAAACACTAGCCAAAACTTTCTCATACTGGCCCAGGGGGCCATTAGCTAATCTTTACAATGTGCCCCTGCAAGACAAAACAATGACATTGACAAGGCAAAGTGTTTACTCACATCATCTTGGATATCAATATCAGTCACGCCTTTAGTGTCTAGTTCCTCCTGCATGCTAGAGATGGCAGCATTGTTTCCAGGGACTCTATAAATCCCTGTGTACTCCAACCCTTTCTCCTCCACCAACTTACAACAAACCTCCACGATCAAGGGCACAAACTAAAACATATGCAGTTCGTTAGTTATTTTTAATACTAAAAGAAGGATGAATCTCACAAAACCTGTCAAAAGCGTGATGTTTTTCCTAGGATATATTTTGGGTCACAAATGTTTAACTCTTTATGGTTTAGTAAGTTTCGGAATGTCTTACTCTGTTGGTTTGTGCAGGAGGGCAATTATCCAGACGCAATCCAAATGTGACTCCAGCAGTGGGCCTCTTATCCTGGGGCTTTTTCTTCAGGCCTGGAATTCCTCTCCTCCATGCAGCTCCACTGGAGTCATCTGAGCCACACATCTCTTACATTAACACATTTCACTGAGATAATGCACACATAATGGGTTTCAGTGTCACTTTAGAGTGCATTGTGTTACCTTTACTTCTCTCCTGCTCATTTCTGGGCGAGTGGGGGCTCTGACTCTTACTGCTGCCGCCCAGCAGAGTGTGTCTAATGCTGAGAGACTGCCGGGAGGTTTTGGGTGACGGCTCTGTCTTACTGCTGGGAGCACTGTGATAACACACATTACTGAACACAAGGCAAGCTTTCATAGATCAGCATACAGGCAATGAGGAATTAAAAAAAATGGAACGGTTAAAGAGAGACAGGCTCTGTTCCAAAGTTTAGTGAGCTGCCTACCTTGGCAACACTTTAAAGCATCATAGTTGCACTCACAACATATATTATCTTGGATTCTAAGGTGCCTTGTTGTGGCCAAACCTTTAGAGCAGTATTGCAATTATCATTTAAGGATAAAACAATCCCAGAATGCACTGTGACAAACCCAAAATATTCTCAGAATACATTGTGACACTCACAATATTAATCATGGATGCATTGTGAGAAACCCAGCATATTTCCAGAATGCACCGTGACAAACTCAGAAAATGGTTATTCAAGACATCAGAGAGAGTTGAGGGAAATGTCATGTGCATTAACATATTTTTTGCTTAGAGTATCACGTTATTAGCCCAGCAATATGCCAATGCCTGACTATAGGGAATCAACTATGAACATTAGGCAACGCCCCATTAATTCATTTTCAATTGAAAGCTCCATTTCAGTTTTCAAATGTCATCTTTTCCAAAGTATGCGATTTTAGAGAGCATTTTTGAAATGCAAAATTTTTGGTGAAGGGAAATTATGTTATAGTATGTATGAGAGGCGTAAATGTATAGAACTCAATGCATTTTCAAACTAAAATGTATTAATCCCAAAGCATACTACAGTCAGGTGTGAACACTTGTCTATTGGACTATTGATGCAAATTTCGACAGTGATCGAACACTGAACGCATGCGGGTGGATTTTCCATTGTTCAGATGCGCCTGGAATAATTTGCACTAATGAGTGTAACCACAAGGTAGCAACACTAACAATTGAGCCATTGCTGTCACGAAGGAGCTCTAGAACTGTGGTTCCTCAACTGGGGTCCCCTTAGGGTCGCCAGAGTTCACAGAGGGGGAGCGGAAGCTCACATGCTTTGAGGCTCTCAAAGATTCATAAAATACACAATACCATTAAGAAAGCATGTCAGCGTCCTCATATAACGAAAAGATGCAAAGGAGCAAAATCTCAACATAAAAATAAAATACAAAATAATTTTAAAAAAAACTGTCCTTGGCACCCTGGTAACTATAGCAAAACTTAATGAAATATCACTACCAACCTGAGCCTCTTTGTACAACTGCGTGAAAATGAACGCACCATAAACATTCTGCTTCTCAATGGAGGTGCAGCACGCTGACTGTCATGTGGCAAAGTGCTTAAGTTTATTTTTCTTGGATCTAAAAAATTCATGGAATTTCAGCATCAAATCTATGCACTGAAAGACTGCAAAAATGTTTTTAAACATCATAACTTGATGACATGTTAACGCTTTATTATAAGACCATCAAGCAGCTGCAGGGGGGTTCTGAATGTAAAACGCTAGAAACTGGTCTTTCTATCGCGGTTATGCAAAATTCAACCACATGGCAGGGAAAGTGCATTCCAAAAAATGTATTACAATCATCATATTTTTATCGGTCTTTAAACTGCATAATTTCAGCATTTCTCACGACATTTGCACTCTCTCACATGCGAGCACAGAGTGAGAGAGAGACTGAACACGCCTTTAGTTACTGTTGCTAACACTGTCGTCAAGCTTTCATTTTAGCATCTGTTCTGCCACAAAGCACGGAGGGAGAAACGATGGAGTAAATTACCTCAGAAATTATTAAATAACACCTTTTTAGCCATTGTATTATGTATATATAAATAGAATATATATATGGGTCATTGACAAATAAGGTTTCCAGAGGTGATACAAAATAAATACATTTAAAAATCTGGTTTAAAACACGTGTCAAGTTCGTATACATGTCATCTTTGAGTTGTTTTTACAAGTTTTTTGAAAAACATTTATAGCATTTAGTAAAAATACAAAAATATTTAATTACTTAAAAAAATGTCAAGTGGCGCAACCATCAAGTAAAAGGTATTAAAATAGTTTCCTTGCACCTTAAATACATATATACACAATTTCATCATTAACGTTTTCAAACGTTGATTTTGTCACATGACAAAAAAAAATATATATATATTTCTCATATGTTAGTATGGGGGGCTTCACAGAGAAAAGGTTGAGAACTACTGCTCTAGAACATAATCGTAAAACGTAATCGCCACTAAAAAAACAGGAGACGAAGGTGGAAACGACAACAGTGAACGTGCATGTCAAGAACGCCCGCAGAACATGCCTGTGTTTGTATAACTCGAGTGTGAAGGAGTATAAAGAAATCTTTGTGTCTAAATTCCTGAAGAGAAATAGTCCAGTAACTCATAGCACTCACAGCACACGTGACAACCGCCTGTGTATGCTCACAATCAAATGCAGTATACTTTGAAAAGCTGCACGTTCGACTGTATGCAGACGCCAAGTGTTCGTGTCAAAACCGAAGTATACTTTGGATACAAGTGTGGAGGTGGCCTTAGTCTCTCATGCAGTTAGCAAGAGGAGCAGTATTTGTTTGGTTAACAGAGTTGTGCTTCAATTCTTCAATTCAATTGAATTCTTCAATTATGAGGTTCCATTTAGTTTTGAATGCTGCCTTAAGGCCGGGTATACTTTGTTTATCTGTGTCCTGCCGGGTTGACCGCGTTGCCCTTCAAAGTCTACCATTTTGAATGCAAGCAAATATAAACACGATTCACGCAAACAAGGTCTACCCGAATGTTGAGAAAATCTGGGCAACACACTGACCGTTCACACATACTGTGCTGATGCCGAAATATCTGTCATCGATACGGTGCGGTTTCCGATCAGCAACGTGGAAAACTGAAGTATACTTTGGTCTGTTTAGGCAGTACACAGCAAGGCAGCTCACTAGGTTTTGGAACAGTGCCACTACATATCTTGAATATTTTCTATGATGTGCTCCTTACCTCATGGATATATACTCTTTGAGCTTTCTGTTGATTAAATCAGTGCTTGTTATGGTAGCATTCTAAAAACACAAGATATTAAAACATCATTAGTGCAGTGGTAAAATGTGAAAATTAAAGAACCAGTTCCTCTGCAAACACAAAATGACAAAATCAACAAAAGGCTTACATGTAATCCTCACACCTTCAATAAACAATTCCACCAACACACTGATTTGAGCAGATGACAGTGCTGTGCTGTGTTGTGTTAGCTGTAAGCCGGCGTTCACATGTAATGCTATCATGGTTGCACATTCAGTACTGAGGGGGCGGACATAGGGCTCAGACTTCTCATAAAACTGACCAAAATGAAAATCTGATATAGCAATGAACTAATGTTCACACTGCAATGCAAAGTACCAAATTAAAAAAAAAATTGTGAAGTTGTTCATGTGACATTTTAACGGTGGCCTATATCAGACATTGGTCAGAACAGGTGCCAACACAACAGGCGATGTTTAACATCCCAGCCAAGCATGTTTATCAGAAGTAACTGTGTGTTTATAATATAAATTTAGAGTTAATGCAGAGGTTGCACCATTTAATAATGAGTTCTAAAACCTCATTGTGCTGTTTTTACTGTCCTTATCATTTTCACAAAAAAGTTATATATATATCAAAAAAGTTAGAAGTTTGGGTGCGAGAGTAGCCTTGATGACCCCACTGTCAACCAACCTCTTCATCCAGGTTGCTGTTTTCTTGAATGACTCTGATCCAGGACAGCATGTCCTCTCGGCCCTCAGCCTGAAACAGATACTCGCAGTCTGAAGTCGTCAGTCGCAGTACATTTTTGCGCTTTGTGTCGCTGTAAGAAATGTCAATTAAGCAGGCCTTAATGCTGATTGCCTGTGGCTCGTCCTCCAGTTGAGAGTTGACATGAGCGAGCCCCTCCTTTTTGTCCTTATAGAGGTAGAGGGAGTGTCCACGCAGCACTGCGTACATCTGTTTCCAAGACCGCATACCACCACCTACGCGCTATAAAAAGAATTAAGAGTAACATACAGTATATACACAGTGCATCTGGAAACTATTCACAGTGCTTCAATTTTTCCACATTTTGTTATATTACAGCCTTATTCCAAAATGGATTAAATTATGTTCCTCAAAATTCTACAAACAACACTCCATAATGACAACGTGAAAGAAGTTTGTTTGAAATCTCTGCAAATTTTGGGGTATTGTTTGTAGAATTTTGAAGAAAATAAAGAATTTAATCCATTTTGGAATAAGGCTGTAACATAACAAAATGTGAATATTTTCCAGATGCACTGTACAGTACAGTCATGCTAATTTTGCTACAAAGGATCAGGATCAATTACAGTAGAATTTTCTGTTAAAATTCAAAAAACTATTCAGTCGTTTAGCTGAGTTTGGTGAATTTGAGTGATTTCCCACCTTGCTCTTCTCTGTGTTGAGCTGTCGGAAATGCAGCCAGCCCTCTTTGGTGGAATCATTAAAGATCTCAGTGGAGGAATCTCTCCTGGAACTGGAGTCATCGGATTTATTACCATCCAGTCCCTATGAAACCGAAACAACCATATGCAACTTTGTTGTTGAGTCCGCTTGTCTCTACATTAATCTCTTGAATAAGAATGGGACCAAATATTTTTGCTTTGTTCCAAAACTATTGAGCTGTGTTGCTGTCTACTGCCTACACAGGCAACTAACTGAAAAGATACCTCACTGATATGGAACTGCAAATTTGTGCATCATATAAACTGTGCTCCACATGTGAAGCACATTGGAGACTCTTCTGATTTCAAAAGAGACTGGTGTTGTCATGTTGCTAAGCTACCAATGCAATGGTTCATTAAGCATAAAAAAAATACAGTGCCTTTAAAAAGTATTCACCCCTTGGATGTTTTACATATATTTCCTTTTTTTTATTATTGAATCATAGTGAACTTCATCTGGCTTTTTTGACACTGATTAACAGAAAAAGATTCTTTCACACCAGTTAAACACATTTCTACGAATTAGTCTAAATTTACAACAGATATTAAACAAAATATTTGGTTGCATAAGTTTTCACCCCATTTAAGTCAGTATTTAGTAGATGCACCTTTGGTAGCAATTAAAGCCTTGAGCCTATGTGGATAGGTCTCTATCAACTTGGCACATCTGGACACTGCAATTTTCCCCCATTCTTCTTTGCAAAACTGCTCAAGCTCTGACAAGTTGCATGGGGATTGTGAGTGCACAGCCTTTTTCAAGTCCATCCACAGATTCTCAGTTGGATTGAGGTCTGGCACTTCAGTTGGTGGGGGTGGTGTATTTTTGATTATGTGCAGTGTTTGGTTTGCAACAAACATTTTCTGTTTAATAGCCAAAAAGCTCAATTTTGCCCTCATCAAATCATAGAATATTCTTTCAGCTGACTTCAGAGTCTCCCAAATGCCTTCTGGAAAACTAGCTGAGATTTCATATGGGTTTTTTTTCAATAGTGACTCTCTTTGCTATGCTCCCAAAAAGCTGTGACTGATGAAAAACCCGGGCAACAGTATGCACAGCCTCTACCATCTCAGCCACTGAAATTTATAAGTCCATCAGAGTCATAGGTCTCTTGATCTATGTCATGAATAACAGCCCATAGGGGCTGGAAGAATGAGCAGAAAGGGTCCCCTTCTTGCAGTCACTCAGTTTTTGAGCATGGCCTGCTCAATGCAGATTTTATGCTGTTCCACACTTTTTCCATTTCTTAATGAATGATTTCACAGAATTCCAAGGGATATTCAGGGACTTGTAAATTTTCTTGTATCCATCCCCTGATTTATATTTATCAATAACCTCTTCGTGGATTTGCTTGGCATGTTCTTTTGTCTTCATGGTGTCACTTGCTCACCAGTAAGTGGACCTTCCAGAGAGGTCACAAATACACAGGTGTATTTATACTAAAATCACGTGAAACACCTTGAACTGTGCACATTTGATCTCCATTTAATTAACTGAGTGAATTCTAAAACCAGTCGGTTGGACAGTGATGATTTAGGAGAGTTGCATTAATGGGGGTGAATAATTATCCAATCAGTTATTTTGTGTTTAATATTTGTTATAAATTTACACCGATTGGTAAAAATGAGTTTTCAATTTGATATGAAAGTCTTTTTCAATTGATCAGTGTCAAAAAACAAACAAAAATTAAGCTCACTATGATGAAAATTAGAAAAAAATAAATTACAAAAAAATATCCAAATTCCAAATTTGATGGTACCAAATTAAAGGTGTTGTATGCAATTTTAGCGTTCTGAAGATTTCACGTGACTGAGCCATTGAATTAAGAGACACCCCCCTCATTACAAAACCCTCCCCTCCAAAGATATTTTTGAGACCAAAACAGAGCAAAAGAGCAGCATTGTTTGTTCCAGTGGCTGTCAAATTTAACAGTGGCACTATTATGAATCATAGCCGCAATGATACACTTCAAACACAGCACAATGAGAACAAGCAAAATGACTGACAGGTGAAAAGCACCAAAGTCCACAGTTCACAGACACATTTTCTTTGCTGTTTACAAAGCACTTTAAGATAGTATTTTTAAGCAGAGTCTTCACGTCACGAGTGTGCTTATGTTGCTTTAAAATACTGCCTTAGCAGGTTTTGTAATGGAGCCATTATTTCCATAATTAGTGACTGAATAATCTGAAAGCTGGTGCATGAAGCTGCTCATTATGAGGGATATTGTGCATCTCTCACCTTTCTGAAAACCCTTAGACTCGTTTTGCTGGATCGTCTGTGGAATCAGATGATTATGTTAGCCCAAACATCTACACAGACAATATTAGGAATCACAAACGTTATGATCCACCATGTTTACAAGACACTTACCCCCGGCCTTCCTCACGGTAGTTGTCTAGACCCTCATCATATGATTTTGAGCGTTCTGTTTTGGTTCCCGTTTGAGATTCCAGTATGGCATTTCTGAGAGATTCTACATAGAAAGTAGACACGGATTAAACAAACATCATCAAAACCCACCTTGACCCCATTCGTGTCATGTTGATGCAGAACATATTGCCGTTAGATGATATATAAAACGTTACCAAGTCAAGATATAGAATGCATATAGAAATGTTTACCTTGGTCATGTGAGAGCTGGCGGCGCATGAGTGGACTGGGCGTGGAAGGGCTCGGGCTGTCAGAGATTATAGCCTGAGCTCCAGATATCACAACAGATGCAGGAATATGGTTGCCATCATGGTCTACACTTGGGCTGGCAGGCTCATCTATAATCATGATACAGGAGTAAACATGAAAATAAAGCAGATCAGCAAGTGTATACATGTGAATGTACATGCCAAAGAGAGCAAAACAAGCTTCTACCATAAAAAAAACAGGAACTGAAACGGTGTAAATTTACAGTCATTTTAGGGTTTGTTGAAATTGCATCGTCATGGCTACAAAGTTGCAAAATTAGTAATAAAATGTACACAGAAAAGTTTAGTAAGAGATTTTAATCACACTAAAATCATGTTTACACACAGATTGTTTGTCTTGTGGCTATTCTTTTGAAAAAGTGAGTATTTTAATGTTAAAAAATTGACCTCCAATCACTTCCATTGTAAGTGCCTCACTAAATTGACTTCCATTTCTGCTTTTTTTTTATTTTTATTAAAGTAAACAAGGAATATGACCATTTTTTTTTTTTATAATCAATATTATGCCACAAATGCGGTCAATTGAGCTTAACTTGTATTGAACCCAGAATATTCCTTTAATTGATTATCTACAGTTTAGTTTTTTCTAACATCCCTTATTGACATAATCCTACATGAAGTTACATCCTTTTGGCCAGAAAATGACAGCAAAGAAAATAAGAAATCATTAAGTAGATGGGTTTTATGAAATGTGTTTGTGGTATCAGTTGGGTTTGTGTTATTCTAAAACATTCCATGTTATTTGATTAAATTACAGAAATCAGTATAAAATTACAGGCTGCTTCTTTTTATTACTAGGATTCGATAATAGAGTTCCTGTAGCTCAACTGGTAAAGTATATGGTACATGGTAAAGGGTTTGATTCCCAGCGAACACACAAACACATAAAATGTATAGTCAATGCGCTTTGGATAAAAGCATCTGCCAAATGCATAAATGTGAAAAATTTCCAAATTAACTTCATGCTGATACATTCTTGTAAGCTAAATCTAAACTCTCCATAGCTAAATTTTGTTCTTTATTTCAGTTCTGTTGGGGATCCTGTGAACTTTCTTACTATTCTGTAAATAATCATGTTACAATTAATAATGATCAAGTGCCAGAGCTTTTATAGAACTAATTCCTTAATTTACAAGTTTATAAAAAAAAGTTAAAGGATAGGGGGCCTGGGTAGCTCAGCAAGTATTGATGCTGACTACCATCCCTAGAGTCATGAGTCCAAATCAAGGGCGTGCTGGGTGACTCAACTAAATTGCTAGGGAGGGTAGAGTCACATGGGGTAACCTCAATGTGGTCACGATTAGGGGTTCTCGCTCTCAATGGCACACGTAGTAAATTGTGTGTGGTTTGCTTAGAGTAGCATGAGCCTCCCGTGCTGGGAGTCTCCGCAGTGTCATGCACAATGAGCCACGTGATAAGATTCGCAGATTGACGTCTCAGAAGCGGAGGCAACTAAGACTTGTCCTTCATCACCTAGATTGAGGTGAGTAACCGTGCCACCATGATGAACTAGTAAGTAGTGTGAATTGGGCATTCCAAATTCAGAGAAAGGGGGATACAAATTTTTTTTAGAGAAAAGTACTGAAAGGAATAACCCAAATGAGAACATTTCACAGACATCTTAGTTTGCTAGGTGTGATGCAAGCTGAATCTTCAATATTTATGAGATTTACATATTTTCTGCATCAGATGGTTTCATAATTTTGACGAATTGATTGACATCGTTGATGCTAATAAGATAAAGATTAAGACAAAGTATGCAATTTTATTTGCATGTCATCACAGAAAGCAGGCTTAAAAATGTCTAATGCTTGTCTTGATTTCCTTGCGAGCAGAAAGACTATAAAGTTTTCTAGGAACAAGGACAGCTTTATTTATCTTAGAATTTAACATGTCCCGTTTTTGAGAGCACTAAAAACTTTAGAGCTCCACTGCAGGTCTCAGCCAAAAAAAGTTGGAGTACAAAGCTGTTCTGTGCTGCCAGAGGGCTGGAGCAGCTAAAATTAAAGCAACTGCCCCAGTTCCTGCATCCTCCAGCGTCTCAAAGAGGGCCAAGAGGAAGGTGTGCAAAACCCTCTTCAGGCCGAGCCAAAGAACTCTAGCATACTCTACTGATTGTGTCCCCCCAAGACACAATAATCTAAATGTCATCAAACACTCCCGCTTTAAGATTTAAGAGGACAGCAAACTGATAAAACCAGGATTTGCTGCAAGACTATCATTTAGCAGATGATTTCATCCAGGGCAACTTACATTTGTACAAAGATAATTTCCCTTGACCAACCAACAGGTTAAATGCCTTCTCAAAAGACACAATGGTGAAAGTTCACGGATTGCTCCTACAGAGTATGTTAACAATATCAATTCTGGTAAAGCCTATCTCTCAAGTGGTAAAGATCAAATGTTGTTCTACTGCATGATGTTCTATTGCACTGGACTTAAAAGAATGAGCAATGTATTTAAAGTGCCAGAGGGACATGAGAGTATCCCCTGTAACGTTGAGGCAATGCACCACAATATTCTGCAATTATTCTGTGATTTCAAAGACGCTATTATGAAGCTGAAGTAACCAGATATTATTATGGCAGCTAATACTAGCTAGTTCAGTCTGTTAAAACCGATGATAGCTCTGTATAAGCGCTAGTTTTTAATTTTGAAAGACAACCATATACATCTGAATCAAGTTGCACTGAATAAATAGAAAACAGCTTTGAATGCCAATTAATTTTTATAGTATATTAAAAAAGCATGCCCTATATAATGCATTGGTTGCCTAACATCTTCAAAAAGGCTTAGTTGAACAAAACCCTTACAAGCTGAAAGCTTTCATTTAATGAACCCCCACTGAGCCATTCAGTCATCCAAGACCAAATTTTCCCTTCTAACAATTACTGACTGAGCAATTAGGAAATTATTTACAAGGCCTAGGATAAACTTCAAGGATAACTAAACAAATGTCAAATCATAAGTGCCCTTCACTAATATTGGTACCCCTAGGCAAATATGAGCAAAAAGGTTGTGGAAAAAGAAACTTTGCTATTTATCCTCTGTTATTTTAACTGAACAACATTTGTGCCACAATTGCTGATACCCCTCCAAATTCGAATGAGTAAAATCTTACTGATTCTATTCCCACTCATATTGTACAAATATTAGTGGAGGGCAATGTACATTTTCTATTAAAAACTAGATGTCTGATAGTTGGACATACAAAACAGAATCGGTCTACAGTTTTATATGGTTTGCCTCTTAACGAATCTCTTAGGTTTTCTAAACCCCCTCACTCTTGCAGGAAATGGTCCCTTCATTATAATCACAGTTATGAGAATCACATACAGGGATCATAATGAGTACAAGAAATTAGCATTGCTCCAGCACCAGCCCTGGTAACACGGTATCGCTACTAAATTGATACTTGGGCAAAACTACATGGAAAACTACACAGAAAATGACCGTAGAAGGCCTTGCAGTTACAAAAGTGTGTTTAACGTTTTTCTTTTTATGTTTCAAATTTATGAATAACACTCAGGCCTAAACACTTTTGTTTTTCATTTGTAATATTAATCGCAATAAGGTACATATTCAAAACAGATACTGTATTTTCCGAAATATAATTTTTTTTTTTTCATCATCTGAAAGGTCCTGCAATGTATAGTCTGAAACAACATATATTATATACATATTTTTTGGGTTATGTAACCGGCCGGTCAAAAACGCTGCACAATAAAACACATAGCCAATGCTTACATACAAACAGATGAAAACAACAGTCAGAGATTTTAGTAGCGTTTTAAAGTAGAGTATTATTCCTTTACAAAGTGCTTTATGCGACCAGTTTAAATATTCTGACCATCATAACATTATTATTGTAACAAGACCGCTGTCAAATGCAACTCCTCACATACCCATAAAATCAGGTTTCATCACACTCGTAGTAAAAATGTCAGTGAACAGGATAGCGCATACTGTAGCAAAGTATCCACTGATAGTCGCTAACATTAATGAATGAATAGAATACAACTGGCACACAATTTTACTCAGACTAAAAGCTGTTTATTTGTGCACAGCATAGTTACAACAGATGTGGCTTACTTGTCTCGTTTCTTTCATTTGAAAATATGGTTACTTGGAGCAAATACGCTCGATAAAAACAAGCCCCCCCAATACTCCGTGATACGATGCATAGATGCTGAACTAATCTTTTTGATGGAGTGAGTCTGACATCTGAGCGGCTGAAGCCGGAAAGTCTGGCGGCTGCTCCCAGGTCCTATTTCCTGCAGCTTGCGACCTCCATCAGTGCGACTTAAGGCGGGTGTACACGGTATGATTTTGGCTGTCGTGCTAGCTCCCGACCAATTTTTTCCAGTTGGGAGAGATCGCAAGGAAATCGTTGGCGATCATGGCTTGCATCGTGTGAGAGGAATTATGAGTGGGAGCCAAGTGGCTTACAAGCAGCACACGACCTCCCGGTAACTTTTAAAACAGTCTAAAAAATGTGTCCATTTTCGGCTTGAATTTGTGAGGTACGTGTGGTTGAAGAAGACGATTTGGCGATCTACCAGATGTTGACCAATCAAGAGAAGGTGTTACAACTCAATGTTCATGAATCTTTTACACACTGAGAAAACGGTCAAGTTAACCCTGTGTATTTCCCATACATCACTGGGAATGAATCTACAGAAATGCCGTGTTGTTTTCAGCTCATGTCTCATTTGACATATGGGTTGCAAAAATCTTATCAAAATCTTTATCGCTTTGACAGTTTTTAAATTTCCATAAGTCTTTTTATTCGCCATATTTGCATTCGTTTCAGTTATATTGCTACATTTAGGGGGATTTCAACTTATTTTGCATCAAAACTAGGGCACAGCCATTACCAACCTTAAATGTGGACCATTTCTGGTATAGCCACTTCCAGCTTTTTTAGCGATACAAATATACTACATTATGCTGCTTCATATTACAGTCTGGCATTATATGTTGTCATATTATTACCATTAATTATCATTTTCATAAACTATAAAAGTTTTACCGTATATCCCATTTTGCCATCGTTTTAATCGCACTGTTGCACTGGCAGAATGAATGAGAAATCAGGCACGGGCAGTCCTCCATGCTGTCTGACACGCCTCCACAAAGTTTACACAACCAGTAGAGAGAAGAAAGCCGCTGGGCAAATGCTACTTTAACTTTCTTTGCACCAAAACTGCATCTTGTTTCATCTTAGCAAGTTAATAAACGCTACTGTAAATTTCACTGACCGTTCTTGTCAGAGAGCATTCTCTCTTTCTTAGTGCTGTGTAGTAAACAAAATACGCAGATCTCGTATTCAGAATGGCTTATGAAACGTCACCTTTGGAAATAAACAAATAAAGGCATCATTGGAGGTTATGCAGGTACATATGAAAGGAGGTTCAAGTGGAGACAAGAAACACAGCATCGTCACGATCTCGGTAAAGCAGCAGATTTTATTACCGTCTCCAATACAACAACACACAGCAACAAGTGAATAATTTACATTTGTAGAGACATCGAGAATAAAGTTTTTATAAAAATTTTGCTTGAAATTCTGTATTTAATAATCAGTGGTTTGAAACAAGGCAGCATATAAAAGCAGAACCTTCAAACTATCGGAATCAGTATCGGCGGATGTTGTTCAAAATATTCGAATATCGGCAAGGGTTGCACATTTTGAAATAATCGTTAACATTTAATAAATGAAAATCGTTGTGAAGTTAAATACGA
Organism: Moxostoma hubbsi; assembly: GCA_032164185.1. NCBI lineage: Eukaryota > Metazoa > Chordata > Actinopteri > Cypriniformes > Catostomidae > Moxostoma > Moxostoma hubbsi. Next base: position 7,225,961 of record JAVLUX010000004.1, on the reverse strand, counting down.
TGCATATTATTCTTTTACGTTTTAAGTTTGATTTTTGACTGACTAACTATTCTAATGCAAACTTGAACACGTCAACATCTGAGAAAAAAACCTGTAGAAGGAAACATGAAAACATTAAAAAAATTATTCCAATGAACACACTTAAATGATAGTATTGATAATTTAGACCTGGCTTTTTTTTTTTTAAAATAAGGTCAAATAAAACACTGTGTGTATATGGTTGATAACATACCTCTAACTGGTGATGGTGAGAATTCTGGTGTGTATCTGCACACTCTATCAGCAAGAACTGATAGTCAGATCGACAATGTTGTTGTACTTTAACACACAATGCAAGGTTTATGATGTAATTGTAATGTTTATCTACAGAGAAATGCTCGATGATTACAATAACAACCAATTAATTTTACAAGCCATGTTTTTATGCCACGTCGCTGACAGGACATGACATGCAGTGCACAAGTGGCAGTGCAACCTCTAACGATGGATGAATGTATACACAGTCTTTTCTATATCTGTTGGCAAGATTACTGAACACTTAATCGATCAAATTATTAACATCAAATAATCAATCATCAATTACTCTTAACATCCATAGTATCAGTACAAAAAAACAGCAACAGTTCTTGTAGTGTCAATGTGACAGGAATGCTTAAGTTTTTTTTTTTTTTCAAATGAAAACATATGCTGTGTCTTACAACTATGGGTGTAATGTTTATCATGCCATGATACATAACATCAAGGTTAAAAAAATGTACAGTGCACATTGGGGATGTGGGACTTTAAAAAAATAATAATAATAATTTTAGCGTCTGTTCTATCCAATGCGCGCAATGTCCTACGCCTACATAGCGCAGGCATACAAATAGAAATCGCTTCACTGCACACAAGGAGCTCCAAAACACTATTGCACATTAGCAACCACAGGTGCTGTACGACGAGCAAAAACAAAAACCAGAAGTGGGAGAAAGTCAGCGCAAGGGATCGAATGTCCATTTGAAACGGAAGCGTGAGAGTTATCTGTTCTGACAGCGTAAGAGAAAATGTACGTTTATAGAGGTTTAATGTTAGTTTTATATGAATCATTTATATACAATACAAAATATTATATGTATAATGCTATGAGGGAATATATTTCTAATGTCAAATGTCATGTCTGATTTGATTTCATCAGTAGATTATCACTATTTAATTGGATAAGCATGCATTTCCATTGTATGTATTTTTGAAAAGTATATTTAGATGTAATCAGAGAATATATTTTAAAAAAAACACAATTTTAATTTAATATAGATGCACATGTATCTAACAAAATTCTGTATTCTCAGAAGGCAGTATTATTAATATTTCCATTTGGTGTCACCATTGCCATGTGCTGATTTTTAGTCCAAGTACATCTCTGATGTATCATTTAGCATTTTTAAGAACAGTACTTTTAGCTACATTTTAAAGGAAAGGAACTGTTATGCATGTCTTTAAAGTAGTAATAATAAAACTTTCCATCTTAACTTTTCCTGATTCAGGCTTAGTTTAAAGTATGTTGATTTCAGTATCATGAACAGAACCGAATTGTGAGATTTCTTGAGTGAATCGATACACCCCTACTTAAAATACGTCTTAAAATATCTTTAAAAAAAATCACATCTGTTACCCAAGACAAAATCTAGAGCATCCCAACAATAATTCATGTGCATTATACTAGAACCCCTATGGTCTATTATAGTCCTAAATTGTTACTGATTTACATTCACCAGAAAGCACTGGAGTCAATGACCATGGTGTAAAAGCTTTTAAGGCAAATAATAAACGTCAGATTAAGGGTGGGCTATATTTCGGAAGACATGATCCACCGGTAGAAATTTGGCAACTGGTGTGTATTTTGGATTATTGTCTGTATCGTGGATATGCAAAACCGCCATCACGTGCCAATTCTGCATTTCATGTGATTGTCATGCGTGCCATCTCTGTAGCATGCAAGCGCTGAGTCCAGCAGGCTTCCTGCTGGTGTTCCAGTCAGAGACAGTGCAACAGTTGGATCACTCGCCTAAATCCGATGTCTCTCCATCGCTGCACAAACTACAAAACGTATGTGACCCATTTAAATTGTACTTATATTTTCCCATTTAAAGTGCTAAGGAGGAAGTCAAACATCTCAAACGTTCAACAATCTAACCAACACTGGTGAGGAAAACAGCTAAAACAATGTGCCATGTAGGTATTTTAAACTGCACGTCACCCTTAATACAATTCTATTAGATATTCTATTAGATAATAGGAAACAAACTGGCTTTGCTTTCAGATTATTCATATACTATTCACTATGGAGATTACTTGAATCAAGAGCCTATAAAGTATTTATTTTTGTTGGATATTCTTTAACTTGTATATTATTTGTTGCATTGCTTTCAGATGATGTCGAGTTTCATGAGGAAGGTTTACAATAATAATACTAGTCAACAACATCAGACTGAAATGAGGCATAAAGTGAAATTTAGCATTATGGCAAGGTTGATTTAAAACTAAATGTATCTTTTTTTTTATTTGACTATGTTTGTCAAGTTACAAATAAAGAGAAAATTATTTAAGAGGTTTTCATTTATAAATCAATTAATTCACTTATTGAATTATAGAAAAAAAAAGGCCTTCTAAACAATTTTTATTGATTATTTGGAAAAATTGAACTATATCGTGATAACATTATTGATATCGTGACATTACATTTTGGTCATAATCACCCCTACATCAGATTAAGTAAAAATAGGGGTCAAATATTTGGTGATTGCTTCAAGCAATGTCTGCAACAGAACTTCACAATATGGAACCACCAATAGCAAGTAGGGCTAGGCGATACAGAAATATCGTTTTTTTTTTGCCTTTTGACGAAATGCAATATATATATCTCAACATTAATTTATTTACTCTGAAATGGCTTACAAGGACGATTGTTTTTCTTTCAACAGATAAACCATAATTTCAACCAAACAGCCACTATAGCCATATTACCTACAATATTAGCAATTTTACCTTTATATATATATATATATATATATTATATATATATATATATATATATATATATTTTTTTTTTTTTTTTTTTTTTTTTACTAAAACATTAAAAAAAAAAATATGCAAACTGTCGATTTTTTGAGTGATGACAAAATTGAATCAAAAACCAACTAATTGAAATAGACCATTTGAACTGATTCACAGAAATGAATCAAATTTGGCAACTCAAAATCACAATTCTGCAACTGAAATTTGAATCACAGTCTTTGCAAATAATGTTTGTGTTAACAGTCATACACACAAGACAAGGTGATGCCTGAAACAAGTCTTATTACATAGCAAGACATTACGGCCAATTTAAATGCACATTAAAATTGGCCATGGTCACTGATTCTCTATGCCGGTCAATCATTTTGCGCGTTCTTAGTTTTGTTGTCGCAGCAAATTATTATGATTTTCTAAACTTTTATGCCATGCTGTTCATAACAGTTGTCAGCTAAGGGTGCCATTTTGCTGCTGTTGTTTTTTTTCAACCATTTCTGCTCTCAATAAAGCTAATTTGATATCTTTGGTGTGCAGGGTTTTGGAAAAAAGGGGCGTGGCTATTTCAATGTCTCAGGCTCGTGGAAGCAGTATGGTTAAATTGCTTACAGTACCTTTAATTCATTATGAATAATCAATACATCACCCAGCCCTAATGGAAAAATAGTCTTAACCACACACTCCAAACCCACTTAAACTTGAATTTTGAATCTCTACTTAGCTTTTACTCATGTTTACGATCCGTAAGTAACTCATCCAAATGTGTAGCAGTAGCAATACAAAAGGAGCAGCAAAAGTTGGTTCAGATTTTGGCACAATCACAACAAATCAGTTACAGTTTATGCCAAACATCAAATGGCTGATGTACAAGGGACATATCAATGATGAACTGTGACAGAGCCGGACCTATCCTCAGACATTAGAGAATAAGGGAAGGCCACCTCCTTACTGACCACCATGACTCACTCACTGACTCACTCTCACTCTCACACTCTCTCTCTCTCTCACACACACACACACACACACACAGAGCCACTCTCCATCAGTCATTTCCAACCACACTGACAGACCAATATTTCCACTTCCATCACCCCTAGTCTTCATGTTCTGAGAGTCAAAGATAACAGACTATACAAAGCAAAATTATGATAATTATGATTTAGGACATATCTGGACATATGGGGTCAGAATTTGAAATTGCCATTTTAAAAGGCCACACCATAAGATGGCATAAGGCCTGGAGCATTATTAATACTGAAATGCACTCATGGCCCAAATTGTGCATGAAGAAAATGTGCATGAAGAAAATGAATAGTACAATATGTCTTCCCTAACATGGCTTACATCTAACCAATTATTCTTTTAAAAATATCTGCTGCAGCTCTAAAACAATCCTTACAGCTGGCTCAAGCGTGTTGCCGGGTGGTGTTGCTATGGTTACAAAGACTTACCGATGAAGGGAATGGAGTCAAGTGATTCGTCCAGATTACTGGAGCAAAAGGAGGAGTCAAGTCGCTCCCCTAGTCTCCTCATGTGCATCTCCCGGCGTGCATCATTGGGCAACCAGCAGACGTCACCCCCTGCTGGCTCGGACCCATCTGTGTCATTCACAGCAAGGATGTATGAGGGGTGGCGGAGAGGTTGTGGGGTGCCCTTTCCATTTGGAGGCTTCTCTCTGAAGACTACACCCTCCCTGGGACTGGACCCATTTACTGATTGCCACTTGAGATCCCACTGGTGTGTCTTCTGAGCTGATGACCCACCCTGCAGCTTTTGAGAGGGTGGAGCAGAACATGACGATGACCTATGTCCAACAGCAGTCTCTTTCCCCGTTTCTGGGCTCTGCATGGTTTCAGCCCTAGTTCTGGATTGAACTGATGCAGAATTAGAAATAAGATTACCAACAACAGTTCCACTTTGGTCTTTAGAGAGAGGCACTTTGGCCTGATTTACACCATTGCGAGATCGTTCAGGAAAAAAGGTGGGTGGGATGTCCGTTCTGGAACTGTGTGGATGAGAGCCAGCAACGCCCCTCAAGCTCGTGCCATACCCTGTGGAATGGTGATAAAGGACTGCCCGTGGCGGAAGAGACTGTCTACTAGGACGACTCCTCTGGTCTACTCTGCCATACAGCTGCCTGTCCAAAGCAGCCCATGGTGCACCAGAAACGAGTTCACCGTGTTCTACATAGTCTGACGAATGAACATGGGACTTCCGCATCAGACCATCAGAGGACAGGCTACGAGGAGGCCAATCCCTTGCGTGGCCTGCTCTCTCTGCCCTACTCATCCTATCCTGTGAGGTGCTGCGTGGAGGAAGCACAGAGGGGCCCTGGTAAGCCCGGTCATGTGACGAGCTTCTGTGGCGTAACTTCTTGCCCCAGCCAGGTTGAGGTCCAGGTTGATGTACACTGTGGACATTTTGGGAGGCAGCCCGCAGGCTATCTAAACGTTCTTGAATAGTCCGACTGCAAGTGTGGAGACCCTTATTATCAATGTATTCCCTGTATGTCTGGTAAGTTCGCCAGTCAATGTTCTGGTGGGTAGAAGGGAAAGTGATGGAGGCAGGAGAGTAGTGTGTAGGTGGAATAGCATAAGGCTCTCCATGGTAACCTGAAGGGAACACATCAGCTTTGCGTGGGTGGATGTATGGTGGCCGACCACCAGACACCATACCAGGCCTGGCTCTGATCATAATTGGATCCTGACCAATTAGATCATAGTCCCCCCTATGACTTGGGCCCAGTCGGCCCATGTGAACATCAGGAGGTACCACCACAGTCCGAACACTTTCATTGCACACACACACCACTGTTTGCGTTTTTGGAATTGGTGGTGGAGGTGAGGGGGGTACTGGTATCTCCACCCGGTATCCTAGATCAGATAGTGCACCCCCCGGGACTGATGTCTCAGTGGCCTGGGCCATCCCCGGGGGCTTAGAGTCTACTCGAGCATAACATATAGGGGGTGGCTCTGGGATATGGCGGGCATTTCCACTGTATGCGTCATGACCCTTAAGGTAGGCATCCTGGGAATAGGCCTGTGGAGGAAAAAAACTCAGGTAAATTGAAGCTTATACACATAACATGCTTTGTGCTGATGAGAAAACTTGATATTCATGATGTCTTCCCACAAATAGTCCTCTCTGTGTGGGAAGATAGCATTATTGTTTGTGTGTGGGAGTTTGACAGGTCACATGTATGAGCAGAACTCTGTGTGCTGGAAAATTAGACCATATACACAACAATATTCAACATTGATAGTTCAGTACAGCTTAAAAATACACAAGGCAATTAACATGACTTATACAGAGCTGCAAACATCTAAAATAATTTCTGCAGTGTATAACAGCAAAATAACAGTTATCTGATCTCAGCTGGAAGTAAACCGATAAATCCTTCCCTTTAAACTGTATTATGGTTCTGGAAACCAATCAGAGGATCTGTCGCCATTTCACACACTAAGATGCAGGTCCAAAAGGAAACACAAAGCAGACTAAAATATTAATATTAAATAGTAATTGAGAGTAACAAGAACAGGATTGTCACCAACCATCTGGGTCACCACACGAGAACGAAGGGACACAGAAGCCAGAGGTGAATGACAGCCCTGATTAGAAACGGTGCTAAATCTGATCTCAGTAATCATTTCAAAATCTAAAATCCAAGGTAAACAACTACAACACTTCAGTTAAAGTTTGAAGAGTGACAGATTGAAAAAAAAAAAAAAAAACTAGGTTCCATTTTGTTTGTCTTATTGTCAAATTTGACGGATTCCAAATCAAGCTTTTCCAATTGTTGCATCGCAAGCAGGTCTTGTACAGTGGACTTTCAACCCATCATACATTCCTTTCATAACAACACAAACTGAATGTGATATCAGTAGTTGGGAACTTCGCCCCTCCTTTCATGAAATGCCACAGATGGTGCGTAAAGTTACAGAGGCCAAAGTTCATCATTGGAAAGGAGAGAGAGAGAGAGAGAGAGAGAGAGAGAGAGAGAGAGAGAAGGATAAAAAGGGGCGAGGCAGAGCAAACATGCCAGCTGAATATAACTTAGCACTATTCGAAAGCCTACATCAAACAGGTCACATATTCTCCATGTTGCTACAACTGAGAAATGCAACCTACTCCATGATAGTATACAAAACAAGACACACGTCATGACAGTCAACTGAAAATGACGAGGGTATAAGGATATAAGCCACCGACGTGAATATGACGACATGCATGACATTTAATAAATGCAAATGAAGAGAAAAAAAAACAAAACAACATCAATGTTGCATTACATTTGTTCTGCTTACCAGATTAGGGATTTTCTGCAAAAACTGAAGCCATTACATCACAAACGAACCAAAGAAATTTTTTTAGGAAAAGTAAACACACATCAAACGTGAGCAAAACCCCCCAAAAATCAAGCCCACATATAGGCATCCACTATCAATGCACAGGAGTTGCAGTGCTGCCAGTGAGGAGGGACCGTGGGAAGGTAAAGGCGAGCTGTGGGAAGACTGTTACGTTAGCAATGCCACCTGCTCGTCCTCGTTGCTTCCAGTCGAGGTGGGGGCTGAGGTGCCTGCAGCCTCCATCATGTAGTAGCAATCGGCTCTCCATCTCTCCCCTCTCTGTTCATCCGCAGGCAGATTTCTCGCCGATCACACACACATGCTCACATGCTCCCACCCTCCCTCCAACTCATGCATCCACTCTCTCCCTCCCCCTGGAAAGCTGTAACCATTCACATGTCGGAGCAGATGCATGATTATACATTCAGCTCAGATGGTTCTGCACCCCTCCCTTATTTTCTCTCTCTCTCTCTCTCTCTCTCTCTCTCTCTCTCTCTCTCTCTCTCTCTCTCTCTCTCTCTCTCTCTCTCTCCTTTTTTCCTCTCTTTCGAATCTATTCCTGATAGACAAACCAGTCCAGAACACAGAGCAGTCAGCTGATCTAATCTTGTTTCCTGTCTCTCTTTCTTTCAGTGAAATCCTCAAGACACTTCCCACTGTAGCATCCTTATAACACCTCTTCAGATCAACTGCGTTACTATGACTGATCACACCAGATCTTCACGCAGCAGAAAACCCTGTTTGGACAGGCCACATCACTACCTTGCTATGCTACAAGCTCAAATAATCTCACAACTGCATACAGAATCAGACACCACCAATACAAAAATAGCTGTGTAGAAGCCAAACAGAAGAGTGCAAAGCAATGGAAAGAGTGGGTGGCCAAGCAATATTTTACTCAAAATTAATTGGATTTTGCAAAACATTATACCTTTTTAGGAACATTGAGTTTTTTGCATAGTGATTTTTATAGCCGTCACAATGACCCCTTTTACACCTGTTATACAATTTGCTAATTACAGGTGTAAACAGGGCCCACGTTTTTTGTGATCAGATTACAAAAACCACATATGGAGGACATTTAAAACCTGCATGTGAACACGTCGCATTTGAGGTGTAAACGCTAATCTGTTCTCATGCATCCCAGACAGCAACAAAGCATCAACTCTCAACTGTCAATCAAACACTGCGCTAAAACAGAGTTTACATTTTGACGGTTACGTGTGGCATTAAAATAAAATAACTTCTTTTGATGGTGGATGCAAGAAAATTTTACGAAACTTCTTTAGTGAGTCTTATATCAGTTCTGCTCGAAATGTGTGTGTACTTAAGATTCAATTTCAACTGCAGAAACAATGTGCTTTTTTTGTACTGCCTTGGTCTTTTATTACTTTTTTTGCTGTTCACCATGATGAACACTGACATAGTGAATTATAAATGTAGATATGAAATCAGCGACCTTCCCTCAGAAATCCAAAAAAGTGCATTAGCAACCAGGTGTAAACAGCATGACCACACATGTGATCAGTTCACCCAAGACGCATCCTTAAACCAGCTAGCTCAAGCTTGTTGCCAGTTGTTTTTTTGAGTCCGTACAAAACAATGAACTGGCCATCCAGGATAGCAAAATGTTCTGAACTAGTTGGCAATTCAGTCAGAATCATTCAGACAGCTCGCTAAAGGACTGAATTGTTTGGAGCGGTTTCTCACGCTTCCATACAGCAGTAACAGGATACTCCAGAAGACAAAAAGAGTGTGCATTTTTCAAAAATACTGTCATCAATGAAAATGCTGCAAATGACCTCAGACCATCTCAAGAGGTGCTCACTAAAATATGTTCACTTTATTTCCACAGAGCAGTTCATACTTAACATGCATTATTATTATTTTTATATATTGATAAGATAAAAAAAATAATACAAGAACATGTTCACCAAAAATTGAGTTCTATTTCATTTTCTTTAGGCAGCAATAACTGCAGGCTATTACGAAACGCAATGCAACACAAATTCAAAAAGAACACTGTTGATATAATTTGGCAGCATTAATTGGCGAATAGAAATAAATGTATTAGGCTTACACCTAATAGGGAAACTGTTTTATTTCTTTAAAGCACAGACTATGTTAAGTAACAAACTGTTTTATGAAATTAGACATTTTGTGGGTTGTGTTGAACTTTTTAGAGGTAATGGGTTATTTATATCTCAATTATAATTATCATTATTATAATGTTTACATTAATAATTGTCTTTAGATCTCAATTTGTATTTTCCAATTGTTTCTAAGAATAATTGTGTGATGGCAAATTAATGGGCCATTGGAGACGATAAATGTTTGAATTTGGGGAGGTGGTTACTGGTTAAATACGATTTCACTAATCGTTTCATTATTTTAATTGCTTTTTCATTTCGTTTAATAGTGCGATTTGAATTTAGAAATATCTTTGGTTTAAGTTTTTCATGTTTCAATAAATGAATTATAAAGAAAAATAAATAAAAGAATAAATACCCATCCACTGACCTAGGCAGGAGGGTTGAGAATGTATTTGGATTTTGCAATGTTTTACTATAAAAAAATATTGCAAAAATATTTCTTTCATATAGCCCAGCCCTACGGTACTCTGAACCACACTACACTAAAAAATATATATTTTTTACCGTTTCAACATTTAATTTTTGCTGATTTAAGCAAAAAACATTTTACAGTATTTGTTATTTAAATACAGTACATATACTGCTTACAGTAATGACATTCTAATGAAATTAATCTTTGGAGAAAAAAGGGAAAATATAAATTTTCCAATGTGGCCATTATTTTTTATCAAAAAGGCTGAATGCAACAACAACAAAAAAATTGAATAGGCCTTAAGCGTAATTTCCTTTTTTGGTGGGTGACTTCGTGTACAATATGGCCTAGACACACATCAGCCTGGCCAGTATATCAGTCTATAAATAATGAAAACCCTCAACTAGACACCGATACATCCTCTTTGGAGTGACTACTCATGCAACTCATTTTCAATAAGCAATGTAATAACATTTCCAACTTGAGTGTCATATTGTCATAAGTTTAAGATTTCAGCTCCCAAGCAGCAGGAGAGAGGAGGTGATGTAAACTGGAATATAAAATGCAAATCTTAAAATATTTTACATGCTGTAATATTGTGATAACATGCAATTAACTTGCCATCAATATTCGAACAGCATTAAATGTACAAAAATACATGAATGTATTTTTTCCATACATAAGGATAATTGGTTTTAGTGTAGTCTGTACATGAAACAGCAGAGGCATTTTGAGAAATGCCTTTGCCTGCTGCCAGAGAGACTTCAAACGATGTATTGCTGAAGTAAATGGCATGCATTAAAAGTTAATCTAAAGGGCAAAGAAATGAGTGGAGGACTCCATGTTCTCACTAAGCTGAGTCAAAGGGTGGACAAAATTAGAGTACTGAAAAGACTTTTAAATGAAATTGAGAAACACACTTCATTTGAAAGTCTTTTCATGGAGTCCTGCGTTTATTTGTTTGCTCATTATATTAACTTTTATTGCATGCTATTTACTGTAGTAAGCAAGGTGACTATTCACACAAAAATGTTAGAACATCATAATGCTATGCATAATTTAATTTAATTCAAACCAACTGATCTCAGTTCAGGACACTCTGGGCTGTCAGTGAAGGGTTAAACTTTGAGTCATGTGACAAAACAACATGGTGCCGATCTCAGCGGAGTTTGTTTTTGGGAAAAATGGCAACATTGAAACCTGTTTGATGTCAAGCTGATGTTTTCAACGCACTCAGATGTATTTCATCACAAACACCAATTGAAATCCATAGTAATTCAGTCAAAAGCATTTTTTCTATGTACAGATTGAAATTCAGTTTGCAATAAATTGCATTATGACAGATGAATAAAGCACCTATTGTGCTTCTTTAGCAAGCGGTTCTCATTCTGTGGCTGCATTGTTAGTGAGGTTTGAGGCCTGCTGCCACCTAATGCTGCGGCTCATAAAAACGTACTTCAAGCCTGAATTGCTTGTATGGTAGGGAAATCTGTACTTCTATTAAAGAATCAGGGGGCATGATTAATTGCATAAACACGTTATTTTTTTATACTGTATAAATCGCACTAAATTTATGCTTTATATCAACAGCCCGAACAAACACACAATCATGCACTTTCACAAGATAAAGTTACTCCATGAATCACTTCCTAAGGGCGTTTTCACACGACTCATTCGGGTCATTTGTTTCAGAACCTCGTGCGTTTTCTCCCCTGGTTCGGTTCATATAGGCATACATGAGGTCTTGGACTTTGGACTTGTTGGTCAAGCACATCCCACAGATGCTCAATCGGACTGAGATCTGGGGAGTTTAGAGGCCTTGAACTCTTCATCATGTTCCTCAAACCATTCCCAAACAATGTGTGCAGTGTGGCAGTGGTCAACGTTTTGGCTCATCAATTTAGGTTGATCTTCACGATCGCTTCTCCCTTTTGGATAGCGGCAGAACAGACAGAGGAAGGACAGTGTCAGCACGGCGTCAGCAACTTTTTGACAGAAAAAACATGGCTTCACTTTTTCTGTATGTGCGCACATGCGCAAGCATGAGCAGGCATGAGAGGGAGAGAAAGAGAACTCTGTGACTATAAGAACAGGTACTTTTCGATGCAGAAATTAAGTAAAACCAACTAATGATGTATAAAATTATCAACGGAAATTTTACACTTTTGGTCAGTTTTAAAATATAACCTTGTGAAAGTGAACACAATCATGAAGAAATTCAACAAAGTATTTTAGCCAATTTCAGAACAAATCAAGCAAGCTACAGGTCTGAAAATGCCCTAAATCACGATCACAATTGCTTTTGCTAACGCTGTACTTCTATTGTTATTTCAGCAAGATCCACCTGACAGGGAATCAGAGAGAGAGTTGCAGTGAGTCTGTATATTTGTCATATCTGTGACTGAAGATAGCGAGATCTCAGCAAAACTGCCAGCATGTGTGGCACCCTCTGCCTAAATCAAGTTGTTTGGAGTGCACAAGTGTGGCGCCAAATTTACAGGTCCTTCAAAATATTGTGTTGTGTGCTGAAATGTAATACATACAGTTAGGGGTTTATTGAAATCCCCAACACTAAGCATGCACAATTTCAAATGGTATGATTGCCAAAGTAACAACTAGTAAAAGTAGACACAGACTGAACAAATGTTCAGTCAATACGTTTGGTTGTTGAAGACATCCTGATCTAATATTATTGTCTTCAGTAGGGGTGTGCTAGATTCAGATTGAGAGAGAGCTAGAGCAGTGGTGTGAATGGTGTTTTTAAGACAAATTGCAAACTTAAAAGTACCTGATTGCATGACAGAAGCAGAAAACATTATCCCTGTTAAAGGAACAGTTCGCCCAAAATGAACATTTAACCATGTTGTTCCAGACCGGAGTGAATTTCTTTCTTCAGTGCAACACAAAAGGAGACATTAAGCAGAATGTTTGCCTCAGTCACCAGTGAGATCTTTTGTCGAAGGCCGGTCTTTCGGATGAGATGCTAAACAGAGGTCCTGACTCGCTGTTGTCATTAAAATCCCAGGGCACTTCTCATAAATGAGTAGGTGTATAACTGGCCAAATTCCCTCCACTGGCCCTTCTCAATCATGACCTCTTAATAATCCCGACCCATTAACTGGCTGTATCACTCTACTCTCCACCAACAGCTGGTGAATAGTGAACATACTGGAGCACTATGGCTGTCATCGCATCATCCAGGTGGATGCCTGCACACTGGTGGTGGTAGAGGAGAGTCCCCTGTTCATGATATAAAAGTCTTTGAGTGTAGTGTAAGAAAAGAGTTATACAATTGTACATTCACTCACTAACAACTGTCAATGTATGGGGAAAAAAAAAGATGCAATGAAATTGAATTGGGAATGACAAGGCTAACATCCTGCTTAACATCTCGTATTGTTTCAGAGAAATAGTTTGTCACTTTTTGGGTAAACTTAAACAGCCATATTTTATATTAACTTTAAATGTTGTCGCTAAATCAGAAGTCAATTGCAGCAGAAAGGATCAGTTGTACCTGAGCTGTATGTGTGTGTGAGAGCTAGCCCATGTGCCAGGCCCCAGCTGGCATACCTCTCCCAGCTGAGCGACTGCTTCAACACAAACAGCCTTTCATATAGCGAGAGCTTCCATCCTGCCTCAGAGAACATCCTGCCCTTCACATCTACCAGCTCTGAAGCTCCATTATACTAGAGCATAAACTAAACTCAAAGCAATCAAATTTATAACTTCCCATCAAAGTACAGCATGTTCAAAGTACACAACAGCAGTTCAAATGTTCTTGATTAATGATACAGCTAATCTGAATCAAATCAAGTTCATTTGAATGAGTCAAAAAAAAATCCCAGAAACAGCATTCAACATGGAAGTGTGAGTGTAACGGAAAGTGTTGTGGAGAACACAAGACAGAGGGGCATCTGTAATGGTGTGATAGTCTGAGGCTCACTGAAGGAGGACAGATTGCAGTGTCCTGGTTAGCAGCCCCAGATTCTGCAGATACCGCCCATTTCCTCTGAAACGGGTCAGAACCTTTATTTCCATCAGTGCAAATAGAACAAATGCCACCCAATGCATACTGAAAATATACAGCATCTGAATAACTCATTAGAACGATGCATTCAGAACCTTTCTACCAGTTTTACTTAAAAGGTGCACGAAGTAACACCTAGTCAGTGTCCAAACCAAACGTGATGTAAAAAATTTGTTTGAAAGTGACAATTCTGTGATGAAAGTGAAAATGCTATGAGATGTGACATGATCGCAGCCATTCAAGAACATTTTTGATGTGGCTATATAGAACAAGTTTCGCACCACGCTGCAGAATTAGAAATCATGTGGCCGATAAATAGTCCTCTTCACTCGTTGCTCATCACTGATACGGCTGGTTTAGACAAAAAGAGATGAATCGGCCAAACATCTATCGGGCAAACATTTGACAGATGAGTCGGCCAAAAATATGCATCAGCTAATAAACCAATTATCGGCACTATCTGATGTAAATCAGGGTCGATTATTTCAAGTACTACATTACAAATTTTACCCTATTTGATTACTCGCATAAAAGCTCGACACCGTGAGAAAGCTATTTTAGCTACAAAGGGACAAGCTTCATCATTTAGAATCCAGTCAATCAAGGTCAAGTATGCTAATGTGAATTAATAATGTGCTTTTAATTGATAAGTGAAACCAGTTTCTCTGAAACATGGAAGAAATGTAGACACATAGGGAATTAAGATATTATTTAAATTAGGGGTCAAACGATTATCGGTCTGGCCGACGGATCCGATCTTCATAATTTTTCTAAAGATTGGAATAGTCTGATCTGATTGCGGATATATTTTAAAATGCGCTCCATTGGCTTTGATGCCACTGCCTCTCTCTGAAAGTTTGCTGCTTGAAGCTTGGCTCAATGTCCCGCCCACAGTATTATCGGATTGGTTATATGTAGGGCTGGGCGATATGGCTTCAGAATTTATATCTTTATATTTTTCAACAAACTGACTATAAACACTCACCTAAAGGATTATTAGGAACACCATACTAATACTGTGTTTGACCCCCTTTCGCCTTCAGAACTGCCTTAATTCTACGTGGCATTGATTCAACAAGGTGCTGAAAGCATTCGTTAGAAATGTTGGCCCATATTGATAGGATAGCATCTTGCAGTTGATGGAGATTTGTGAGAGGCACATCCAGGGCACGAAGCTCCCGTTCTACCACATCCCAAAGATGCTCTATTGGGTTGAGATCTGGTGACTGTGGGGGACATTTTAGTACAGTGAACTCATTGTCATGTTCAAGAAACCAATTTGAAATGATTCGAGCTTTGTGACATGGTGCATTATCCTGCTGGAAGTAACCATCAGAGGATGGGTACATGGTGGCCATAAAGGGATGGACATGGTCAGAAACAATGCTCAGGTAGGCCGTGGCATTTAAACGATGCCCAATTGGCACTAAGGGGCCTAAAGTGTGCCAAGAAAACATCCCCCACACCATTACACCACCACCACCATCCTGCACAGTGGTAAAAAGGCATGATGGATCCATGTTCTCATTCTGTTTACGCCAAATTCTGACTCTACCATCTGAATGTCTCAACAGAAATCGAGACTCATCAGACCAGGCAACATTTTTGCAGTCTTCAACTGTCCAATTTTGGTGAGCTCTTGCAAATTGTAGCCTCTTTTTCCTATTTGTAGTGGAGATGAGTGGTACCCGGTGGGGTCTTCTGCTGTTGTAGCCCATCCGCCTCAAGGTTGTGCGTGATGTGGCTTCACAAATGCTTTGCTGCATTCCTCGGTTGTAACGAGTGGTTATTTCAGTCAAAGTTGCTCTTCTATCAGCTTGAATCAGTCGGCCCATTCTCCTCTGACCTCTAGCATCAACAACGCATTTTCGGCCCCAGGATTGCCGCATACTGGATGTTTTTTCCCTTTTCACACCATTCTTTGTAAACCCTAGAAATGGTTGTGCGTGAAAATCCCAATAACTGAGCAGATTGTGAAATACTCAGACCGGCCCGTCTGGCACCAACAACCATGCCACGCTCAAAATTGCTTAAATCACCTTTCTTTCCCATTCTGACATTCAGTTTGGAGTTCAGGAGATTGTCTTGACCAGGACCACACCCCTAAATGCATTGAAGCAACTGCCATGTGATTGGTTGATTTGATAATTGCATTAATGAGAAATTGAACAGGTGTTTCTAATAATCCTTTAGGTGTGTGTGTGTGTGTGTGTATATATATATATATATATATATATATATATATATATATATATATATATATCTATCTATCTCTCTCTCTCTCTCTCTCTCTCAGAGTTTCCGCTAGAAAAAAATGGTGGCGGTCAAAGTGACCGGCAGAGGTTTCGTTTTACGGACATTTTGATGATATGCCGGTCAAATATCGCCTCTTAATTAGTCAAGTTGAGGAAAACTGGAGGCAGGCTATGTAACTTAAAAAAATGACATAATCAGGCCGTATAGAATGCAACATGTTTATTAGCCTAACTTTCAAATAGACGGAAAAAAAAACATGAACGTCCGATTGGCGTTTCACATTCATTGTTTAACAAACCAATCCCCCTTCCCCACATTAAATATCTGAATAGTAGCCTATTGTTTTTACTCAAGCGAACTTAATTATACACTCTCAGTATGTCTCATTTAGCTGGTAACATTTAAATTGGCCACCGTGAAATGACTCCTTGTCAAATGAACTGGAACAAACAAATGACTAGGCCTATAACATTGTCTCGCGTCATTTTAGGCTACTTTTTACGCTGTTTGCAGTGCTGAATTGTGCAGCTGCCGACTTAAAATCAAAACTTCCCAGTGTCTCTCCACAACTTGCATAAGCCGCGTAACCTTGTTCTCCGCAAGGCGACTTCGCTGCTTCGTCTTGATCCGATTCTGCAGCGAGAACCCCCTCTCTGCAGGAACACTCGAGACCGGGATTACACAGGCTATCTTGGTGAGCTTGGTCCACTCTGGATACATTTTAGGCTTATTCTTCAAATTCAGATTGTGTTAGGGGGGCGGGATTATTAGGCAATTTTAATCGGACAATTTGACCGGAGAGATTTAATTTAGTCGGACATTTCATTTTTTTTCCGGCCAATGTCCGGTAATTACCGGACAACGGAAACCCTGAGATAGAGATATATATATATATATATATAATTATGTTTTTGCTCTGAAATAGCATAAGTGTTTTTTTTTTGTTTGTTTTTTTTATCAGAGGAACCATTATTTCATCTAAATCAACAACTGTAGCCATGTAGAATAAATATTTCAATATGTATTAAATAAAAAAAATCTATTGAAGGCATGTTTCCCCACAGTTTTGAGTAAAATGTAATCATTTTAATTGATTTGCATGTTTATACTTATTTTTAACATACAATCCTATATGCAAGCTTAAATGTCATTTATTGTCATATAGTTTTACCAAATCATTTTTCTTTGTGAATGGACAACAATGAACAACTCAGAACTGAAGGACAATGAAATGAGTCTACTGATGCTCTCAATGAAACGTAATGGTCAATTAAAATAAATTGCAATATTCATGATTTTGTTGAATTTTACATCGTCAGCAAAATCATCATGATTATATTGTGGGTATTCTATGTATCGCCCAGCCCTTGTTATATGTCACAAGTAAATGGTCAATCAACACTGCACTCCGTATTTGTGGGAGAGAGGTGTGAAAGAGGAAAGATGAAATCACTGAGAGGACAGGCTATTTTCAAAAGGTAAGAATGCAGATACTGAAGTTGCGATATACCAGCAGTCACCAATTAGCAGACCGCTAAAGTGTAGAAAAGTTCAGATGGGGCAATCGTTGTCATGCTGTCTGATTTAACAGAGTACTTGTCCATATGAGTTGGTGTTATAGCTGATAGCGGTAGCTAGCTAACCAACCAACGTTAGAAGGTTTAGCAAACGCAAATGTAAGCTTTGCTAGTGTTAAATATTTCACCTCTGTTGTGAATAAAATCCCATTGCCCAAATTGGCCCCAAATATTGTTTTTCAGTCTCCTTGATTATTAATAACCTTTATCGGTATCGGCCCTGAAAAAAACGTATCAGTCGACCCCTAATTTAAATTTCTTTCAAAGTTGTGTCATTTATCTTTGATTTGAAACATGGGAGCATAAAAAGCAGACACAACAAACTATCAGTGTACAGTGCTTCACTAACTAAAACTGTTTTACTCTATGTAAGGGTGATGCCCCCTCTTCAGGTCTGTCATGTAGATTTCACATGACAAGCCGAATACAACTCACTCTAACGAGGTCACCCTCATGACATCCCAGGTGTGTTTTACTTTCTTCACCAGAACACATTTAAAGAAAATATCTAATATAAAATGCAAGTGAATGGTGATTTCTCTTTTGAAGCTCCAAAAATAAGACAGCATAAACTTCATCCATACGACACCAGCTGTTAAATAAATGTCTTCTAAAGTGACACAAATTTTTTGGGTGTGAAAAAGATAAATATTTAAGGCCTTTTATAAACTCTAAATCATAATTCCGGTCAGCAGCGGTAAGCATGTGTGATAGCATTAGCATTTGAATCAAGTGAGAACTGACGCATGTGAGTCAAAAACCCGGAAGAGCAGCGCTATTTACAAGTGAGGAGGAACGCTATAGAGTAGCTTGGTTATGAAATGCAGTGCATAAAATCATGCAGATACAGGTCAGGAGCTTCAGTTAATGTTCACGTCAACCATCAGAATGGGGAAAAATGTGATCTCAGTGATTTGAACCGTGACATGATTGTTGGTGCCAGATGGGCTGGTTTGAGTATTTCTATAACTGCTGATCTCCCGGGATTTTCACACACAACATTCACTAGAATTTTCTCAGAATGGTTCCAAAAAACATCCAGTGAGCAGCAGTTCTGTGGACGGAAATGCCTTGTTGATGAGAGGTCAACTGAGAATGGTCAGAATGGTTTGAACTGACAAAGTCTATAGTAACTCAGATAACCACTCTGTACAATTGTAGTGAGCAGAATAGCATCTCAGAATGCTATTCTGAGATGCGGGTTGGCACTGTTTTGGCAGCACGGTTTTGGACCTACACAATATTAGGCAAGTGGTTTTAATGTTTTGGCTGATCGGTGTATAAAAAGTTTAATAAGATCATAGTTTAGTGTGGGGTGTCAGGTGATTTAACAGATTACTTCTGCAGTTTAATGTGCTTGAGAGATGTTTAACCCCAGCTCATATTACTTACATTTTACTGATTTATTCTTAATTGTAAATATTATAAACTCAGTCATGCAAATTTCAACTCACATTTTGCAAAACAACTTGTCCAAAATAGCAAGTGAGTCCTTATTACTTCATAAAAAACATTAATTATAATACAATAAAAATAGGCTTACTTCATGGAGTGAAGTAACCAACCGGAGAGTCACAATAAACTATTGTTGATTTGTTGAACGTCAAATTTATCACGCCAAATTTATCACTAAATTGTACCGTTTAACTGAAATCTTGCATGTAACTGTAATGGGATTCTAATAATTTGGTTTATTTCATTTCAAGATTTAAATTGTACTATTGATATTTCTTTATATTCCTTCTATTTATATTTCTATTTACATAGATTGTTGTAGCCTTCAATTTGCACATTGTTTGAGGACAACATTCGGCAAGATGTGGAATAATGTTTTTAAAATACATGAAATTAAATTTGGCTTTCTCATTTGATTAACCAAATAATGAATCCACAGAAAATAACCTATGATTTAATGATGTCATACCAGCTGGAACATATTACACTTGCAGACTCACTATTGGCTAATTCAGTGTTTGAGGGCGGTCATTTTGATTAGACATCACTGTAGTCCTTATTTCACAACACTTAAGCATCACCTCAGTCAGCACCTAAGAATCAGTCTTCGACTTTGATGAAAGATGCTTTCAGCATATTTATAAAAAGCTCCTACTCTTACACAAGTCCTGCTTTTTTCTAAGAATATTTCGGCACTTAATTCAAAGCTTAAGACTATTCTTAGGAGCATTTCTGAGAAGTTTTATGCATGCGGCCCCTGGTGAAGTCATACTTGTCCCATAAGTGGGATTTCATGAGGGTGAGTAACTAATGAGATCATTTTTATTCCTTCAAATACAGGCCTGCACCGAATCTGCGGCAGTAGATTTTTGCAGACCTGGAAAGCATGATCTACCTCTTGTGTGTTCCTTTATTTGTCTAACTATTTTGGCTACTCTGATTAATAGTAGTAGTTGAGTGTAATACTTTTCAATCCATTCAGCAGAATTTTACATATTTTCCCCAAATTCTACAGAACATATGTCAAAAAGACTCCATCTGGGCCTGCTTTAAAAGAAACGGTGGACAAATATACAATCACAATAAAACCTTACCAGCTGTAGTATATCTTCATCTTTTGGCATCACACACAAATCCAGAAAAGTATGACTAAAAGGGGGAAAAATAAATAGGTTTAGGCCACAATTAGACATTTATCACTATACACTTAATTTAACAAACTTAACACGCTCTCACCTGTTCTGGATGAGCTCAATGACTTCTGAGTATGTCTTCCCAATTATGCTCTCACCGTTCACTTTCACTATTCTGTCTCCTGTTGAAAGACAATTCCATTATCAGACCTTGAGAAGCAACACAAAATGTGCAATATATTTTTGAAGTAATGGTATAATTACCAGTGCAGAGTCCAGCACTGTGAGCAGGCCCTCCCTCTTTGACCTGCTTCACAAAGATTGTGTCCATGGGCTCTAGTCTGTTCCGCGGTCTCCCTGGAAACAACAAAAGCAGCATTGTCAACGAGTGGAGTGGCCCAGATCACAACAAACCGGAGCCGGGAGGAACCGAGTGGTCACAAGATCAAGCCACTATAAATATTTTTATCGTGCCAGCTCAAACCAAAACACTTAACCCATTGATGCAACGGAAATGCTGTGGCTTCCTCTGGAAGTGACCCATCTAGAAGTGACCCAACATTTAATGTGACAACTGTCACCCCCTTAAGGAGTGCCATACTTGGCATCACTCAGATATAATCGGCCAGCACACAGCTCACGGCTCCAACAATGAACAACTAACACTGCAGATTCCCTGAGGATCACAGCTATGACACATTAAGTCAGTGTCCTGTCTACTTGCACTGAAAGGCACGAGCACTCTATGAAGGCCCAATACTAAAGTTGGGGCAGGTGATCGCCTCTCCTAGCGACTAATCTGTGACCTTGCCACATCTCTGAATGAGACCAGGGCAGCATAACATCTAGACTTTGCACCCAACTGACCCTTTGCCAAGCCCCATCTTAAATGTTTACTGACCAATTTGGCAATTTTGGCAACTGTTGCGGTCAGACATTTTCATTAACAATTGTTTGCTTTTTTTATAAAGGAGAGTCCATGTGAGTCTTATATGTTTGAATTGGAATTTTATAGAAATTCTAAAAGAAAAATATGGAAAAAACTTTGTTTTGTTTCCATAAAGTGACAAGAGATACCCAGGGTTTTAATGATATGCTGCTACAACCAATGAGCTGCTTGTTCACTGTCAAATATCAAATAGTCTGCTGTGGGTAATGTTCCCGTTATTATATGTATTATGCGTAATAATGGTTTGTTGCTTTTGGTCCGTTGTTACTTGTGTGGTCTTTTCAGATGGTCCCTTATCACACCTGCAACATTATTAGGAAGTTTTAGCACAATGTGGACTTTTTAGATGGTCCCTAACCAACATTAGGCAAAATTTACAGTGAATATTAAGGTTAAATTAACGATCTTGAATGATTTCACCGTTGTGCCATCTGACCAGTTTACGGGACAATACAGGACGTGACTTTTTATCTTAAAAAACTGGACGATCCTAAATTTTACAGGGCAGGTGGCAACCATAAGTGTTGCATACGCTCCCAATGGCTCAGCCGAGTTATTTTCCAAGGCAACATGGAATGTAAACAAAGGTTAGGCTAGAGGAGTGCTGACTTACATTTTGTTCTGAAAGAATTAAGACCAACATTTTAGACGACTAACTAGTAGACTAGTCTAAAACAGTTTTATGCAACCGGCCCCTGACCACAAAAAGATTTAGAACCCATTTAGACCTGTATTTAGTGCTGAACACATGTGACCACATCTTATTTCCAGGTGTAAACAGGGTTTATATGTCACTCCACCACAACATTTATAATCTAACAGCTGTGTACTTGCGGAGCCAATCACCATGTGACTTCAAGTGCTCCGGTCATTTAAACCAAGTCATCTGTGTCAAAGCAGTTTTGTAGCACTCTGTATAGGAGTTCTTGTGTTTCTTACTTTTTTCTTGTTTTGCACATATATATATATATATCTCTCTCTCACACACACACACACACACACACACACACACACACACTCACACAGCGCTGTGATCTTAGGCACATAAGATGCTTAACAAAAACATTTGTCTTAAGGTGGTTATTTATATTTTCAGGTTTAGTGTGTCAATAGGAAATATACATTTTATATTCCAAAACTTATTTTGCAAATAGAATAGAACGACAGAGATTGGGTCACACTGAACATTGTTTTAGCTTTTTTTATGTTTACTGGACTTTGTTTGATGTTAATTGATAAATGAAAACTATTTATGGCATTAATTTTAAGACATCCTCACTATGCAACATTTTTCCCAAGTGCCTAAAACTTTTGCACAGTACTGTATTTACACACACACATACATATATACACACACACACACACACACACACACACACACACACACACCTATATATACACACCTATATATATATATATATATATCTTTATATATACACACACACACACACACACACACACAACGTTCCAAAAGTGCTGATGTTTACTATAACAGCACAGGGACACTTCACTGTTAGTAACACTCCATAGACAGTGTTTGCGTTTGTTATAGACATTACTGTGCATTGTATGTTACATATGTACTCTGTGTCTCCTAAATGAATAAAAAACTCATTAAAATCCGATCTGACTCTGAAGGCTAAAACATTTCCAAAAATCTGACTTTGATTAAATATTTAATTGGTTCTGGTATGTACAAATTTTGCGTGCTGTTTTGTAAGACTTCTGCCAAACCATATGTGAGAAGCCTTAAAAGCCACTCAAGCATGCTCAGCATTCAGCATGATACAGACACAAACAATACCACTTAGGCCTGGCTTACAGATGATTCAACTGATTTTAGACTTTTGCAGGAATGTAAAACGGAGTTCGCACTAAAATTGAAGTCTAAAGTAAAAGCAAATAAAAGGATGCAGTGGTGTTGTGGGTGTGAAGGGGAATGTGCTATAAAAAAAAAAAAGCATAATTTAAGTTTGAGAGCAGCTGGAAACAAGCTGAAATTGTAAGAGGGGGAGGAGGGTTAATGTAGTTAGCCTTTAGGAAAGCCTGTCTGTTTTAAAAACTGCTCCCACTGATAAAAAATGTGAACACAGAGCAGAAAATTAGAATACTTCTGCCATTGCATAATGAGCTTTAGAGGGTGAATCTTTCTTGATAAACTGTAATGGCTCCAGTGCTACAACAGGTAATGATTGCTTGTTTGTAAAGCGTTTGCTTAAGATTTGCCTATAGAGATTGCAGCACGAAAGCTGCAGTGCTTCAAAGCCTGTGCCATTGTATTCATATTTAGTTTGTGTAAAACATAGTGTGGGTGTTTATTATAAATCTCAGAGCAAAGGCACAGATTGTAACTAAACAGATTTTAAGTAGCAACGGTTGTATATGCATTGTATATAATGAAAAAATAATGCATACTTTGTATGGTATACAATGCATACCGCTTATTTTTTT
Organism: Moxostoma hubbsi; assembly: GCA_032164185.1. Lineage (NCBI taxonomy): Eukaryota > Metazoa > Chordata > Actinopteri > Cypriniformes > Catostomidae > Moxostoma > Moxostoma hubbsi. The sequence goes on along the minus strand of JAVLUX010000004.1, from coordinate 7,202,154 downwards.
TAAAAATAGTGTGTTAAACAATGCATTATGTAGCAATAAACATTTAATTATGCAACATTAAAACGGTAAGTTACATTGTTGTCACATGACCTCATTACGTGCATGTTTAATACAGCAAGTTGCTTCCAGTTATCATCTCAGAAATAAAAACATTGGTTTTAGATTTGCATAATAATGATCCTGATCAAATAATGAGTCCCAGTAAATTATCGATACATCTAAAAAGATGTGGATTGAAGTATTCCTTACAGTCTGCAATGTAGTATCAAGCATATTTTTTCAATGTAGTAGGTCATCTAGGTATTCCATTCTGTGTATACAGAAAAATACAATACTATGCAGAATATACATTAGGGTTGCCATGGTGTACGGTGTTACTCTGTACAAGGGATAACACCGGAGTGAAATTTTATACCGGGTAATTTTATACTTCCAATATCAATACAATAGCCTAACAAATAGAATAGCCTTAAAGAATAGTTGCCTAAAGAAGATTTTGAGACCCATGATAAATTAACCTAAATAACGCATTGAAAGCCAGATGCTCTTACCATTACAATGTATCAAATTACACAGGCAGCAAAGCGTTTAATTGCAGGTAGGGAATATAATGTGCATGGTGGGTAACTGAAAGACATCTTGTGGCTAGAAATGCTGTCAGACACACAGACACGCGCTTGAAGAAACACACTTTATTATATTTTTAATAACAGATAACAGAAAATCCATCTATGTGCATGTCTGGTGCACTGTTTGTACAGAGGTGTGCAGTCTCGTGGAACACATATGTAAATAGTTCTCACTCTTTCTTAGTTTCAGTCTTCTGAACCTTTTTTTGCTAGAATAGTATGGTCTATGAGAATGCAGCAAATGACTTCAGACATCTCAGCTTATGAGGTGCTCGGAGTTCAGTTCGCTTTATTTCCACAGAGCAGTTTGCTGTGACTCTGCAAGGTCAACTTTATATATTGCCTATACATCTGTGATTAAATCATAAAATAATACCAAAACACCTTCACCTCAAATCATGATTTATATTTCAGTGATTATTATCATCATTATAACTATTATGTTTACATTTCTAATTGTTTTAGATCTTAATTTGTATTAGATATATTCCGCCTATTGTCATGGACAGATACTTGCGTGACGGTAAAAGGTGGTAATATAAAATTTTTTGACCACTTTATTTTAATTGCCTTTTCATTTAGTTTGAAGTGCAATTTCAATTTAGAAATGTCTTTGGTTTAAGTTTTTTTTTTAAATTATTATTATTATTAATTTAATTTGATGCAAAATCACTAAAGCAAGAATATTCACAGATCTTGACAATGTAATGGGATATTGTGATTTTCTTTTCTTTATATAAATATTGTGAACTTATTTCTTGCATATCACCCCAGTAGATAAACTAGGCTGAAAGTTAATAAAACTCTAACATTAAACCTGCCAACAACACACAATATGTGATGTATTTGCCAGGACGACGAAATACCCGACCGGTAGCCCATGATGGAGAGAGTGCACAGATGAAGTAGATTCATTACCAGAGATGTTGCATCTTATCACATGGCTTGAGTGCATTACCGTGGAGACCTAGCACGTGTGGAGGCTTCACGCTATTCTCCAAGGCATCCACGCATAACCACGTGCCCACTGAGAGCGAGAACCACATTATAGTGACCACAAGGAGGTTAACCCAACGTGACTCCAACCACCCTAGCAACAGGGCCAATTGGTTGCTTAGGAAGCCTGACTGGAGTCACTCAGCACACCCTGGATTCGAACTTGGATTCGAATTTGACTCCAGGTGTGGTAGTCAGCGTATTTACTTGCTGAGCTACCTAGGCCCCCGAACGTCACATATTTTATACGTCAGTTGACGTAATAGTATTCAGTGTGTTTTGTTGGAAAACCAATATTTTCTTGTACGTTTAAGAGATTTTTTTTATAAGGTTCTAAAGAAGAAACTGAAAAACTGAGATACTCTTTTAAACTATAGAACCATATATTTAATCATGTGGATGTTCCATGTTTTGTTCACAGCTCAAACTGAAAGTAAAAGGCCAGTTCATGTAATGTGACTCGTTCTGATTTTTTAAAACAGCTGTTAAATAAAAAGCGAGTAAAATCATCTATTTTGAAGAAACTAAAAGATGCATTGTGATGCATCAATAAGAATTTTATAATCAAATCTTTACCCTTTGAATCGTAATCAAATCGAATAGTTAGGCCAGTGAAGATTTACACCTCTAGTTGGCACTGCATCAACTTTTAATTTAAGTCTCTCTGCAAAGCCTGCTTTAACTGTTTTTTGTTTGTGCAAGAATCTTCGTAAGTAAACACACAAACACATTCTTACCAACGTGATCCAGGATGTCATTAAAAATAAACTTCAGCCACTCTTTCTTAATGTTGGGATACTTGAAGCAAATGCAAGAAATCTAGTTTCCCAAAACCTGGCACTGCACGACATCTTGAAATCTTCGTGGCCATCGTGACATGTGTTGCTCCAAAAATAATCTCACCACTCTACTCTAACTGCAAGACCAGTGGGCGGGCCTAAGCAGTGTTGACGATAGAGTAGGCATTGATCGGTTTATGCAGAGACTGGCCTGTACTGATGTAATACCTCACTATGACGTATTAGTTAGGAGGAAGTAGAGAACAAGGCATTTTGGCACCTTGGTTTCAATAAAGCTAACGAAGCAGTTTTCGGTTCTGAAATTTACAGTATGTTTTTATATTGCTTTGAACTCTTATATGTCAAGATTTCATGGCAAGTTTGATTTTCCAATTCATGATCACTTTAAGGACAACAAAGTCAAGGTATTGGTGTGGCCATCACAAAGCCCTGACCTCAATTCGATAGAAAATTTGTGGGCAGAAATGAAAAAGAGAGTGAAGGCCTACAAACCTGACTTGGTTACATAAGTTCCAGTAACTTATTGTGAGAAGCTTGTGGAAGGCTACCAAAAACGTTTGACCCAAGTTAAACATTTAAAGGTAATGCTACCAAATACAAAAAAAAAAAAAACGTATGTAACTTCTGACACACTGGGAATGTGATGAAAGTAACAAAAGCTGAAATAATTAATTCTCTCTAATATTTTTCTGACATTTCAAATTTAGTTTAAAAGTATTTGGCTAAGCTGTATGTAAACTTCTGACTTCAACTGTAGCTCCTTTATATATGTGCACATAAAAACAAACTAAATGAGAAAGCCACAATGACAACACTGTAAACAGATTTTCAGACAGATAGACCTGGAAAACAGCAAATCACTTCTGGCTGCTGCACAGCATGCAAATTTATATTTTACTACCATGTACACGTAGTACACTTTTTTTTTTTTTTTTTTTACACTGTTTTGCATACAGAACTAGATGCAAACTTAAGTGAGGTTATGTAAGACCCACAAGCATGTCAAAAGCCTAACGTAATACTCTTGCAGGAAATAAACAATCCAGGTTCCGTAAATCAGTCTTATGCTACCATCCTAAAACATTTTCACAGTGCTTTGGACTACAGATGGTTCAGGTGATAGTAACATTAAAAAGTCTTCAAAAGCAGTTTTGGAATGCCTTTAAATCTTTGAGTTGTGCTGCACTGCATGCAATATTATCATAACCACAGTAGCAGTTTCAATTCCATGCTTCCTAGAACACCAAAGGAAACAGCATGCAATGAATTCTTACAGATTTGGACTACATTCCCCAGAATGGTTGTACAGGGCCAATAAAATGTTAAAAAAACTAGTTTTAGATTGGAATCTTCAGTCATAGCATGTAGCAGAACATCACACTTAGAACATCTGTCATGGATAGAAAAGGAGGACCCAAATGCATAAAGGCAGAATAGGGTTTTTATTTAAATAAACAAATGAAATATAAATCAAAACCTACACGGGAGAAGAATAAACAACACAAACTAAATCTGACTGAAACTGGAGACAGGAAACAGACTGGAACACGCTGACAGAGTTGCAACACTGCAAAACAATCCAACAAAGACCGAACATCAAAAGAGAAAATATATATATATTGGTGCTGGTAATTTGGAGGCAGGTGCTGCTAGTGGCAAGCTGGGTGGAGAAACAATCAGTCGTCCTGGCAAACAGAGTTGACGATCTACATGTGGCACTGGCAAAACACACAACAGAGAGAGCAGAAAACACAGACACACACACACACCAACACATGACAAGACCGTCAGAAGGGACGGTCCAGCCCAGACTGTGACAGTAACCCCCATGGATGGCCTCATGGCGTCCAACCTGGGCAGGACAGGACAGGATGGAAAGACCAAGGGCAGGAGGGGGGCAGGCCACCTGAACAGACTAGGCAGACATTTGAGAAGCCAGGATAGGTCAGGAGGACAGCCTGGGAAACAGGATAGACTGGGTGGAAACTTAGGTAACCAGGATAGTTTTGGCAAACGGCCAGGAAAACAGGACAGACTAGGTGAGGATATGGGAACCGACAAGGGATCAGACCCAGGAAGGGACCAGAAAGGAGTTAGATGGAGGATGGAACTAGAATGGGGCTTAGGTCAGGGAAAGAGGCAGGGCAAGTGGGAACTTGGGAGAGGATAAGGATGGTAATGAGGGTGATAAAGGCAGGGAGAGCCAGGGTGGTAACTGGGTAGCGTGAGGAACAGTTGAAGTCAGAAGTTTACATACACCTTAGCCAAATTCAGATTCAACTCAGTTTTTCACAATTCCTGACATTTAAACATAGAAAACATTCTCTGTCTTAGGTCAGTTAGGATCACTAATTTTAGAATGTGAAATGTCAGAGAGAGAAAAGTTTACATACACTTTGATATTATTTGGTAGCATTGCCTTTAAATTGTGTAAACTTGGGTCAAACTATTTGGGTAGCCTTCCACAAACTTCTCACAATAAGTTGCTGGAATATCGGCCCATTCCTCCAGACAGAACTGGTGTAACTGTCAGGTTTGTGGGCCTCCTTGCTCCCACATGCTTTTTCAGTTCTGCCCACAAATGATCAGATATTGTTCAGGGCTTGTGATTGCCACTCCAATAGCTTGACTTTGTCATTAAGCCATTTTGCCACAACTTTGGAGGTATGCTTGGTGTCATTGTCCATTTGGAAGACCATTTGTGACCGAGCTTTAACTTCATTGCAGATGTCTTGAGATGCTGCTTCAATATATACACATAATTTTCCTTCCTCATGATGCCATCTACATTGTGAAATGCACCAGTCCCTCCTGCAGCAACGCACCCCTATAACATGATGCTGCCACCTCCATACTTCTTGGTTGGGATGATGTTCTTCATCTTGCAAGCCTCACTCTTTTTCCTCCAAACATAATGATGGTCATTATGGCCAAAATGTTCAATTTTTGTTACATCAGACCAGAGGATCTTTGTCCCCATGTGCGCTTGGAAAATGTAGTCTTGACTTTTTATGGCGGTTTTTGAGCATTGGCTTCTTCCTTGCTTAGCAGCCTTTCAGGTTATTTCGATATAAGACTCATTTTACCGTAGATATATAGATTCTTGTCTACCCGTTACCTCCAGCATCTTCACAAGGTCCTCTGCTGTTGTTCTGGGATTGATTTGCACATTTCAAACCAAACTACATTCTTCTCAACAATGTGTCTCCTTCCTGATGGCTGCATGGTCCCATGGAGTTTATTCTTGCATATCATTGTTTGTACAGATGAACGTGGAGAGGTCTTAGCTGATTTATTTTGATTTTCCCATGATGTCAATCAAAGAGGCGCTGAGTTTGAAGGTAGGCCTTAAAATACATCCACAGGTACACATCCAATTCAGAACACCTCCTATCAGAAGCTAATTGGCAAATTTTCTAAAGGCCTGACATAATTTTCTGGAATTTTCCAAGCTGCTTGAAGGCACAGTTAACAGTGTATGTAAATTTCTGACCCACTGAAACAGAAGATAATGTCATAAATAGCCACAGGACAGAGGGTTAGATCAGACAGGGCAGAGGCCGCAGGACTGGGATCAGACTGGGAGTCAGTGACCGCAGGACGGGGATCAGACTGGGAGTCAATGACCACAGGACTGGGATCAGACTGGGAGTCAATGACCGCTGCGTACTGAACAGACTGAGCAACAGATTGGTAACTGATGTCTGATGGGTGATGGTTACTGGGCTGGTCAACAGACTTTTGGCTGGTGTCTGACGGATGCGGAGTACTGGGCTGAACAACAGACTGGTAGTTTGTCTCTGACAAGTGCTGGCCATTAGGCTAAGCAAAAGATAGGAAGCTGGTCCCTAGCAGGTGCTGATTACTGGGCTGAACACCAGACTGGTGGCTGGTGTCTGACAGGTCCTGGCTACTGGGCTGAGCACCAGACTGGTGGCTGGTGTCTGACGGGTGCTGGGCACTGGACTGAGCAAAGGGCAGATTGACGGCTGCTAGGGTTTGGAGAGCATAGTCGATGGTCACAAGGGACTGATGAGGCTCGAAGTTCATTGGGGGCTGGATGCAATTGTTGATGACCTCAGGGAACTGGACAGACTTTTTGACAACCACGGGGAACTGGACAAGCTCGTCGACAGCTTTAGGGAACAGGACGGACTCGTCGACGGCCACAGGGGGACAGGCAGGCTTGTCGACAGCATCAGGAACTGGACAGACTCAATGACCACAGGTAACTGGACAGATTATGTGGTGACAACCGTGGTCAGGAGAGTTTACAGAGACTGAGAAACAACCTCTGTGGCAGAGAACGTTGACAGTGAATGGGGAATGGTCCCTCACATCAGTTCCCCTTTGACGGACATTGTGAAGGTGAACGAGCTGAATCATGTGCTGACAGATTGAAAAGTCAGTGAGGGAAGACAGAAAAAGGAAGATGCCCATTGTGCCTCTGTTGGGTCCAGAACAGGTTGGATTGTTCGGTCACGTATAGTAAGGAAGCACCCAAATGGAGGAAGGCAGAATAGGGCTCTTATTTAAATAAGCAAATAAAATACAAATGAAAACTCTCACGAGGGAGAAAAATAAACAACCGAAAACAAAACCGAAACCGACTGAAACTGGAGACAGGAAACACACTGACAGAGTTGCAACACAGCAAAACAATCCAACAAAGACAAAACAACAAAGGAGAGAAAATATAGGAGCTGGTAATTGGAGGCAGGTGCCGCTGGTGACGAGCTGGGTGGAGAAACAATCAGTCACTGCTGACGTTCTCCATGTGATATTTGGCTCGTTTTCCAATGTATTCAATTATTATTATTAGGCTATTATTATTATTATTATTATTATTATTATTATCAAATTAACAAATAATTTCCCAGTAGACACATGCTTGAAGAAACACACTTTATTATATTGTTAAGAACAGATGACAGAAAAGCCATCTATGTGCATGTATGACAGTTTGCACAGAGGCATGCAGTCTCGTGGAACACGCGCATGTAACAGGTTCTCACTCTTGCTTTGTTTCTGTCCTATGATTTTTATTTTTATTTTTTGCAAGAACAGTATCATCTATGAGTGCTGCAAATGACCTCAGACATCTCAGCTATGGAGGTGCTTTGAGTTCAGTTTGCTTCATTTGCACTGAGCAGTTCATTGTGACCACAATTCTGCAGCCTATATGTCTGTGATTAAAACAAAATACAAAAACACGTTCACCTCGCACCATTCAGTGATTATTATCATCATTATAATTATTATTTGAACATTTATAATTACTTTTATGTAGTAATTTTCCACTTGCATGTTTAGATGGATACTTGCCTGACAGTAAATGGAAAGGTGGTTACTTACAGTCCATCCGGAAAGTATTCACTGCACTTCACTTTTTCCACATTTTATGTTATTGTACAGCCTTATTCCAAAATGGATTCAATTCATTATTTTCCTCAAAATTCTACTAACAATACTCCATAATGACAACATGAATGAAGTTTGTTTGAAATCTTTACCAATTTATACAAAATTAAAAAAAAAAAAAAATTAAAAAAAAATAAATAAATAAATAAATCACATGTACATAAGTATTCACAGCCTTTGCTCAATACTTTGTTGAAGCACCTTTGGCACAAATTACAGCCTCAAGTCTTTTTGAGTATGATGCCACAAGCTTGGCACACCTATTTTTGGGCAGTTTCTCCCATTCTTCTTTGCAGGACCCCTCAAGCTCCATCAGGTTGGATAGGGAGTGTCGGTGCACAGCCATTTTCAGATCTCTCCTGAGATGTTCAATCGGGTTCCAGTCTGGGCCACTCACGGACAAATCACAGAGTTGTCCTGTAGCCACTCTTTTGTTATCTTGGGGTCGTTGTCCTGTTGGAAGATGAACCTACGCCCCAGTCTGAGGTCCAGAGCGCTCTGGAGCAGGTTTTCATCAAGGATGTCTCTGTACATTGCAGCATTCATCTTTCCCTCGATCTTGACTAGTCTCCCAGTTCCTGCCGCTGAAAAACATCCCCACAGCATGATGCTTCCACCACCATGCTTCACTTTAGGGATGGTATTGGCCAGGTGATGAGCGGTGCCTGGTTTCCCCCAGACATGACTCTTGCTATTCAGGCCAAAGAGTTCAATCTTTGTTTCAGAGGCCTTCGGGTGCATTTTGGCAAACTCCAGGCAGGCTGTCATGTGCCATTTACTGAGGAGTAACTTACGGATGATGGAGGCCACTGTGCTCATTGGGACCTTCAATGCTGCAGAAATTTTTCAGTACCCTTTCCCAGATCTGTGCCTTGATGCAATCGTGTCTCGGAGGTCTACAGACAATTCCTTGGACTTCAGGGCTTGGGTTTGTGCTCTGACATGCACTGCTAACTGTGGGACCTTATATAGACAGGTGTGTGCCTTTCCAAATCATGTCCAATCAACTGAATTTACCACAGGTGGACTCCAATCAAGTTGTAGATACATCAAGGATGATCAGTGGAAACAGGATGCACCTGAGCTCAATTTTGAGTGTCATGGTAAAGGCTGTGAATACGTATGTACATTTGATTTTTTTATTTGTAATAAATTGGCAAAGACTTCAAACAAATATCTTTCACGTTGTCATTATGGGGTGTTGTTTGTGGAATTTTCAGGAAAATAAAGAATTTAAATCCATTTTGGAATAAGGCTGTAACATAACAAAATGTGGAAAAAGTGAAGCGCTGTGAATACTTTCCGGATGCACTGCATGTATGCGCGTGTGTGTGTGTGTGTGTGTGTGTGTGTGTGTGTGTGTGTGTGTGTGTGTGTGTATATATATATATATATATATATATATATATATATATATATATATATATAAAAATAAATAAATAAAACACACACACATTTAATTGCTTTTTCGTTTGGAGTGCAATTTGAATTTAGAAATGTATTTGATTCAAGTTTTTTTTAAATACATTTATTTAGTTTTCAATGCAAAATAACTAAAGCAAGTATATTCACCATTCCTCAGCTTGGGGACTATGTCATTGCCAATGTAATTGGATATTGTGATATATACAGTGGATATAAAAAGTCTACACACCCCTGTTAAAATGCCAGGTTTTTGTGATGTAAAAGAATGAGACAAAGATAAATCATGTCAGAACCTTTTCCACTTTTAATGTGACCTATAATGTGAACAATTCAATTTAAAAACAAACTGAAATCTTCGTAGGGGAAAAATTACAATTAAAAACCTTACAATAACCTGGCTGCATAAGTGTGCGCACCCTTTTATAACTGGGGATGTGGCTGTGTTCAGAATTAACCAATCACATTCAAACTCATGTTAAATAGAAGTCATTACACACCTGCCATCATTTAAAGTGACTGATTAAATCACAAATAAAGTTCAGCTGTTCTAGTAGGATTTTACTGACATTTTCTGTTGCATCTCAGAGCAAAAGCCATGGTCCGCAGAGAGCTTCCAAAGCATCAGAAGGATCTCATTGTTGAAAGATATCAGTCAGGAGAAGGGTACAAAAGAATTTCCAAAGCATTAGATATACCATGGAACACAGTGAAGACAGTCATCATCAAGTGGAGAAAATATGGCACAACTGAGACATTACCAAGAACTGGATGTCCCTCCAAAATTGATGAAAAGATGAGAAAAAAAAAAAACTGGTCAGGGAGGCTTCCAAGAGGCCTACAGCAACATTAAAGGAACTGCAGGAATTTCTGGCAAGTACTGGCTGTGTGCTACATGTGACAACAATCTCCCGTTTTATTCGTATGAATGGACTATGGGGTAGGGTGGCAAGACGGAAGCCTTTTCTTACAAAGAAAAACATCCAAGCCCGACTGAAGTTTGCAAAAACAAACATCAAGTCTCCCAAAAGCACATGGGAAAATGTGTTTAGTCTGATGAGACCAAGGTTGAACTTTTTGGCCATAATTCCAAAAGGTATGTTTGGTGCAAAAACAACACTGCACATCACCCAAAGAACACCATACCCACAGTGAAGCATGGTGGTGGCAGCATCATGCTTTGGGGCTGTTTTTCTTCAGCTGGAACCGGGGCCTTAGTCAGGGTGGAGGGAATTATGAACAGTTCTAAACACCAGGCAATTTTGGCACAAAACCTTCAGGCTCCCGTTAGAAAGCTGAAGATGAAGAGGAAGTTCACCTTTCGGCACGACAACGACCCAAATCACACATCCAAATCCACAAAAGCATGGCTTCACCAGAAGATTAACATTTTGGAATGGCCCAGCCAGAGCCCAGACCTGAATCCAATTGAACATATGTGGTCTGAAGAGGGCTGTGCACAGGAGATGTCCTCGCAATCTGACAGTTTGGAGTGCTTTTGCAAAGAAGAGTGGGCAAATATTGGGGGGTGCACACTTACGCAACCAGGTTATTATGAGTTTTTAATTTTTCTATTTTTCCCCCTCAAAGATTTCAGTTTGTTTTTCAATTGAATTGTTCATGTTATAGGTCACATTAAAGGTGGAAAATGTTCTGACATGATTTATCTTTGTCTCATTCTTTTACATCACAAGAACCTGGCATTTTAACAGGGGTGTGTAGACTTTTTATATCCACTGTGTGTGTGTGTGTGTGTGTATATCTTGTGAAGGAGGGAATGAAACAAATTTATTTCACACAAACACACACAAATGTATTTTCCCAGACAACGAAAAACCCAACCAGCAGAGAATGCACAAAGTAGGTTAGTTTCCAAAGAGATGTTGCCCTTCAGAACTGTTGTAAAGCCATCTTTCAAAAAGTTGAACACCACACATTTTATTTGCACTTAATTCTTTTCCAGTTTCATTAAAAAATTTTGTTAAAATAAAGTTCAAAGTTTGAAATTAATGTTTCTTGCTTTATTGTGTAGGCTTAATCCTAACCCTGCTTAACGAAAATTACCCCATAGTGCCACCTATCGTCCAACCCGCTGTAATACCGGTGTAAAAAAAAAAAACCTCCACAGGAAACCGATGAACACTTTCCTGTGGAGTTTTTTTTTTTCTGCGACAGACCGACCAATCAAAACTTGGTCGAAAAAGACTCCTCATCGACTAACATTTGGTCTGCTATTAGGGGGCAGCCCTAATTTTCATAATATGAAGGTCTTATTAAAACTGAACTGAAAACTTTACCACACTTTTATAAATTGTTTGTACTTTTGAAATTCCTCATGTATAGATTTTTTTTTTTACCCAGACTTTCAATTATAAACTCTTAGGCTAAAATGTTTGAAACTACAATTATCTAAACAAAGAATGAAAAACCATTTCAATGTTTGTGTGGAACTCATTTTTATGAATTAATGTTCATTAAAATTAGTGGTGTCATTTCTACCACAAAAAATGTTGTGTCCCCGAGAAAACGTTTTTTCAAAAGTTAGTGTGCTTTGAGATAGATAAATATATTGGTTTTACTGATTAATCGGTGCCGATGTCTTTTGGAACTATCGTTTAACGGCAAACATCTAATCTAAGTTACCAATAGTTTTAAACTAGTGAATATAGGTTATAAAAAGCTTAATTTGGTAAATACTAGGATTGTAAATGAGCCAAGCCTTACTTTTAAAATAAGTGTATTCCAGGACTGTTTATAGTTAAAAGTCCTGCATTATGCACCAAATCTTTGTTATTATTTGGATTTTGGTTGCACCATAAACTGCTGAGACTTTATTCGTTTTTGACTCTTGTAGCCTCAATATCTGTGCTTGTCATAGCAAGGAAATTTGCTAAAAATTTAACATTCTATAAATCAATTTGAAAAACTATCAGCAGATTAATCGGTTATCAGCTTTTTCCACAACTTTAGTTATCGGTATCTCCAAAATCCACTATTGGTCGGCCTCTAGTAGTTGTTAACCAAGTCAACAAATGTGTCAGAAGTGCATGAAATAAAATAAAAGACATGCATCTTGTGAAGTTATCAAAGAAAATCAAGGTAAATAACACTTGAACAATTTTTTTTTTTTTGGGGGGGGGGGGGGGGGGGGGGTGTTATTTCTAATCAATCTTTAATCTTGTAAAATTATGGGAAAATGTTGACTTTATTTAACTGTGTATTTAGGATGCATGTTAGCTATATAATAAATTAGCCTCATCAAGACAAAGGTTTCAAAAACTTCCCATCACTGTAAGTTCCACCATGGATATTAAACACAATACAGAATTTAAGATGTGCCGGAAAGAACACTGTGGTAGGAAATTACTTTCAGAAGAAAAATTAGGAAAATTACATAAATCCCGTGATACACTGTTTGGACATTCTTAGTATTTTTATTTAATTAGGGAGTGTGAAAAGTTTTAACAAGACTTTATTTCAAGAAAACCATAATGTTAATATTGCTTTAACTTGAACACCCGCCTTTTGGTATGTTACTCCCGAGTTTTAAATTAGTGGTGCTTTGCTAAGGCAAGTATCACTTTTAGTGTTGCACATATTTAGGGTTAGGAAACTAACCCCTAACCTTAAGAATTAAACTTTGATGCATAACATGTCCCACACAGTTTGTGGTGCAGACATGAGTTCTTGAGCTGTCTTGAACCACCTGTCTGCTGGTTTAAAGTTCAGTGCAGTACCATGCAAGCTACCATGCAAGCTAATCACTTCAGAATGTGTGCATACAAGTTGAAGGGTCTATAATACAAGTGTAAAAAATGCCTAGTTTTTCAAACGATGCGTTAAGAGGAAAAGTGTGTCGATATTACTGTATAACATAGCAGTGTTAAAAGGTTGTATTAAACATGCTATTGTTATCAAGTGTTTTTGTCTTGTTTTCCAATTAAAATGGTCTAAAAATCCTTAAAACAAGATACATTTTTATATTGGAAAACAAGCCAAAACAAAAACAAATCAAAAACGTATTGTGTTGCAGTGTATAATGTATCGAAGACTACCTTCTCTCACCTTTCTGTTCACTTCAATCCATCTTTAACTCACAAAAAACAAACTCTCTCATTAATAAAACGGTGTATTGACAATTTTCCTCATGATAAGAAATGCACAGTGAAACATATATTGTGTTTCAATAAGTCACGAGCCATCACGTTATAATCTAGTTGCAGCAAGTGCACGCTCGATGGACGAACATACACATGCCATAGTGTGCTACAGCCGGGTGCAGTTTCAATCTCTCCCCCTTAGATCAGGACATTCTCGCAACTCATAGAAGAAGCACTGACTGCAAAGAGAAATGCCAGTTTCCGAGTTAGTAGTTATTTACATGATCTGCTTCCGTATTGCTTGAACTTAATTAAAGCTATAACGCATTAAATATAACTGCATTTAAGATGTAACACCGGGGTGTTTCCTTTAAAGATGCTCGACATGCACATTTAGCTTCAGCGGAGCGGCAGCTCCAGCTACACTTATTCTACAAGAGTGCTTCTGTATTTACTTATTTGGTATTGTTGTATAATTCCCTCATACATTGCGATCTACATCACCTGAAGTGGTTTGGAATGTTTAGAGTGCATCTGGACTGGGAGTTGTCACGCGTCATCATTAGAGTTAATGTGATCTCATTTTACGTTAAATAAGATCAACGACTATTCGACAACGGAAAGTTTTGTAGACAATTTTTTATTGTCTATGTTGTCGATAATGTCGACTAATCATTTCATCCTTAGTGTGAATGTGAATAAAACGGTTGTTGTAGTGCCTCTTGTGTTCATTTAATCTAGAAACTGTAGCAATTTGTACCTGGAGACGTGTATATAATGTTTTGCAAAACTGTATATAGAGTCGTGTTTTCACTATGACACCAGGTTGGCATCCGCATTAGCTAGACAAGGCAGGAAAATAGTGTTTTTTTGTGTAATCTGAGGTAAAGCAGTGCAATTTATGATAACAGTGTTGTCAAATTTAACTGCTGATTTGAAATAAATTCTTGGATCGTAATCTTCTTGACTAACCGGTTTGGAGATTTCAATCTTTCAACATTCAAGTAAATAGAATCTGTATTTGTATGCCACTTGTTTACATAGGAAAATAGCTGCCCAGCCAGCCTGAGAGAGTTCCAAAGATGTCCGTAGAGTGGACTGACTTGCCTTGAAAGGTACTTTGACTAAACCCACTCAGAACACAAAGTAAAGTCCTGGCAAACATCTGATGACTTCTGCCCAGGCAAACACCACTCACATGTTTCAGAAAATGTAAAATAAAAATAATCTGTATTTTCTGAACTACAAAAGACTATGCTTACAAACTGCACACACCCAGCAAAACCAGAAGGTCTTGGATAGCACTACATCGCAGCACAATTAACTTGGATAATGATCACAATGATCTTTGATCAGCTGATCTTGCCTAGATTCAGGGGCTGATCATTTTTAATTGCAGCATGCACAAAATCACACATACACTGCTACTCTAATGAATGAGCGCTTGCTTAGCCCTAAAAACATGACATTGCAACCACTGGGGGATGAGTTATTGGCAGATATATATTATTCAGATATGATGAAATTTACAGTAGATAATGAATATGCCAGTTTGTTTTAAAAATGTGTATGAATAACGTGTGTGAACACCAAGGATCCCATTTTCAAGAGTCGTTACGGTAGTAATTCTGACTCCCAGTACAGTTAGACACAGACATGACAGATATACTGCAAACGGAAGTAAAAACAAATTAAACAAATAAACATGCAAACACAAATTTATAACGTGAGTTGTTACAGACTATGTGTGGCACGAAAGAGACAGTTTGAGCGAATATGTGCACCATGTTTCACTTCCTCCAACATGCGCACTTTCAGTGTCAATCAAAAAAACGTTTTTCCATCCGTTTTTCCATTCCACCCGAATGATTCCGAGCATGGTATGGAATGGTTACCGCAGCATTTCCACATTAGCATGGTTCGGTACAGCATAATTATAAAAAAACATCAATAAAGCATTTCAATACAATCAATCAAATTTTAATTGTGTCCATTTAGGTGCAAATTAAGAATTTTTTCCAGCACCTCAGGCCACCAAAATGCAATTTTCCAGTGCATTTCCAAAATGCATTCTGTGTCCAGTAAACATGACCCTAAACCAGCATTCTATTAAAGTGCTTTTTAAGACAGATTAGACTAGTTGTTCAGATAACCCACTGACTACTCAATGTTAAAAACATGTACTTTTGCGCATGCCTTATTCAAAAACTAACAAACTACAAGAAAAATAACATTGTGCAATCTTTAAAAAGCACATCAGGTCAAAAGTTCAGAGGTGGGGGAAAGAATCTGGCAGAGTTATTTCTGGCAGCTACAGACCACTGCACTGAACCGTGTCATGAGAGCGATCAGTGATGGGAGCTGAATAAAAGCCTGACATTCACTGCAGGAAGAACTGTGCAGATTAATTGCCAGCATATGGGGTGCTAGGTCATAAGGAGGTAAAAAACAAACAATCTCTTTTATTAATATGAATAAAAGTATAACAATAAAAATGAGAACTTACCTCTGTGGCCATGATCTTCCTCCTAGAACAGCAAACAAAGAAAAAAAAATACATTCAACTGTATGTTTGGATGAAGAATGTTATCTGAAGAAAAAAAAGCCCACAGAAAGCTTGCTATGTTTTCACAAATTTCAATCACCCACAAAATTCTATAAATCATTCCCTTTACATCATGTCAGAATATTTATGGCTAACAAAGTAGTGTCCTCAAGTCCGTTTGACACATTTCACCATACTGAATCGGTTTGAAAATAATTGCAGATTCAGTGTAGGTCTACTGTTAAATGTAGTTCTTTAAGGGAAAAAACAAGCATTACCAGCACCAAGCTTAGTGAATCAAACATTTTTTTGTCTAGTGACAGACAAGCGAATTAATCGGCTAATATTTGGCAGTTTTGCGATTATTGGCATCAGCTGATAACTGGTGTTCACTTGGCTTATTAATATATCCCTTGTATCAGTTCCAAAATCTAACAATAAATGTATCAAAAGTATATGAGTTTTTATTTTATCTTTAACTTAAATGCAATTAAATCTGCTCAAGGCTAGAACCTTCTGAAATCCCGAAAGTCAAGAAAAAAAAATACCTAACACCTACAGAAAGACAAATAATATCAGTGACTGACAAGCAGTTGCCAAAAGATGTACGCTACCTTCAAGCTGGAGTGCACAGCTGACTCAGGTGGGTAGACGATGAAATGACGCAGAGTGAAGCCGAAGCCATGTGAAGTGCGCTGCAAACGCAGCGTTTTAGGCCCCGGCCAGGAAAACTGCTCTTCCTCCGGCTTAAAGAGCACTCCTGAAGAATCATCCTGATCTGCCACATCCTACAGAGATAAATGTAATCATTAGAAACAATAAGCGCTGAGGACAAACAACCTTGTCTCATGTGCAAATTCACACATTTCAGCTGAACTATCACAGAGCAACCCAGTTCGTTCCCACTATGATATTTGTGTGTCACTCATGGCAATAATGATAACACAGGGAAAATGTGAATTTCACATTTCATGTATCCTCTGAATGATTATAAGATCGCTTATACATGAACACGGATTCAATGTGTCAGAGTTTGACCGAGATGAACTGTTGCGATCGTGACTTTGTCACTGACACACCGATGAATCACTTTTGTCAACAAGAACACTTGACAGAGTTACGGTGCCATTTACAAACAGTATCAGTGCACATTCACACCTTTGTCCCACGCCATGATATAGCATTATAGTGCCAATATGTTACATTTTTTGAAAATGGAGAAATACATCAGTCAAGTGTAAGAAAAATAAGCAGTTTGATTTTAGATGAACATTTTTATTCAGCCTAATTCGCAAACTAAAGCAGGATCGCCACAAGGATGAATCATATGTGCTGTGACATCATCATCCTTCACATTTTCCCCTACATCCTGAGGAACACCCACAGAAGGTTGAGTCAGGACTGGCCTGATGTCATGTGTTGAGGGTGTGGGTGATGTTTTATGCTTCATGTGATGTTAATTTCCTTGAGGAGCATTTTTTTAAATTTTAGACACCACATACCAGTTCCCTCACAGAAGGATTCACTGTTCAGATTTGTTTTGCTTGCATTAAAGTATAAAAACAAACAAGTTTTTGTTGGCTGGTTCATAAGTTGAAACTTGTTTTTCTGAAACCAAATACTGTTTTATCTTATTTGATTCTGGAACTAAGGGGCCAAGCCAAACCCGTTAATTAGAAGGGGGAGTCCACATACTTTTGGTCATGAAGTGTAATAAGCTTGGGTAACTTATCGTCACATCAAATGTCTGGGGCCTTGAGCCTCCAGTGGCTCTCCGTGAATAAACATATCCAGAGTGGGCATTTTGCATCCGCCACATGGCAATCTGTTTACAGAGTATTTATAGCCTCACACCTACCCAATATTCACGCCCTACCCTTTACTGCCAAACCTCCTCTGGCAGAGGTGCGACAATACAAGCATTCCTATTCCACAAGCATAATCCTCCATATGAAACTCATCATGATTTATCGGTCGATATTAGCCTTTCACAGATATATCGTATCGCCGTATGTTTACCGATAAGAAAACTTTTTTTCAGAACATATAATGCAGAAAACATTGCTTTAGAATTGGTGTCACAAGGTAGTTTGTCCAGCAGAGTGCACTCCGACTCCATTGTTTACAGTGCTGAGCTGACGGTGGTTCTGCAGACAGTGCAGAGTTAAGCGGTGCGGAGTTAAGCGGTGTTTACACGGTAAGTATGTGAAATACATAATGGAAAGTTAATAACCAACGAACCAATCATTTTCCCTTTTCAATATAACTAATATAATGTTAACTCTGTCCCTCATAACCATGTCACTCATGTTTATCATATCTGTTTGCCATGTTAGCCAGCTATAGTTTGCCAGAGCATCTTTTTGCAGCTCACATAGATACATTCATACCTTGTCAGCTGAGTGGAAGCTAATGTGTAAACATATTCACCAAACAGTTTTGTTCAGGATTCGCACTTTGGTACCCCCTTCAACCAAACAATTGCAGTCATTGCACATAGAAAATGTAATATTTAAATGTCTGGGGTTCCACGGTTGAAAGTTTCCCCTGAAATTGTATAGCAGAATACAGCGTAACACCGCTGCCACCGTTTATGTCTTGACTCCGCAGGTGTAAATTGCTTCTTGTTTTACAACTTGCCCCTAAACTGACTGGCAGTATTAAAATAGTCAGCATTTGACTGATACTAAACAGCACTACTAATGTTCATTTAGCCATTTATTGTATTTTTATTTATTCTTTATTTTGTCAGTGTTCATTTCTAGAATTTGTAGCCAATATATAATAATAAAAATGTCATATTCTTTGATAAAAATATTTAAGAAACAGCTGTCTGAGTAAATTTGCATAGTCATATCGGTGCACAATCCACATAGAAAAGGTCTGTTTTAATTCCAGCTCAAAATTAACTATATCGGTCACATATCGGTAATCTGTGAATTTTCCCCCTCTAAAATCTGCATCATATCGGCCTCAAAAATTCCATATCGGTCAGGCTCTACTGACCATGAACTCTCATTTCACGTGAATCGGGGAGTACACACAACTTTAAAATATAGTCAAGTCAATTTTATTTGTATAGCGCCTTTCACAACACACATCGTTTCAAAGCAGCTTTACAGACGTTCAGCATTAACAGACGATAAAAATGTAATGTCTATAAAGTCGATAAATCATCATCATCATCCTTGTGCAGGGCTCCAAACTGCGACTAAAAATGGTCGCATTTATGACCAAATAAATTTATTTGCGAGTGTAATTTCTGTCAAGGTCGCCATTGGCGACAGTAAAAATTTATTCCCTTTGATTTTAAAATTTGCATTACATTTCCCGAGATACATTACAAAAGTTTATATCAAAAGAAATAGCGGGGAAAACGGAGTTCATTGCAGGAACTAACCATTTAAAAAAAAAAAAGAGACTGTGAGAAAACACGGTGACAGTAACGAGCATAAAAAATGCATGTGATCACATAATTGCGAAGAATGCTCCACAGACTACACTGTTAGCACGTGCAGTTTTTCTTGTATGCGAGCTACGGGACGAAAAGGAATGTAACAGAGGAACTCGATCTACCAGACTCATTTCCACCAAAAAAGTGACATGTTGTTCTGTGCAGGCACGAGGCTCATAGGCTAGAATTTTTAGCGCTTTTAGAGCAGCTCACACGCATTGTGAAAGAAAAGTACAGCATGTTTAAGCATTCACGCAATTCAAAATATTTGAAAATGCTACAATTTATTACTGTATGCACATATACAAACACGACACAGTATTACAGAAAAGGAGATGATGTCCTGTCACCAGATGCGGAATATTGCAATCAACACACTGCACTTTCAGTGTCAAAATAAAAGCTCTAGGTGAAGTAAATAGGACAGAAATATATAACACAAACCTAATCCTTAAAATAATCAGAATTCAGTATTATATTATAATAATCTTAACTTGGTCAAACAGAAATCATTTAGTATTATATGAAATGTTCAACAAGGTTCCCAAAAATAAAAAGTATGTTTTTGTTCACACACACGCAATATGGTAAAAAAAATATAAAGGTGCATAATGCTTTTTATTAAGATATTATGTATTATTGTATATAAAACATAAATAAGTCAATATCAATGAAAATTATTAGATCTCATTCTCCCAAGTTTATTTAATGAGAAACATATTATTAAACAGATTTTTACTCGATCCCTTTAAAATATTGAATCTACTTACCCACAAATGGCTGTTTGGATGAAATGATGGTTTCTCTGATTGAAAAAATAAAAATGGAGCCATTTCAGAGCAAATCCATAATTATCAAGATATATATCGAATATCGTCAACAGGCTGAAGAATTTAGAATAATTTTTGTAGCCATCTCACCCAGCCCTGCTATAGTGTTTAATGTGGTGTGGTTCATTTAAAGGGATGAAATAAGCGATGCAACTTCTCGTAACATTTACAAGTGCACTGTAGTTTTGCATTTCGTCATATTAGCATGGTAAACTTTGTTACAATTCAATTCATTCTCTATTGAAAGCATTGCCCAAGTAGAAATTCACCACATTCAACAATACATGTACATTTAATTAGGGCTGAAACGATTATCGACAACGTAGACAATAAAAAAAAATTGAAGACCAAATTTTTCATTGTCATAGTCGTTTGATCTCATTTAACGTAACAAGAGATCACATTAAACTCAAATGATGATGCATGAGAGCAGCACTGCAGCTCATGCCTGATTGAGGTGAGGAAGAATTACACAGATCCCAGTCCAGTTGCACTCTAAACTTTCACAGCTTCAGGTGATGTAGATCGCAAAGTATGAGGGAAAATATACAAAAATACCAAATAAGTAATACAGAAGCACTCTCGTTGCAGAGCTTTTTAAAGGAAACACCCCAGCATTACCTCTTAAATATAGTTATATGTAATGCGTTATAGCTTTATTAAAGTTAAAATAATATGAAAGCAGATCATGTAAATAACTGCAAACTCCGAAACTGGCATTTCTCTATGCAGTCAGCGCCTCTTCTATGAGTTGCGTGAATGTCTAAGGGGGAGAGATTGAAACTGCACCCGGCTGATTGATATACACTCTGTCGCAGGGACGGTAGTCTTGAACGCACACACTTAATGCAGCTAGATTATAACGTGATGGCTCATGACTTTAATTATATGACACTGTGCATTTCTTATCGTGAAGAAAATTAGCAATACGCAGCTTTATTAATACGAGATTAAAAAAAAATAAATGCATTCACCTGAGAAGCAGCATATAACAAATTCAGACGTGCTTTTAGAGAATAGATCTTGAATACAAGTATATTTTGTCTTTACTACACTCCCAGAAGTATAACCAAGTGAAAAAGAACACACTAAGATACATCCTCTTAAAAGCAAGTCAAAATATCTTATATGTTGCTTCTCAAGTAAATGTATCTTTTAAGGATTTTGACATTTTTAAATGGAAAACAAGACAAAAACACTTGAAAACAGGAATTTTTTTTTGCAGTGAGTTTCTTTACTGAATTAAACATAATAAAAAGTATTGAATAAAAAGAGCCACTGCTTAATCATTGCAATAATCACAGAATAGTTCAATAATCATTCTAATAATTGTTAGATTAATCGATTACCAAAATAACTGTTAGTTGCAGCATTATTAATTGCACTAATTATTGTCGGCCAAATTTATTTGTGAGGTGTTGGACAGATTAAAGGACAGTATTTTATGCATTCTTTAAGGTGGGGTGTCTTCCAAAGAATGTATTGCTTCAATAAATTGTTGCAGGAGAGAAAAAAAATGTTGGATGCCGTGAAATACTTCTGAATACAGAGCGAGGATCATCTTGCGACTCCAAGCACTGTAGTTACATTAAATCTGGTATGCGGATAAGCGGTGTTGTGCGCTATATATCAGTATATCTTATTATACACCACCTTATTATTTGTTGTGTATTTATCTGTTTTCCAATTGTATAGCTGCTCTCAGTGTCCATTTATCCCTAAGAAACGCATCCACTGTCATTTGTGATATGACTTTTTTGCCTCGGCGCTGTTGTGCATTTTGAATTGCTGAAAATGAATTCGCATGGTGTAAATTAATTTTAAAAAAAATTATAAATCAGCAGTCCAACTATCTTCATTTTAAATTTACAACAATTTTTTTTGTAGCTAGCATTACAGCAATGGTGGAATAATAAAATATATATATATATATATATATTTTGCACTTTAACTTCATCCCATAATTATACTGATTAAGTAATTCATACTTTATGACTTGTGCATTACTTTCAAAGACTAAAGTAGGCTAATGCGATAGCTTATTGTAAGAAACAGACCGAAATTATGGTTTGTTATTCACTTAAAATCTTACCCTTCGCTGCAAACAAATCTCATTCTCCATTCCACACATTCAAACTGCTCCTTTGTTATTGGCAATAAAGTCACCAATCATGCATATTTATATTACACAGCTATTGTACTGCTTCAGAAGACTTGGTATATAATGCTAAATTTATATGGACTACTTTAGTGGTGTTATTCTGGTGATTTCTTTTCCTTAGGAGCTTGACAGATAAGGTCACTATGAACTATTGTATGGAAAAAGCGCTCTAAAGACTCAAATAATGCATAATAAGATCAAAATAACAGCATACAAAGTTTGGAATGAATAAATAATAATTTTCATTTTTGGATGTAAACTTTTACTTTAAATGTGCAATGGAAATGTCCCCCCCCAATAATAATAATTCACAAATGGGTTTGGGAAAAGAAAGATGTTAAATCTTTGTTGTTTTTACAGAATATGAAACTAAACACCTTTATGAGAGTAGAAGCAACTGATAAAGTAGGAATCAGGGTTTGTTTGCATAGGTGTGTTTGTGTTTTCCTCCGCCTGTCTCCTCTCTCCATCTCACTGGACTGCATTTACGTAACAAACAGAGTTGTGCCACTCGTGCAAGACAGACACGCTCCTCATTACCTAACACACAAAGCACGTGGTCAACCAAGCACTCAGATTTCACGTACTCATAACTAGAACAATTTTAGTTGAGAGAATGAAAGAACATGAAAATAGAATATGGATGGTGTGCTGTTACTCTTTTGATGTGAAGTCTCTTGTGCATGATATATTCTGCATTAATGCCACTAGGCTGTGAAACCCTAACATTATGATACGAAGTAGGGCTTACGATTTGGACAAAAACTCTTTTGGAAAAATATTGCAATTTGAACTGCAATTATGATATACAAAAAAAAAAAAAAAAAAAAAAAAAAAAGTTATGTTTTTCACAAGTTCAACTGCAAATAGGCTACTGGGTTTTTCACACTTGAGTCCTCTTAAAAAGAGACTTTTTTTTTCCAGTTCACCAACAAACAAATAAATATATAAACAGTGAAACAAAGAAAAAACACTGTCTTCTTCATATTAAAATTTCACTCATCCACAGTGTATCTGTTTTTGTCCATTTTGTGATAGGGTCTCAGCCCACTAATCATCATCTTTGTTTTTTGAAACCCAATCAACTTGAATATTGGGGGATGCTCCAATCAGGATTACAACATCCAACACCAATCTCAAATTTTCTTTCATTTAAATCGTCCGATGCTGATCATGTAACTTTTTATCAGAAACTCTGTCAAAACTGGTTATATGTATGCTTTATGCTTAATATCACTGATAACTGAATTTCCCTGTTGGTAATACAATAATTGTTACCTAGTTTTTGCTGTCAAAAATACTTTTGGTGGGTTGAAACTAAATATTCAATTTTACTCTTTATTCTAGGCCTTAAAAACCAAGTAGGCTTATACAAACTATTCTCTACAGTATATAAATAGTCCTGAAGAATGAGGCTTAATGTCAAAATGAAGTTGAACTTATAACCCATTGGTGTAATTACATTTAATGAAAGTTTTGGTTAGTTTGTTACCATTTTATTTAATTATTTGTATCCATTATTCTATATAATTTAACAATGCATTAAATTGTGGTTTCTAAATATTTTATATAGATTGTGTGTACATTCCTTTCTTTTCATTTTGTTGGATGAACGCAATTACATCCTGGATTCAACGTGGGATCCGAACCCGGGTCTTCCACGCTCCTAGTACAATGCACTTCGGTCACGCCACAGGGGAAGGTAGGGCCATATGACTTCCGCGATGCGGAATCCAGCAAAAAAAAAAAAATTTACTTACCTCAGAATGTCATGAAATTTAACATACTTAATGTAATATGTCCCAGTGTGATGATTAAACCTCAAAAAGGCTAAGATTTAATGATACAAATCCTCCTGAGCTGTGTGCTTCGATAGTAAGTGAATGTGAAAGACGCTGCTTATAGCCTACACTAACTGCATCATTAACATCACGTGTGCGCGTGTGTAAATGACAATGAAAAGAGCACTTAATTGTGAAGAGCATAGCTCATGCACACTATATATCTATCTGATTAAATTAGGGATGCACCGATACAACTTTTTGTCTTCCAATCCGATTTCTGAAATCTCAGTATCGGCCAATACTGATCCATTACCAGTGTTGTTTTTTCATCATCAGTGTAGAATATCTATACCTCACTGAGTGATGCTAATTATATGTAAATAAACAAACCTTTAACTACACATTATTTCAATATAAATGTACAAACTGTTAAGAAAAACTTTGATAACTAGTTTATGGGATAATGCTGCAGCAAAATTAACAGTAATTCCAGTCTAAGTGTTCAGAAGAAAAGGCTGTTTTTGAAAAAAAAAAAAAAAATTTTGCAAAAAACTTTCCACTTGTATCTGGACTTTAAAGGATTTGTATCTCGTTGTTGTTGTTGTTATTGTTCAATTTAGTTGTAAGACATCGGTCCACTTTTCATTCACAGTTATTTTTTAACTTATATATTGTTATAATTTGTAAACAAATACTAATAATACATTATTATAATTATTATTATTATTATTATTATTATTATTATTGACTTTTAGAATTTTAAATATAACAGTAATATATTTCAATTTGGCTTTTAAAACTTTTATTTTGACTTTCTGAACTCTCCAGGAAGTCCTGTATGTTTCTGTTTGTAAGCAAGATTACAGTAGCTTAATTCGCTTCTTATTCAAATTCTGGTCAATTGCAGCTCCAGTGCCATTTCAAATGCATATTATAAGTGAACCGAAATATTGAGCATCTACATCTGAAGTCAGTGCGTAAGGCTTAAAAATAGCCGCAAGGGTGTGGGTAAACAGATCAGCGCAATAACGCGCTGGCACTCCATGTGCATATTATATATTATTAAACACAGCCTTTTGTGATTCACAGAGTTATTGCATGCCTTCATGTGGCTTTGAATAAAATGCATGAGTCATATGAACACCATTAATGGTGTTTTTATGGTTCTTTTATGTCATTTATGGAGCTTGACAGTAACGAACATGACTAACACACAGTATTGGATTTGGATTGGGCTCATTGGACCAATACCCGATCCATCTAAAAACGTCAGTATCGGAGCCGATACCGATCCAGGTAGTCACTCACTTTGAAACGCACAGAACATGAAGATTATATATTACAGTAAATCACAGCCACAGACTTTTACGTACGGCTTTTCCGGAAGTGAAGTTGTCAAAAACAGTTTTCCGCCAAAATAAAAGCACCATTTAACTAGGCATGTGAAATTGAAAAAATGTATTAGACAAATTGATTAGCTTTAATAATAAAATGGAATTAAATGAAAAACATGGAATTCATGGAAAATAAATGGAATTTTAAAAAAAATAAAAATAAATTCTAATGGATTTCATAGGGCCCCTAGTAAGGTAAACAAGCTGAAGTCGTTGCAAATGTCTGATAGGAGATGCTACTCGTCAGTGATTCGGCATAATATGGCTGATCCTAGGGTACAGGAACTCTCGGAAACAACATGCAGACTTCCTGTGTAATCATATTAGTTTATTTTGAATACACAAAGTCCGGCAGGTGGAGCATTTCTGCTACAGGATTGCACCAAATATGCATTTTGCTACAGTAAAATACTGATTCAGGCTGAAATGAACAAACATTATTGTATAAACTATGGAGTTTTACTTAATTAAGCAATGCGATGTCAGTCATTACATGAGCCTATGATTACCTCCATCCTAAACGAATAAAGAACACCGACTGTCATGCTGTTCTTTAAGGCACTGGGCAGTTTGTCTTTCTCTATTGAATTGAGAATGTATTTTCCCTTCCGGCCCAGGAGTTAATTATATGATGATCAGTAGCTTGGCTATGAATGGAAAAAGGGCCAGTCCCAAATACAAATCTTGGCCATAATTCTAGGAATGCTGAAATAAATACATTTGCTTCTATCTTCCATTCAAGGAAAGTGAGTGTAGATTTATACAGCCAAGTCAAAAAAAAACAACAACTTACAAATCATAAATATATTCATCCAGTCTCATGTGCTAGCTATATTCCAATATTCTCAAGCCATATGATAGCTCTGAGTAAGGAAAAGACTATAGTACAAGTCATTGTCACTAAAAATACTGTGATATTTCAAATCTTGTGCACAATTCATGCATGAGGAGACTTTTAGTATAAGTAACTTTGCACTGGAGGCCTAGTATGATGAGCAAATGTCATTTAAAGGAAGTACTGTTACTTTAAACTGAACCAATTTTGCATAAAAATAATAATAAAGAAAGTTTGATCACACATTAAAACCTCAGCTCATCTAATCAGCATGCAGGCAACAAGTTTCCCTTCCACATCGCTCACTTTGAAACCTGTATTGGAGACAGACCAACCACCAGCACAACAGAGTCATCCCATCCACTGATTCCATTTGAGCTGAAAAACAGTGTCAGTGCGGCATATTAGATTAAAGGGGAGGGCTGCTGTGTGTGCAAATCTGTAAATTCTATAAATAGATGACCTTCAACCCGCCATGAATAGGCAGCAAAATATACAAAGATGTTCATTCAGACAGCCAGTGTAGAGTCGTCCAACTGTGCACAAAAATGTTGATTCATGAGGGTGAACTAATATCGCAGAAGGACAGCTTTAATTAAAGTAACACTAGTGATAGACTGACATATTGGCCAGGCTGATTAATGAGCCAATATTTGGCCATTTTCAGACTAGCATGTGCCTGCTTGGTGGGTATGCTCCAATCAGGATTTCTACAGCCAATACCCATTTTCTTGTCATCTGATCGGACGATATCGATCTCGATCATCAACCTTTTATCAGGAACACAGTCATTAATGGTTATATGCAAGTTGGGTATGCATGAATAAATGACTAATCAAGTAATGGTTCTGTACTAGCTAGTCGACTATTAATAACACTAATCGATAATCACAAATACAAGACAAGGATCTGCTTTTATGGTGAAAAGAAAATGTGAAGCGAATGAGAAATTGTCCTGATTGTACTATACAACACTTCATGAGATTCAATCTAGGTTCGGGAATCTTTAGGCACCTCACGATTTGATTCAGATTCTGGGAGTCACGATCTGATTTCAACACGATTCCTGATGCATCTACTTTTTTTTTTTTTATCATTGATTACTGTGAAAAAAGCAAAACACAGTAACTTCACATTTAGGTCAAAATTGGGGTTCTTAGACTGTAAGTTACAGACAGGTCTCGATCAACTATAACCAGGTTTTGAGAAAATTTCAGTAACTACAAAATCCACACTCAAATCAAGTAACTGTTTTGTTGGTGTCCCGTGTATTTACAGCCTTTGTATGGCAGTATTGTCATCATAAATATTAAAACACTATCCCCTTTACACAAGAAAATAAATTAAAGAAAAAAATATTGGTTTTCCAAACATAACTGTTCAATTAAATAATTCAACTGATTATGTTAAACAAGTTTTATATATTTAAAGCATTGTTTATAATTTTTATTTAATAGTATTACATTTTTAATTACAATAAATCCGAGGCCTTTCGATTTTTTTATTACAATTTTAACCACAGGTTAGTGCTCCAGGTTGATTACATGAGATATCTGCTTCTGTGAGAGTGCAAATGTCAGCTTATAATTTCCACACCACAGGTGATAAAGTGGCACAAATAGTGGGATTATTATAGTAAAAATCTATAAAGCATCTAGTATGCACTGTTTCATCTGTTTGCTCTGCGAGTAGAAGTCTCACCTCTTTAACATTTGTCTACCAAGCCGTCAGCTGTGCACACTGTTCCCGACCAGCGAGAGCCCGGCAAGGGTTAGGTGAGCACTCCACTGCAAAATTACTCAAAAATACCAAACAACATTTTGCTGAGAAATAGGTTAGTTAACTGATAACCAAATAAACAAAACACAAAAATATAATTTTTTAAAATTAAAGTTTCTTTTAATAAGCCTTTAAAACAACTAGGCTTGCAGAAAAGATGCTCTATATTAGGATAAATAGCCCCATGAAGAACTAGGCTTGGTGTCAAACTGAAAACCCATGGGTGCAATTAAACTAGCACTGCATGTGACATTTTAAATCATTTATTCATTGTCACTATTTAATGCAGCCATTATTGTATCAGTCGTCCACTTAACATCACTATTCATTTGTGAACTTTTTTCAGGTTTAGCCCACTATACTTTTGTAAAAAAAAAAAAATGGAAATTTCAGCTTTTGCAATTTTTGACCAAACCAAAAGGAAAAATTAAACCAAAATCAACCACGCATTTTTTGCAAGAAAAAAGCCAGACAGCCAAAGATGGCTAAAACCGGGAACAAGCCAACAGATGGGCAGTGTTATAAATGAAAGCAAACCAACTGTATCCTTTTAGCCAAGTCAGCATCAAAGCCCCAAAACCAACCAGCATTAATTACAGAAACGTGAAAGACGTTCATCCCCACTTCCACATCAAAACAAATACTGCAAGTGGTATTTGACTGTCAGCTCTCAGATGGTCCCCACATTGACCATGTGTTTAAAGGAAGGGGTTTCACACCAGCTGTTTGCTTTAAAGCAGCACTGTGATCTGGTGGTGAGGTTCATCTGGTTCAGAAAAGCTTCCCCCACAGTATGCTCGCAGATCAATGGATGCTCCTTGATAGCAAGAAAGCCTGCCAGGGTATTTCCTTCAAGAACATCCAAGGAATTTAATTTCTCCTTCTGCACACTGCAATCATTTATGATTAAAGATTACAGCACTTTGTGTTTCTCTTGAACAACAAAATAATTTCAGACACCCTGTAGAGATATCCAGACTATTTCATGCTTTGAGCTGAAATGTGCATGCTGCACAGGTCATGTTTGCCAGAAAAGTCCAAACAAAAGATTTTTGATCTTCAAATATTGCTCCATTAGTTTACCGTGCACTGCTGCATGCAGCTACTATTGATATGTATTTATAATACCACACAAAAGCATCTTCACCAATACAAGACTAGTAAGGAGTCGGATCTACAGCTGATATGCAGGAATAAGGAGTTATTTGCACTTGCCAGAGCTGTACAAAGAAGCAGCACAGCTTGTGCATTCCACCCCAGTCACTGACACAAAACAACCGTGCATCTTAATTTGATCTTGTGACCTGAACAACATGTTTCTCCTGTAAGTTTTCCAACTGAATTCTGTCAGTCAGCAGTTCTTATTTAGAACAATCAGATTAAGAATGTCTAATTCATCCAAATGTCTCATTCATACGACGACATATCCTGACCATGTAACTAAAACCAATAAAATCTTTTGACTCTGTGCTTAACTAGGACTAAGCTGCCTTTACTAAAGTTTTTAAAGAAGGGGGCTAGAACCCACACAGCAGACATCAGCTACATTAACGTAGCACTCAGTAAAGTTTTGCTCATTTAAAAAGATTTTCACAAAGACGTGAATAGCCTTTTCAAGAAATATGTTTAACAAGATGATGTATTTTCACATGAGATGAAGACTCCAGTCAAATCAGAAACCCAATAAAAGCGGTTTAATTTTACATACAGTGAGTCTCCCCCTTATGGGCTCCACGTTGACAGCACATGACACTGTTTCATTCAATTGACTGAGTTACTACCACTAATAATGACAATAATAGTAACTTATTTAACTTAAATACTGCTTTCAGCCAATGCTCAAACATAAAAGTACATGTAAACAAAACAAAACCAAACAATAAAACAACAAACAGAATATACTTACTTCAAACAACAATGGGGCACAAGTCAACAATATAGTCCAGAGTGATGGTATGGTATTGATGAACAGGAGTGTGATCCAAATCAGACAGTCCAAACAGAATAAGTGCAATTGGAAGGATAAAATATCTAATAAAAAAAAAAGAGGTCCCTGCTGGAGTTACGAAACAATCTGCAACTACCTGCTGCTCTCATGGCGGATCATGGATACATGATCAAACGCCAAGCGTGCGCACAAGGCGGTGTTCGGCTGGCAGAGAGCTTGAGAGTCGTGGCTGCCCGATTACAGTCCTGTGCGCAACACGGTAAAATTCATTTGAATTAAATACCAAATCTCCATAATAGGGATGTGTGTGTGTAGTATGAGGTGGAGAAATACACGAGACAAAAAGATAAACAAACATTTTCAGTGTGAAGCAGCACAGGTGTCAGTACAGTGTCCAAAACCACAAGTACAACTGGGACCAATAGGACGAGTAATCTTGAACTGAGGTCACCTTTATCACGCTTCCTAATAAACTGTTATCTCATTGTAAACTGACAGCTCAATTGGAATGAAAAACATTTGTTAAGCACCCCAATCAGGTGGAAAAATGTGTTTACTGACTGAGCTCCAACCAAATTACATTTCTATCCAACTGAAAGTGCAGATCTTAAATAGTCCTTTACACAGAAGAATTGGCATGTAAACCTTTGAATAAAACTACTTTTTTCAATTGGTTTTAAAATACTGCACATACATGATTACAATGAAAGGACAACAGTCTTCTGTCAATTTACCGTGCATTTGTGCATGTAAACAGTCACAGTGTGGGGTTGGTGCAGCATACTGGTTAAAGATCTGGGTTGGTCTGCAAAAAGTTGTTGGTTCAAACCCCACAAGTATTATCTTTAAGATAAAACATGGGTCTCACCTCGCAGAGTGGAGATGCACTAGCGTAATTCAGCTCCTCATCATCGCCTGGATCCCTCCAATGTGTTGCCATCATTTCACTTCACAGATAAGCCGGAGTACCTCTGCAGCCCATATCTAAAGAAATCTCCTCAAATCACCCGAGATCCTCCACTTTAACATCCAACTCAATTCTGTCTCCACGTGTTTGGGTAAAACATCCTGGAGGAGCAAAAAAAGCCAGTTTTTAGGCACCTTTCATTACAAAACTAAACCTAAACATTAGACGTGTAATGATGCATCGATCCAATAATCAACAATCTAAATGTTATCAATAAAACACGTAAATATCAATATAGACATTCTTAAGATGCACCTTTATTTTAATACTCTCATGTCAGCCATGTGCATACGCATTTCTATCAGGCGATGAAGCAACCTTGTTACATTAATTTCACTTTGAGAGCTAAATACGTTTTTCATGTGGGACAAAGATGTGCGCAGAATCTGTGAAGCCAAATTGCGCTCTGCTATCAGTGCACACGCATCAACCAGGATTCCCGTGAGCTCCAGTGACGGGATCAGTGTGAGCACGTCAACCGGCCTCTCCTTAAAATCTGAGCTCTCGTGACAAACGCAGAGTGGCTCACATGCACGATTCATTCAGGCTTCCATCGATATCATTGTGCATGTGACCCATTTTAATTTTGCATGATAATTTGATATTTTAAAGTACCATGGAGCAGTTCAACCATCTTGACAACGCCGACATTCTGAACAGCACTAACGAGGGAGAGAGAAACACCTGCTCAGCTCCAGCATAAGTTATAAGTCTTTACACATCAACACCCTTACTAACATTTATCCCATTTAACTGTAACAGAACTTAACATTAGAACTGTGGATGTCGTAGCCAAGAAAACTGTGGATAGCACAGATAGATGGAAAGAAGTCATGGGTAAGTACTTTGAAATGGATTAAACTGAAAAATAAGATGTAATCAAAGGATTGATGATCACTTTTGTGTAACAATTTTTATATTATTATCTGTATTTTCTTTTTTTAAACATCTTAAGTACCTTATTTTGTTGTGGATGTCCCAATGTGGATTTTAAATTTGCACTTTTCAGAAAGCTCAAAATATTCACATTTTTTGGTTGCATTTGAGGACAAAAAAAAAATATTATTGTGTAAAATGGGCACATAATATCGGAATATCGATCGCAGGGATCTGAATCGAAATCGTATCGCGGCAGACTTAAGTATCGGCAAATATCAGATTGCAGGCCAAGAGAATCAATATAAGATCGTATCGTGATAAACATACCATAACATGAATCAATCACTTCAAGTTCAGAAGTAATGCAAGTGGTTACTGGGTAACAATGTACTAAAGTGAAATTTTCGTTTCAAAGCAATGCTGCATTATAATTTTCATGAAATTCGTTTATAAATACATTTGTAATGGATTTCTGATTTCACGGTTATGTTGTTGTATTTTTTGACAGGTGTTGTAAAGTAACCTCGTTGAACGCAAGAGCCAAATAGGCTCCGTACAACACAAACGCCCTAAAAAACGCGAGTCTTTCCTCAGTGCCACATGGTTACACGATTCCCTTTTCTTCTTCATTATAACCTCGAACTGAGAGATGTCAAACACTAGAGCCAATTAAACAAACATAATCAAGTTAACATTAAATGATAACCCAGATTAAAGATTTTACTCTGGTTGTAAAAGTATAGGTTTGATGTGGTCTAACCAGCCTTGGAAACTTTCCGTTGTGGGTTTGATGTCGTGTACTCAAACACAACAGACTGTGAACATACTTTAAAAGTGTTAAACCTTGTTTTTATCAAGTTAACACATTCATCTCATACCGGAATCGGCGAACTTTCATTGTTTTGAGTGAAATATAAAGCCGTTGGCTCTGGTTAGCATGAGTAGCTATCAAAACAAAGTAAAGGCTAACTGGTATTGTAATGGCTATCCAGCACCTACCTGTTGGGAATAAAGCGCTGGTGTATTGCTGTGAATGCCCATTGCGGACCAAGAACTCATTGGTTCGTTAGAATAGTTTGGGCGATAGCGTCGGTTCGTGTCATGTTCCTTATCCGAGTGTTTTTGCTGGCTAAAAACAATGAGAAAGTTTCCCAACTTCCCGGTCCAGCTCGACACACGCGTGCGGCACTCACTGGATCGGGGCTCGAGCTCTCACTGAATCCTTGGAAACGCCGCCCTTTTGCGAGCAGGCGAAGCGTCCGTCCAATCAGGTTCCAAGTAACTCTTCACATTTAAATTTCAGCCAATGGGCGGCCTTGTAACAAATAACATTTTCCCCCAAGCGTCTACTCTCTCAACAACAACAAAACGTTAACAATCTGTCTATTAATTTTTTTTCTCACTTCGATAGTGCTTTAATGAGCGTGTAATATAAGAGAAAATGTCTTTAAATAAGTACCTTTCATTATTTCCTTTTAAACTTTTGTTTGAACAAAAACATAAATTTTCATAAACAGCCTGACGTATTTTTTTGCATTCAAATGTTTTTAAAATTCACCTAATAATTCAACGTTCATACTACACATACTCTTAGTCATGCAAACTCTCTTTTCTATCTCTTGTCTCTCTATCAAGTCACTCAAGATTTATTTATTTTCTCTCTCTCACTTCATCTGGGGTCTTTATAGAAAATAAAATAATAGAAAGCGATTTTATAACTA
The DNA here is from genome assembly GCA_032164185.1 of Moxostoma hubbsi. NCBI lineage: Eukaryota > Metazoa > Chordata > Actinopteri > Cypriniformes > Catostomidae > Moxostoma > Moxostoma hubbsi. The sequence goes on along the minus strand of JAVLUX010000004.1, from coordinate 7,168,489 downwards.
TCAATTAATTATTACTTAATTATTGTATATTTTCCCCTTTGTTTTTCACATTTTTACATCATAATTTAACCCTCATGTTTTGCTGAGATTGTGTTTATGTTCTTTTATTTATTTATTTTTTTGGAGTCCTAAAGTTGTAGCTAAGTCAAAATAATTATAGTGATTTGGAGGCTAATCTTTATTTTCCTAACTGTAAGTAAATAACCTATATACATATTCCTATAGAATTTATATTCCTATAAGTGATTTATTATGTTCCTCTGACTTCTAATGTTCCTAAAAATCCCAGTATGCCGATATTATTGAAAATTTAACCCATATGTTGTAAAATAGGCATGACCTATTCAGAAATGACTGTTACCCAAAAAATCTAAATACACAACTGGCAGCCACTGTTTCTGTGCACATCAATTGCAGAATTTTAACATGTAAAAATGCCATTATTACTGTTACATGAGGTTTAACGTCCATCCTGATACATGAGGTTTAACATCCATCCTGATACATGAGGTTTAATGTCCATTCTAAATAAATGGGGATGTGTGTCCCTCCTCCCATCTTTGATTCTTTCGTTTGTTGTATGCTACAACAAATGGAGCAGTGTTGTTGGATGGAACATCTAGCTAGGACTTTTGTCCTGAGCACACACCAAAAATGGCAGTGTTGTTGTTTTTTGTCACCCTGTGGCACAGTTTGACCAGACAATACAGATACACTGTTTGTGGATTTCTCTTCTCACAGAAAAACTACCTCACTGACCCAAATTGTTTACACTGCTTAATATACAGTGCATTCAGAAAGTATTCAGACCTCTTCATTTTTTTCACATTTTTTAGCCTCATGCTATAATGCTTTAAAAAAAATCTCACATCAATCTACACTCCATACCCCATAATGACAAAACAAAACCCAGATTTTTGATAACTTTTGATACATTTCTTAAAAAGAAAAAAAAACTGAAATATCACATTGACATAAGTATTCAGACCCTTTGCTATGACCCTTGAAATTTAGCTTAGGTGCATCCCATTTCTCTGGATCATCTTTGAGATGTCTCTACACTTTGATTGGAGTCCACCTGAGGTAGATTCAATTGATTGGGCAAGATATGGAAAAGCACACCTGTCTACATGGGGTCTCTAAGATGAAAATGCATATCAGAGCAAAAAACAAGTCATGAGTTCAATTTAACTGCATGCAGAGCTCAGAGACAGGATTGTGTCCAGGCACAGATCTGGGGAATGCTACAGATGTGTTTTGGCTGCGTTGAAGGTTCCCAAGAGCACAGTGGCTTAAATAATTCTTAAATGGAAGAAGCTTGGAACAACCAGGACTCTTCCTAGAGTTTGCCACCCAGCCAAACTGAGCAATCGGGGGAGAAGTGCCTTAGTAAGAGAGGTGACCAAGAACCTGATGGTCACTCTGGTTGAGCTGCAGAGATCATGTGTGGAAATTGGAGAAACTTGTAGAAGCACAACATCACTACAACACTCCACTGATCTGGGCTTTATGGCAGAGTGGCCAGACGGAAGCCTGTCCTCAGTGCAAGACACATGAAAGCCTGCTTGGATTTTGAAGAAAAGAGCCTAAAGGACTCTCAGACTGTGATAAACAAGATTCTCTGCTCTGATGAAATGAAGATTGAACTGTTTGGCCTCAATTCCAAGCATCATGTCTGGAGAAAACAAGGCACCACTCATCTCCTGCACAATACCAGCCCAACGGTGAAGCATGGTGGTGGTAGCATCATGCTGTGGGGGACTGGTCAGGGTTGAAGGAAAACTGAATGCAGCAAAATACAGATATGCTTAATGAAAACCTGGTCCAGAGCACTCAGGACCTCAGACAATGACCCTCAGCACACAGCCAAGACAACGCAAGAGTGCAGGAATAACTCTGTGAATGTCATTGAGTGGCCCAGCCAGAGCCTGGACTTGAACCCAATTGAACATCTTTGTAGAGACCTGAAAATGGCTGTCCACCAATGGTCCCCATCCAACCTGACAGAGCTTGAGAGGATCTGCGGAGAAAACTTGAGGCTGTAATTGCTAACAAAGGTGCTTCAACTAAGTGCTGAGCTAAGGGTCTGAATACGTATGTCAATGTGATATTTAAGTTTGTTCTTTTCAATAAATTTGCTAAATTATCAAAAATCAGTTTTTTGCTTTGGCATTATGGGGTATAGAGTGTAGATTTATGTGATTTTTTTTTTTAAAGCATTTTAGCATAAGGCTGCAACATGACAAAATGTGACAAATGAAGTAGTCGGAATACTTTCTGAATGCCCCTTAAATTGAATTTTTTAATAGGGATATGCTAAATATATATGCTAATAATTAGTATAAACTGTGTGTGTGTGTGTGTGTGTGTGTGTGTGTGTGTGTGTGTGTGTGTGTGTGTGTGTGTGCACTGTAAAAAATAAATATTTGTATGAGTTTACAGTAAATTCCTGGCTACTGTGACTTTCACAGTATATTTTACAGTAGTATTTCGACAATTTATTCAAATTAAGAGACAACTGTATATTGTGACAGTGAATAGGACCAATAAATTACTGTAATGTAGCAGTTCTGTAGAATCACAATGATCTTCTGCATTTTTTAAATCTACAGTGTTTGTTAATGGTCACCATCACTGAGATTTGTATGCTGAGTGTTGATATCTGTGCTTGCCTGTTTGACAACTTATAATAAAAAGTTAATGAGTGATAAAACCAGCCATATTATAGCCTAACTTTGCAAACATCCCTTTCTCATTGTTCCTTTAAAATGATTCTATCTCTTTACTTTCAATGCATTATGTAGTGTTTACTTTACATTGTACACATGTGGTCTGACATAACGTCCACCAATAAAATGACTAATTTTTTCCAAACTTCACAGCACAATAACTTGTGCTCTTAAACACAACTGCAACAGCTGGGAGGAAATGTATTACAATTCAACAAGAACCCATCCAAAAGAACACTAAACACCCTAATGGCGACTTCAAACAATACAAAATCTTCCCATAATCCAGTGCGATATTCAAATGTATTTTTTCACAGTAGTTTGTTGTGTTGTGATTTTACAGTAAAATACTAGAAAACAGTATTTTATTGTAAGAAATTATCCTGAATTATAAAACCCTTTTTTTACAGTATATATATATATATATATATATATATATATATATATATATATATATATATATATACAGAAATATTCTTTTTTTAAGAAATTTCTCTTAAAGAAGTGCATTTGGTTTGTAGGTTATAAACAAATATTGTTTTATGTATTCTGCAAAAATGTACAAGACGAGCAATCAATTTGGCTGTTATAAGATCAAGCTCAGTCATAAAGTCATTGGATTCTTGTAATATAGATCCTCAAGTCTGCAAGTGCTGTGTTACTAGAACACAATTTCCTTTTAAAGTTTATACATTTATTTATGGATCAGTCTCCCCCAGATCCCTCATTCTCTCCCTGTCTTTCATTTCTCCATTTCTCTCTTTCGCAAATACAACTGTTTGTCTGGATTACTGGAGTCACATGTTGGCCTGCTTCAAAGCGGGGTTGGGCAGTTCTGGCATGCGATTGGCATTGACTGTGGAATGTCTGCATACACAAGGAGTGGCTGCTATGCTCACAATCTGAGAGAGCTTGACCAGAGGTCATCCATCAAACCATTGCCATCCCAATACACTTGAATCAGTGATATTATTTATGAGAACGTGAGCAACACTTATTCTACAATGATGCTTTATTCATTTTGAGCTGTAATACTGAGCAAAGTTGACCATTGCCACATAAGAGTTATTGCCTTGTACAACCATTATATATATATATATATATATATATATATATATATATATATATATATATATATATATATATATATATATATAGTTACGTATAGTACAGTAAATTATGCATATCCATGTATTTCATGTATAGCTTTAGTGTGTTGAACTACTGTATTACTTAATTGAAATTTGGTGAGGTAACTATTATTGTCATTTACGACAATTAACTATTTGTATTTTTACTTACTAACATAATAATTAATAACATACTAACATACTAAATAATATTTAGTTTTAGTGTGTTAAACAATGCTGCAGTAGTTCTCCATTGAAATTTGATATGGTAGCTATGTCTGCTTGTCTTATTGTCATTTACATTTACTATATATAGTAAATATTATGTAGACAGTTATAGTTCATGTATAATATATTTAAAATAAATCATATAGAAGTTTTTCTCAATCGCTTTGGCTCAATTCTCGATTTGAATTTTTTTTTTTTTCAAAACAATATGTTCAAATCTCTGAACAATTTGTTTCTTGTTCACACCAGATTTGAATTTCTTATTCATTTAAGCACATTGCACGTGTTTTGGCACACGTGTGCAAAAGAGTAAGAACAATTGTCTACAATTTGCACAATAACTAAATGCACATGTCTTGCTGATCAAACCCGATGAGTTGATTCTCAGTGAAACTGTGAATCTCTTCACAACTTCTAAACATTCTTTAATGGTGTGAGACATCAGATGCAAAATAATCCAATTAATTATTAAAATCTGTCAGACATGCATGTATATTTCATAAATATCTTTGACATGGAGAGTTTGTGATGTCTTCTAAACCTCTGGCCAGACCAACAAGAGCAACAAGATGTCCACTAAGAAGATGGGAACTTGTATTACGTACTGTGAGGAGGTGCAATTTATTGTTTTTGACAGAACTAACGCAGGTTTTTCATTGTTGTTTTTATATTATTTATTTTTGGGTCATTTTGTGGCAATTTTCTATTCACTATATAAGATTTTATATGTAAGATAAATTAACATGCAAATGTGAATGTTCAGTTTTCATGTAATACGTTGCTACAGAAATAAATGTACTGTATACATATAAATGTGCAAATCCTTTTTCTGTGTCCTACAGTACTGTACAGTATTGACTTTTCCCAGTAAACTTTTACCTACTGTTGAAATCGGTATCTTTAAAGCTCAGTGTGATACACATTCTTGTATAGTACAGCAAGCAGTCAGTGTCAGCAAATAAGTAGAACAAAAAGGAAATCTGTATATAACAAACTTTTCCAGGGTTGACTGCCTTCTTGAAACATCATCTAAACATATTGACCAGTACGGCTCACACGATGACAAAAAAAACATTGATTTTGGTGGCATTGGCCAATTTACTGACACAATAACTAGGTTTTGAGACATGAATTAAATGTTTTGGGTGAGTTACTACATTTTGCAGATGCGTTAGATTTGTGAAAACAGTTGTGGCAGTTGCACTTACAGTTTAGGAAATGTTAAGACCATTTCAAAAATTGAGCCAAAGCTATTGAGAAAAACTGTAATTATAATGTGTAATATTTCATTTTAGTGAGCTGAACTAGCGCTGTTAAAATTTGGTATGGTAGCACCAATTCAGATTTCATTATTTTCATTTGTGACTATTAACTGTAACTATAGTTATATATAATTAATATATTTAGTAAAATGATATATTATAGATATGCATATTCTCAATATAATAGTACTCAATTGCAATTTGTTATGGTAGCTACGTTAGCTTGTATTACTCTCATTTATGACAATCAACCATGTAAAACTAAATAGCTATGGACATATTTAATGTACAGTATATAGTTACATTTCACATATTATTTATAAGATAGATAGATAGATAGATAGATAGATAGATAGATAGATAGATAGATTTTTACATATTCACAAACACACAGAAAGAGAGAAAGAGAGAGAGCAATAACTTGAAAAGAGAGCGCTGTGGAAAGTGTTCAGTTTCTAGAGGTGCGCACAAATGCTCCTTTCATTCAAGGCCAGCAGAAGGGGGCCACCTGTTTTAGGGATTGGGTGGCCTTTGTTCCGAGGTCGTCCTGACCAGGGACTTTCACAATGCTTCCCAGACCAGGGAATGTCTCTCCCTCAGTCTGCTCTGAAATGGATCTCAATCCATGGCAGACACTCTCTCGGGAAGCAGCCATCCCAGGAAGAATGTCAGTCAGCTGCATGTGTTTCTTTGTGACATACATAGAAATACTCCTTCTAGTTTTAACTTAAAAACAGGTAGAGTATCCATCTTTGTTTTGACTTCCCTTTAAACAGCATGAGAATCAATCTGCTTATCTGTCTAAGTGGGTCTTTTTGCAATATGTGACACAGTTTGGCTCCCACAAAGATTATATAACCAATCATCCTTAAAATGAACCTCTCCTTGCATATTTCGTAAAAGGTGAATGGTCACAGCTTTATTAACCGTAGCTTCATTTACAAATAACTTTTAAATTCACATTCACCTCTGAGACGGCTAGGGCTTGGAAATGGTAAACAAACCTGACCAAAACTGTGGATAAACAGCCAAACAGAGAGCGGGCTGCTTTGTTTTCACAGCACACTGAAACTCCGTCCTGCTGTTCAAATGCTGGAGTCATGTGTCAGGTGTATGAAAAAAGTGCAGCAGCTCCTCCCATTTTCTATTGAGAATGTCCACTCACTCTATCAATGCCCCACTTTTATTTATCTGGCAAATCATGAGAACAAAACTAAAACTCCAGAATCAGGACGTCAGCTAGATGCTGCTTTTGTGCTTTTCTCGTTCCTTTGTTTTCGCTCCTTGACTGAGTGGAAGCCACTTAAATGAAATAACATCAAATCAGAAAATGAGGACAAATGTAAGATGATATAAGAATATGAATGACTGAAAGAATGGTGAAAATTCTTGAGACTGGAACATTCTAGTTTTCACTGATCCGAATCAAACTGATAAACCCTATTTATGTTAAAGGAATATTCCGGTTTCAATACAAATTAAGCTCAAACGACAGCATTTGTGGCATAGTATTGATTACCACAAAACTTGCCCCTCCTTTTCTTTAAAAAAAAGCATTAATCTGGGTTCCAGTGAGGCACTGACAATGGAAGTGAATGGGGACAATTCGAAAACATTAAAATACACACTGTTTCCAAAGTATAGCCATAAGATGTAAACAATATGCATGGAAACACGATTTTAGTGCCTCTTTAAAATGATATAGTTGCAAGTTATAACCAATTTTACAACTTTGTTGCCATGACGATGTAATTTCACCAAACTAAAATGCTTTAAACAACTTTACTGTTTTGAGGTTTAACAGAAGAATTAATGTAAGTGCTTTTATAAAATTATAAGTTTCACATTTCTGCCTTTAAACCCTCCATAAATCTGCCCCATACACTTCCATTGTAAGTGCCTGTGGCAGGGTGGAGGGCGGGGCCGGGTCGTGACGATACACACCCGGTCCCGGCAATCCCGTATTTACATTGTCAAGCCGGTTCTCGGATATGCCGTAGCTTGTTCCTCGGCCACTCCTCCACCCTCTAACGGACGACAGCCGTGCCTCTCCGGGCGGATCGGAGGGAGTCCACCAGCCCCTGGTGGACGGACCGCCCCGGCACATTCTCGGGGAGCCGAAGGGGTCTCCCCCGCCCCTGACCGCTCCAGGCGGTCGGCTAGGAGCCCCTTCTCCCCTCACGGTCGGCGGCCGTTCCTCCGCTTCCAGGTGGCTGGGCTCCTCGTCCCTCAGCAGGCCGCGGCTGCTCCATTGGGGTGGACGTAGTGGCAAGAACTCTACTATGGCGTTTCCCTCCTCCTTCCCAGATTTCGGCACCAGTGTAAAGTAGTTCAAGGGCGGTTTTGATGACCACAAATATTCATATGGACTCGTCCCTCCTTTTCTTAAAATAAATAAATAAAAAGAAACAAAAGTTGACACAGTGAGGCACTGTGGCAGGGCGGAGGGCAGGGCTGGGTCGGGTCATGATGATACACACCCGGTCCCGTATCAGGCTTGATGATACACACCTGGTCCCGTATCAGGCTAATCAAGCCTCCAAGAGGGATAAAGGCCAATGGCAGACGGTGGTGCGAGGAGAGAGAGATCATTTACGGACATGTCCGTCGTGTGTGTGTTTGTCCTTTGTTTTAAGTTTATTATTAAAATATTATTTACATTGTCAAGCCGGTTCTCGCAACCCATGTCAATTTTTGTTTCTTTTTATTTATTTATTTTAAGAAAAGGAGGGACGAGTCCAAATGAATATTTGTGGTCATCAATATTATGCCATAAACGCTGTCGACTGAGCTGAACTAGAATTGAACCAGGAATATTTCTTTAAGTTATAAGTCTGTTAAAATGAGCGCTTCTGAGGAAAAGAAAAGTGTTTCATTGGCCAAAAAATAAATGACAATATTCTGCTTTGTTCTTAAATTTATGACTATGAAATTTGGTGATTATTACATAAGGCTACATCTGAAAGGAGGGGACACATGTCTTGTGTCTATATACATACTGTATGTGTTATTTAAGATGTAAAGTTTTATTATACCTTATATTGTCACTTTTGCTGTTGGACTATTGTTTGAAGAGAATTAACTTCTATTTTTTTAATGCATTGCTGACAAAAAAATGTATGTGTTTGGATCACCCTAACATTACAGAAACAAGGTTAATAAGTGAATTTATCACATTAGTTTCATGTTTACACTTATGTTTTTAGTGATAAGGTGAACATTTTAGAAACAAAAGTTACTTTCGTAACTAGAGATGTGCATATGTAATCGACTAATCGAGTACTTGTTCTTCACCAAGTACTATTAAAAAACAGTCTAAGATCTCAAATGTATTTTCGTTTGCACATTTGCCTGCAGTAGGCAATGCTAAATTGCACTCTACATTCTGTCTGAATCTCTCACCAAATCTCGCAGGTACAGTTAAGACCACAGGCAAAACCAAGTATGGCGATACTTGCAATATTTTGATTCTTATTTAATTGTACTCTATTGGTATTTGGTTCTGGTTATTTGGTTCTTGTTAGAGTCATGCAGACCAACAGATGAGGCTTTTATGGTGGAAAGAAAATGCGAAGCAGTACAAGAAACTCGGAGACTCATCAGATCACTGTGTGTGTGTGTGTGTGTGTGTAAGCTTATGTTCATGACTCTAATGCAGTCAAGTATTGGTCTCTATGTACCGTTTACACTGAGTTCAAAAGTTTTATTAAAATCCCCTTTTTCAAACAATATATATATATATTTTTTAATTTTTACAATTTTTTCAGAAAGCATAGTTTATAGTTTTTCTCGATCGATTTTACAAATTTCTCCGAACTATAATTAATGCTCTCAAAACAATTCACACAGCTGACAAAACAGACACTTAATTTGGCAGAACAGTTCAATTTCACTGCATAATGAAGCACTGTATTCTTTTCTGATAATGCATTTATTAAAGCTAATAGATGTGTTCTCTATTGAATTCATGGCATTTTCAGTGATAGACACTCAACTCTACCATTGTAATAACACGTTTATCAAAAAAACCCACAATAAAGACCATTTTTCATGTGTTGTTTTTGTTTATTTCTCTGAATTTCTAGTTTTCTACTACTTTTCCTCATGTAAGACATGGTAAGCACAGAGGGTACAGTTATTGTGGACATTGATTGTGGCATGTAAACCAATACTATTTCTCCCTCTTCTTTTTTGTTGAGATTGAAATCACTGTAGATCTGCTCACATTAGGTCAATTTCTTTGTGTGTCGCAGAGAGGCCGTGATTCATAATATGATCTATTAGAGGGACTCTCAGATCATTGAGCCTCGTCTGTGTCTTCTTTACTCTACTCTTCCACCCTGTTGTCCTCTTTCTCTCTTCTCACCATCATTACACCATCTCCATTTGGTCTTTCCTCAACTCTTTTAATGATCACCCCTGAAAGAGTTGAGAAAACCTTCCCATTTCCTCACCATTTCTTCCTCCTTCTTTCAGCAACTCTACCTCTTCTCAGTTTGCACCTCTTCTTTGTCTTGTTCTTCCTCTTCATCTTCTTCCTTATTGAATTTTCATATTTGACCCAATCTCCTCTGAAAGCATAAATCTTGGAACAGAGAAATTTGTTTAGTAATTGATTACTCATTTATTGTGGGTTAGAATACTCGACTGCAAAATTACTCGACAATGCCCATCCCTATTCATAAAATGTATCCCAGTTCAAAGCCTTGGCCCATTGTGTGCAATACTGTAAATGTAATTCATTTCATTTTCTTTTCAAGGGGCAAGTTGTGATCATAGAGTGCATATTTCTGTTATTCCTTTGAATTTTGGCCTGTTCTTTTGCCTGTATGAATCTCTCAGCCAAACAATCAGACATTCAAGAAAGTGATACAAATGATTTTTTGCCATTTCGTGAATAAAGTATCTAGTCTAGACAGAGACACCTCCGATCCCCAGCGACGCCAGTCCACAATGCACAGTCTGTGTTTAATTATAGGATTAGAGCTGACACATAGCATAAAACCAGCTCACAGTTCACCTATACACCTATGTAACAGGAAAACTGTCAGCATTAAACATGACCTGAAGATACAATATCTCATGACTCATGTCCTTGAAAACAGTGACTATGCGGCAAGTGGTGGTAGTTTGCATTTGGGTCCTTTCCTTTCATGGTTATTTTAGAGTAGATTCTCACATTCACATAACAGTACTATTGCCTGATATCAGAATTATCGTTTCACCCTTAAATACCTCTGCTGAAGTCGTGAGCCAGAGGCATAGGAGGATGGACATCCAGGGTTCACAGATCGTGAACACGCATGGGAGAGAAGAGCGCACGGCTTCGACTCATGGAGGGGAAAGGCGCTGTCAGAGGTACACCCGGTCAGCTGCCCCATAACGAAACTTACCGGGTGTTTTGCCAAAACATTATTACATACCTTGGGTCTTTAGCGACCCGTCAAGTACTGTATATCTATCTATCACAAATGGATCTACAAATGGCCCAGATGGTGTAAAATGTTTAAAGCATTTTAAATACAATTAATAAAAAATAAAATACAACATATTCTGTTCTATTTTGATGTTTTATTTTTCATATATTAAATAGATTATGCAACGAATGATAGAACGGATGAATTTCTTTCACACATTGGCTGTTAAACACATATTGATCTACACAAAAGACATCCGCTACATATACTGTTAGCTACACATCTTTTCTCTGGTATTTGTTTAGTTTAATTAGACAAACAACTTACAGATTTTAAGTAGTACAACCAAATGTCAATATCACACTGTACATGTGTTGCAATTGCTATAGTTGACTTCCATGTTGCTTCTTCGTCAAATAGCAATGTCATGTAAATCCAATCAAGTGGCACCTTGAGCAACAATTAGCATAATATGTACATGTACACGCATATGGGATACTAATAATTTATCATTTTGCAGAAAAACGGCATGATATATTGGTAATATGTGTGATTGTATAATATATATATAATAACTATAGTGTTATAAACAAAGAAATAGATATCCTGTGATAGTAAACACAGTTATTACATTACTTATGTCACTATGAACCCTAAACACTTTTAGTAATTACGCTTTTAGAAAACAATATACTTTTTGGAACTTTGCTATTTCATTTTGTATTTATTTCATTTTTTTATTTTATTTTTACACTATTTATAAGAGGCATGTTGTGGTATACTAAAGAGGTGGTGGAATAACTCCAAAAAAAAAAAAAGGGGGTTGAACATGGAAAAACTGTTTGGCATGACAAGTAGTTCTAATAACTAAAATGTAGTGAAAGTAGCCATGCTGTGTACTGCGAACTGAAGAGGTTGTCTTATTAGGCAGCATCCTGACTGAAATGGGATTTCAGAAGAGACTGCTTTGGAATGCTTTACCGGCCCTACTCGACCCGCTCTGGGCGTGATTCGAACCGGTGTCTCTGGCATGGGAGGCAGGCGAGCTAACAAGGAGGCTAAAGGCTACAGCCTCTAGGGTCAATCGCTAGTGCACCTCTTGAGGCCAGGAGATTGAGGTTTACATACTGCACAGCTACTTACTGGCTGGTTCCCATTACACTCAACCTCTTAAATCTCACTCCCACCCGGGTCACGGCACCACCATAACCAGTCCTTCTTGACCCGCTCCGAATAGGATTCGATTTTGGCATGGGAGGCAGGCACGCTGAAGAGGAGGCTAAAGGCTACAGCCTCTAGTGTCAGTCGCTAGTGTGCTTCTAGAGGCCAGGGGAGTGAGCTTTAAACACTGGCCAGCTACCTACAAGCTGGCACCCGTTACACATAGGCAGCAGTTCTGCACATGTGAAGTGTGCGAATAGCTGATACTTTATTTAGCATAAATTTTGCTCACACAAATATTGGATAAAATAATCCATTACAAATTAGATTGAACTACTAATTTACTTATCTATACTAATTGTTATAGAAACAAATATTTTTGTAATCAAAACTGCTCTCGATTTGTCCGCCATCTTGGATGGATTTTGTATGGTGGTTTTGGTAATCCGTGAGGGATGCATTAGATTCTACCTCAAAATTTGACAAAATAAGTAATCTTAGACGACAATATAATTTGGCTGCCATCATTTTTTTTTTTTTTTTTTTTACAAATTTCATGCTGGGAATGTGCCCACAAAGCTCACTAGATTTGGGAACAACACCATTTAGGCTTCCCTTTCTCATTCTGATTTCAAACAGTTTTCAGCTTACTCTATAAATTTTGGATCATATAGGCAGAAACGCAGTTGTACTCAGCCAGGTTTGCACTTGCTCTGCAGTGGGAATATTGAGGATCTTTGAGACTAGTTATGCCAGAAAGCTCCTCTAACTATTCTGCAGCCGAAAATGTTGCATTAAGAGCAAGTCCATGCACATCAGGACAGACTAGTTCACTTTGAATAAATTGTAATTACAAATGCAGCAAAGCTGAGTCACAGAAGTTGATTGGTGAGTGGTGTTATGCGTCACCTCTAAAAGGGATCTAATGAATCACTTTAAATGTTTTCAAAAGAACTGTGGATAACTAATCAAAGTTTACACATCAACGTTTAATACTTACTCTAAGGGGCTTGTTTAAATCGTGATACTTGCCTTAGCAAACAGAAGTAGTCATGACAGGGTTGTTATATCAAATCACTTGTTCAAAAAAAGAAAAACACACACGTCGCAAAGAAATAAGAAACAAAATATCAAGTAAGATCAAATATGCTTCATATTCAATAGAAAAAAATGCAAGATCTATTAGTGTTGACATGCTGAGGTGATGACCTAAAACTCAATACAGAAAACAAATTTACACATATGAAGATCTAACTCTGACACACACACACACACACACACACACACACACACGATACATAGCCTGCTAAAAGGAGCATAAAACCCGGAGCTCTGAGTCATTGTTGACTTTATTTCTTACCTTTGAAAGCCAAAATATGCCTTCACCTCACAAAGTCTGCTGCCAACTGTTAAAAAAGGAGTTACATAATGCCATGGCCAGTCCGTGGGAGTCATTAGATCTGATTATTGCTCTGCAGGGATGTTTAATGGCCAAGAAATATCAAGCCATTTAATGAGACCATGTTGACCCTGTTGTAAATACATTTCATTTGTGATGTTCCCAAATTGAAGAATGTTAAATAGGTCAGGACGTGCATGACAGAATCCCAGGAATGATTGAAGCTGTTCAAAAAGAAAAGGGGCATTCTTGAAGTTAAGTTATTGATGCATATTTACTTCATTGTGGTCACCAATTGTATGTTCAACTACTGATCACTGACCTGTTTCAAGTATTTATTAAAATAACAATGAACCGATCCTAACACTTTTTCAGTGGCCTTGGTATTTCCCATTCATTTTTTCCAAAGGAATTAATAATAAAGAGTTCAAAGAAAACAGACAAAACCAACCAGCTCCACGATGAGTCACAACATTACAACCTTTGAATCAAAGGAAAAACAAATATTTGAAAAGTACAAGACAGTAATTAACTTATTTGATGAAGAAATAAACTAATAATTTTAAAGCATTGTGAAAATGGTAATGGAATCTAAAATGCTATTGCCATGAACTATACTGACATGACAAATCATTTTTTTGACAGAAGTTTTAGTATGGAGGTAAACTGATTAGTTTATGTTATTTGAAATGGTTCTTGGGCATCATGATCACACAAGAAATCAACATGTTGTTTCTGAATTCCACTTCCTTAAGATCATACAGCTTGGAAGACCCGGGTTCGGATCCTGTGTTGAAACCAGGAAGTAATCACTGTTGCGTATTCAGCAGGATATGAAATTAACTTTTTTGCCCACCAGCCACAGTGGCGGGAGAATGCCCAATTTTACCAGGCACTATGATTTTTTTATCATACTTAGATTTTTCTCCATCCACTTATACGGAGTATATATACTGTATATAGCCTACAGTATACATATAATTTTAACAATATTATTTTAGAATATAAAATAACATAATACCATGCTATTATTATATCATCATAATGATAGCAACATTCAAATCAAGGCCTGAAGAGTAGACAAGCACAGAAGAGAAACTTCTTGTTCAAGAACCATCTGGAGTTTGTACAGAATTACGACACGTATGACAAATCACCAGTACTGCCGCTGCCTATACACTGTAGGGCACCAACTCCCTAGAGGGCACTATCTTTCACTAAGGGGGCACCAGAAACTCCACCGACTGGCATTACTCGTATGTAACACGTTATTAAAGGACCCAGTAGCTGGCGCGGAACACAGACTAATCGCCTCGCGCTCACACTTTTGCCTCACACCCCTCAACCCACATTCCACCAACAACCCCCACCCCACCTGGAACTCTGTATAGGGCATAAATTTGGCCAGCAGCGGCCCTGCAATTCACCTGTAGTCCCAATGTCGGTGCACACTGAGATTATATGCAGCGTTCTCATTCACTATCGTTGCAAATTGTTCCCAGATGACTGACAGAGAAGAAATTGTGAGAACCCGCCATATGTGCATTCAGCTCGACACACGTGTGCGCCAGAAAACCTCTGAACACAGCGAATCAGACAAGCGCATCAACAAGTGCGTGAAATGCACGTGAAATACACGCATTTGGCGGGTGCTAATTTCATTCCCTGTATTCAGTGACGAGCGCAATTCGGAGGATGCATTTTTCCCTCTGTCATTACATTATTAATCCATTGATGGTTAGGTTTGGTTATTGGGGGTACAGTTTGTAAAATATGCATCTATCTTCACTGTATTACAGCCTGTACAGCTGAACACTCGCTTTTGGCGCCCCTCTGTGGACATTACACCCAGAAAATTAAGCTTTACATCTAGACCTTTACTGACACTCTCTTCATTAAGTAAGATCATGAGAAATATGAATGTGTCTCTTTAATACCTGTCGCACACATTTTAGATTTCACAGCAGGCACACCTGAGGCAACTTCACAGGGGCTTGATATTGTATCTGACAGAAATACACATGTTTTACCTGCACTAAACAGGAGTAGCAGTTAGATGTCCAAAAGAGGCTAAATGAAACGGTGAGCAATAGTCGGTTACATAATCCACAACTAGACAAGCTCTTTTCCACTTCATCTCATGGTGTGTGCACAGGTGTGTAACATGTTTGAGTTGTCTAATTGAGGGATGACTGTTGCTCCACATAACAATACCATGTTGAATGGTCCATGACCAAACAGATATGCTTTCATCTCGATTGTTCAGAACATACAGTGAAAAGGGATGCTCAAGACAATGAATAAGAATGCTTTACATTTTAATATTGTTATACAATACATGGAAATATATTATACAATGTATAACAATTTTTATAAATGTAAACATGAATAAAAAAAAACATTATAACGTCTTTAAAATTGTGCCAGCAGTTACTGATGATGTAGTTCACATCTTGTACTTTCTGAATGAAAAGTCTGGTTAATAGTGAAAGGTAAGATGGGTTTAAGGAAATAGTTCACCCAAAACTGAATAAAAAAAAAATAAATAAAAAAAACAGCAAAAGCAGTGCATAGACTTGTTTACCATATTCCAAGTGTTGTTGGAGTGACATGAGGGTAAATAATGACAGTATTCCCCTTTTTTTGCTGAACTACTCATTTAAATACATAGTATAATTTGTGTGTAAAGTGTAAGTAAACCAGTTTCCATGGATTGATCAATTACAACAGTTAAAAATTGTTACGGTTTGCATGGAATTGCATTGTTAATGGCACCCTTTATGAAGGCCACTCTCTAAACTAATACACTCACGCAGAGTCCCTTAATCTTATTGAGACTGGATTGAAACAAAGGAAAGGATGAGCACAAGAGATCTTTGAAAGTAATTAATAACACCATGCATGGTCTGCTTCCATCCTCCTGAGGTCACATTCAGATATTGATGTAAGAGGTGTGAGATCACAGATCATCTTCAACAGACTTTATATTTCTGTTTCCATCTATTACGGATCACACAGATGTGCTATGAGAGAGGAGAGATGGAAAGAGAGAAAAAAAGAAAATGTATGAGGAATTCAGTGGAACCACTGGTACACCAATAATCTTGCTTAAATTAATTTCATTGCAATTAATACAATATATCAAACCAAGTGCAATCTGCGAACAAACGGTGCTCTTGTAAGCTGTACAAGAATGAAACACATGGCAAACCTGTACAAGGCCAGCAATTCTACCAGATACCGATATTACGCTGTCTACTATGTATGCATGCAAGAGATAGATACTAGATTGCTGGATAATGGAGTTGAACAGCCTTGGGTGCTCTCTGAAGTGGGTGTCATTTTTCACAACAGCTCACTTACCCTTAGCAACCAGCACTCCAAATGGAGACAAATGGACAACTGTGCAGCTGCAAAGAGACTTTACTTCCTAATTCTCACACTGCTAATGCTGTCCGTCAGTTAATGCTAGAGATTACAGACTTTGCTTCAGCAATACATCATTACAGTTCTAGTAAATGTAAAATAATTGGAGGAAAATTCACTATATTTCTCTGCAGAATGCATTGATACACTGATCTAACAGCAGTTGTCACTTTTGAACTCTGGTATATATTCAACGGTGTTGATGATGGAATGTGGACACATGGGTAGAGTTCTTCCACTGGGGAGATTATCAAAATAAGCTTTAAAAAGCTTTCTGAAAGGTGTCACAGCATTTGACAGATTGATCCTCAGTAAATTGCAATGGCATAAACATTACTGTTATCAACAAGTCAGTTTGTATTTAATGGAATATTCTGGGCTCAATACAAGTTAAGTTCAAAAGGTTTGGCCTAATTGATTTCCACAAATATTTATTTTGACTCGTCCATAAATTTCTTTAAAAACATTTAAATAAAATCTGGGTTGCAATGAGGCATTTACATAGGAAGTGTGGGTCCAATCCGTAAATGTTAAAATACTCAGTTTCAAAAGTATAGCCACAAAATATGTGTTAACATGATTCAGTGTGATAAAAACACTAACTATTTCTGTATAAAGTTATAACAATTTTACAACTTCATTGCCACAACATAACAGTAACAGATAATAATAAATAATAATAATGTTTTAACAGAAGCATTAATGAAAGTGCTTTTATAAAATTATGCTTCACATGTCTGCCTTTGAACCCTCCAAATATTGGCCCCATTCAATTCCATTGTAAGTGCCTTACTGTAACCTCCATTTCAGCTTCTTTTTTTTCCTTTTAAAGAAAAGGAGTGACCAGTTTTATTTTTTTATTTTCTTTTGTGGTAAACCGCATAATCACAAATGCTGTTGATTGATCTTAACTTTTATTGAACCCGGAACATTCCTTTAATGTGAGAATGAACAGTTTAAATGTTGCCATATGTTGATAAAAAGGGACTTACATTGAGATCTCTGGAATATTCATTGTAATCCAAGGCATAGTCGACCACAAAACAACTGGGGATTTCAAACCCAACATCTGAAACAGAAATTACATCCTTACATAAAGTTGCGTTGAAAGAGAAATATCAACCTGTGATTAAAAGGTGATGTGTGGGATTTTTTCGTAGTTGAAATACTTTCGTGTATACCAGCTAAATATGCAGAGTCATTTATAAGCAAGGTATTCAAGTTAATTAATTTCCCCGAAACCATTTGTTTGAGCATCCCAATAGCCGGACAACAACTTTGGTTCAACCGGAGGCATGAGATTGGGTTGCGTCTATCTGTCTAACCAACCAAGACGGGGGAAACCAGATTGAAAAGTCATTTGTGATTCCATTTGGGGTACAGAAATTACACACTACCTTTAATATCAAGCTTTTATTTTGAGACACACGCGCACGCACACGCACACGCACACGCACGGAAAGATGAAAAAGCACGCGTGCTGTGGCAATCTGTGAAGAGTGTATTCATAGGATGAGTGCGTGCCTTGTGGAAGTCAGGAACAGATTTGTAGAATCCTCCGTTGAAGCTTAGTGAGGTGCAGAACACCTAGGTGGGCGATCTTACTCCTGACATGCTGTCTGAGACGAGGTACCCTCTGGTCTCTCCAGACAGAAACCCAACATGACAAGGTGACAGGACCATGACATCGTCGGCGAGCATACGGTGGTAACATGCTAACAGTGATAACCAAAATCTGGACCAGTGCGCTCACACAAAAAATGTACATATAACATGACAAAAAAATGGCAGATAATGCCACGGTCCAGGCAGGACAAAAACCAAACCTGACAAGGTGAAGGACCGTGACAAGTATAGAGTTACATAATTATAATTACACCATGGTCTGTTAGAATTTTCGATTCGGATTGCCTGGAATGAGTGCATTAAAACAGTTTAATGCACAGGTAGGTCCAGTAAATTTTAATCCCAGTTCTATATTAATGCGTAGTAATGAGACATCGAGAGAGTTTTATGCCTCTGCTCAAATAGCCTCCAGAGGCGAATATAGTTTCAGAGCTGGGAATAACCGTCACATCACAAAACAACATAATCATGTCATGCAGTGCCATCAAATTAACTGTGAAGTGCTACAGGAAACTAGTATATCACTCACCCAAAGCGCTTGTAAAGAAAATATGGTTTGACATTCAGCGGTTTCGCATGGAGGCGGAGAGAAGGAAACCGGAACATGTTAAATGTATTTTATGCATCTGGCAAGACAAATTATATTGTAAATTTGAACGCACCTCATGGAGGCAACCGCATGATAAGTCTTTGACTCCATATCATGCTTTAAAAATGTTTAATGCACACCTAGATGTGGATTATCCCTTACAAAATATGAAGAGCGCGGTTCTTAACAGCCACTACTAGTCTTACCTAGCTTCTTATATTATCTTGGGCCTGAAGACATCAACATGATTCAGCAGAGTTTTTATGGTTTTACAGTGTTCACAAAGGCCTGTGTGAAAGACACGGAGATGAAAGTAAATACAGATGACTAACGGAGTCAACTTCAAAAGCACTCTTGAGAAGAACTGAAGTCTTTCCATTACAAGAAATCAACTCAGTGGAACAAAGAAACTATAAAAAACAATTATGAATGCTTAAAGATACACTATTTTTTTACCCCGTTATTTTTCCCCCATTTAAAAAGCTTAACCTAAATAAATTAATTGTAATTTTGAAACAAATGTATAAAACCGTCACCACTCACATGAAATGAGGACTCTAGTCATATCAGGCACCTTATAAAAGCTGTTTTAATCTACATGAGGCAGGGGTGCACCCATGGGGGCTGCCATTTTAGAATCACATGACCAGCTGAATACTACTTGCTTAATCCCAGTAAACGTCTTGTTATTGGACACTTTCACTATTGGATTAATCATGGCTAATGTGAATTGAATATCTACAATGGCATCTGTAACTGAAAACTGTTGATTTAAAAAAATTTTTACTATGAGAATCCCAAATTCAAGGGTGTACAAATACTTTGTATTGACTAATATACAATAAAACTAGATGGGTAAAGTTAGTTAAGACACTAAGGCTAATTGAATGCATTTATGCCACTTCTGATCAGCATTAAACAGTCTATTAAACACACCTTAATGCCACAGACGCAGCTTCTGTACCACCTTTGCATAATAATAAAGCGTAATATTATACAATTATATAATATACTATAATCTGGATAACATATTGTGAAAAGCAATAACTACACACAAACAAAAAGTAATTGTAAGATTTACACATTTCAATGTAACAACAAGATTCAATCTTTAAATAAAATAACTAAATATTTTAAGTTTCATTCATTTAAAATTTACACAATACAATTTGTTGGAAACTTATGAAATTGAAATCCGTAAATATACTAAAATAGTTTGTTTATTTAGTTTGTTGTCTGTATCTGACTGAGAACAAAGACAATCAAATGTGATGTCTTAATTCCATTTATTATTTATCAATGCAAAAAAGATACAAATGTACAGCAGAAAATAAGGATGTGTACTCGGTGCAGATATGACATTACTGCATGTGGACCTTTTTCATAAATACCAATTAGGTCTAAAAACAAACATCGGTTCAATAAATCAGTCGGAACACTGAATGAAGTTCTTTTGTTGGGATAAATGGTTCAAGCTTGACTGAGCTCTGAAACGTTCATAGTGAAAGAATGAGAAAGTCGGAAGAATCTGCCATGAGGCATCTGAAAGGATGTTTTGCATTTGAAGAAAGGATATTAAATTGGAGAGGAATGAGTTTACCCCGAGCTCATCTGAGAGCAGACTTATCTCCACAATCTGGATGTTCTTCATTTCATGTAAAGAGACACACGAGATGAGTGACTGCACATAAATCACAATATCACATTGACATTCAGAATTAAGGCACAAATTGTGCTGCACAAAATATTAGGAGCGTTTACGCTATGAGGGTGGATCGCATGAAACCGGTTTAGAACACGTCTAGGTCATTTTCAACCCCCAAAAATCGGCAAAGAAATAAGAAACAAAAGATCAAATATGCTTCATATTCAATAGAAAAAGAGATGCAAGATCTATTAGTGTACACACACACACACACACACACACACACACATTTGTGAATTACACTGTACTGAGATTTCACAATATGTGAGACACGCATATGGTAGTGTGTAAATAACCCTCAGTTATTTGAATGAGTTTTGGGCATTAATATATTATTCTTATGTTATCATAATTCCATATTTATGTAATATTAATTTTAATATTCTTAATATTGTGTTTATTATATTTGGGAAGCTGACTTTGCACTCTTAATTATTTAACCTATAGAGACCTTTATTTTGAAAGGCCGCTTGCCGGAAAGACGAACAGATCGCTCGCGCACAGAGAGCGCGCATACAGATTGCTGACAGATGGATTCGCGGATCCGAATTCTAGTATTAATGTCACCTTTAAGTGACTTTAGGCATCTATTCGCAGTTTGTTTTTATTTTTGTAGTAATTTGTGTATATTGTTTAGCACCTGGTTAGAGAACGAATTTCCTTGATTCAACTGGGCTACTACAGTGAGTAATACAACAATATATTATTAGACTCACATCCTCATGCTAAAGGCTCAACTTTTATTTTGTTAGTTCTATTAGTCTTAAATGAATATCCGGGGTTCAATACAAGTGAAGCTCAATTGACATAATTTGGGGTGTAATGTGGCGGCCCCTGTACTAAATTTAAAATGTCAAAATTCAGGTGCCAGACAGGTTTAGGCCTGTCAAAATGAATACCTTGCCCCAGATAGCTCTAAAAGCCACCAGTTACATGCAATAAAACAATAACAAAATAAGTGTATCAAATTTCAAAGCATAAGTGTATTTAAATAAAAGAGAACTGTAAACAAAGGCAAGGAGTCACAGACATAAATCCCAACAGAACAAATAACATAATTCTTCAAGTGTGTGTGTGTGTGTGTGTGTGTGGGAGAGATAGTTAAGTCAGTAGGAGTGTTTGTGAAAGGTGCATGCTGGTTCATGGGGAGTTTGCAATATACCTGAATGATGACTGTGGGCAATACTGCAGAGTGAGAGTCCAACAACAGGGAATAAATGGTAGGTCAGAAGGATCAAGGAATCACCTGGCGCTTCCACTTTAGACTTTAAATGTTTACCGTCACACCTTGACCATGGAGCTCTTCGGCAGTTGCAGATCCTACAAACTCATGCCAACCCACTTTTACTCAAGAAGTGCAATGAACGGCTATGACATCCAGACCTCACTCTCTGGTGATGAGCACTTGTCAAATGAGTCCCTTTGTTGTTTCTTCTTCTCTCCTCCAATCACGTTCCTTATCCACATCACAGTACAATGGAGCAAACTTGCTTTCTCCTTACACAGCTTGGCACACCAAAACCTCAACTCACCCCAGTCTCAAATCTCTCTTTTTTTGTCATCAACAACCATCTTCCTGGTTACCTTTATGGTTGCCTTTATTGTTGACACCTGGTAATCTGACGAGCAGTCATTTTAGGTGGTGGTGGTGGTGGTGGATTCTTAAAGGGGCAGTGCCGTAGTTCTTCTCTGCCACACTCTCCCCCCATGACAAGACAACCCATGGTTGGCAAAGTACATTGGCTCACCTCAGCTCTTTGGGTGTTTACCCACAAGTGGCTTCTTCTCTGAAGGTTTCCCTTTCTGATGGGTGTGTTCTGCTGTGAAGTTCTTTGTCGGGAGAGAAGGGTGTCATGCTGACACTTCCTACAGCCCTTGACAAAGTTCTTCACAGGAGGAATACAGCTTAGAAGCGAGAGGTTCTGGTTGGAACTCGCCATGCTGGTAAGTTGCTGGGCTGACGATGGGATGGTTGTGAAAGCTGGAGTCAAGTGTGGGCAATTCCCTGGTGAGTGTGGTTGTTGGTTCTTTTGGGAGTTCACCAGCAGTGAGCTTTGATGTCCCGATGAATCTCCAATTGGAAATGCTTTAACATCACATCCACCTCTAACAACAAGGTAGCCTTGACTCCTTTCAGTTCATTTGAAATTATACGTTTTACCTCGGCCATGAGTTCGTCCATTTCTGATTTCAAGGTCTTAGGTCTTCCTGTAAGATGACAGATGAAACCTTGGCCACAGACTGGGTAGGAGTATGGAGATGGGTAGGTATGCATAGTTTTGAAGACTACTGATGGCAAACAGGTAGCCTGATGGTGCTAAGATGTTGCATCTTCAGGGGCTTCAATCATCATACCAGTGGATGTAGGGTGGGGAATGGCCATGTTCAATTTTGGGTTTGTGTTAGTGGATGTAGGGTAAAATTTTAATGTGTACAACGTCAATACTAATTGAATGGTTTAACATTACAACACACTTCCAACACCACTTTTACAATTGTCCTACAAAGTTGTTGTTGTTTTGTTTTTTTTCACAGAGCAAAATATGGTATTTTTTCAAGTTCTTTTCAAGTGTCCATGTCATTCAGTCCAAGTGTTTGGCTTGAAATCAAGCATACCAGTTCACACAGTTTTCAGGTGACAACAATCAAAAGTTCAGGTTTGTGTATGGTTTCAAATGATCAAGTTTATGTCCCAGTTCACTTTAAATCACAGTATACAAAACAAACTTACTTTCTCCTTACACAGCTTGGCTCACCAAAACTTCAACTCACCCCAGTCTCAAATCTCTCTTCTTTTTCTGTTTTTTTTCAGTTCTGCTCTGTCACAGGGGCATAATATTGTTTGCCACAAAAAATAATTTTGACTCGTCCCTCCTTTTCTTTAAAAAAAAAAGAAAAGAAAAAAAGAATCAAAAATTGATACAATGCAGCACTTACAATGGAAGTGAATGGGGACAATGTTTTGATGGTTTAAACACAAAAATGTGAAGTTTATGATTTTATAAAAGCACTTTCATTAATTATTCTGTTAAAACTTATTATATGAGCTGTAATGTTGTTTAAATGATAATTTTACAGTAATCCTAAGGTTTTCATTACATCGTCATGGCAACTGAGTGTAAAACTGGATATAACTACACTGAAATGATTGAATCACTGTAAAATCATGTTGACGTTTATTTTGTTTACCTCTTGTGGCTATACTAATAAACCAACATTAGTTTAAAGTTTGGCCCCATTCACTTCCAATCAATATTATGTCACAAATGCTGTCGATTGAGCTTAACTTGTACCGAACCTCGAATGTTCTATTAATGGATATTCTCATTAGACACTCCTTACTGTTATACAGTATTTTCCCAATATTAAAAACAATGTTTTTAGCATTAATTAAAGGCAGATCAAATATTACAATACTAAAAAATACTATGATATGTAAATATTTTATTATTTCCACCACAGTCATTTTTTCATGTGACATTTATCTTATATTATATTCACTAATCTAATTTATATGAGCCAAGTCTGGCAGTTAAATCATGTCCAGGGCTGTAGCATAGACTTCTGGGCCCCCTGACTCTATATTGCTCTGGGCAGTTTACCTTTTAAAAAGTAGCTTTTAATTTGTTGTGGGCCCTTAGAATCATTACCAACTGTCACCCCACTAGCTACGACCCTGATCATGTTATAACTTACATGTTGTATTCAGTGGATGGTGTCCAGAAAAAGTGATTTCGAGTCAAATAAAGGAAAGTTCCTCTAGAGCAGCCTGGCTTTAATTAACAACCAAATGCTGCAACCTGGTCATTTCATGCGACCATGCTGAAACTCTGAGGCTTTAGTGGAAAAAACAAGAGAAATGTTGAGAGGCATCAGACTCCTGAAAGCACAGTGATCTCTCCTCAAACTATCTATATGATGCCCTCTAAAAATGAATATATGCTAAATCAATTGATCCCACAATTTCAAAGATTGAAAGCAGGGCTGATTATGACAAATATAATGTCATGACGCCCTCTGTTGACTAAAACATATGCAGCAGTACCAGGGAATGAAACACTGCGCTAACATCTTCACTACCACTTCATACAGCTTGAACTCATTTAACTTCCATACTATGATGTATTTCCAAGTGAAACTGAATAGTCAAAGAAAAAAAAAAAAAATTTTTTATTTATTTCATTAACATTACATGAACTTTAACATGAATTGAATTACTGTGTTAACTATGAGCATGATTTTAGAAAAGATGGATTACCTAAAAAATTTGCCTTAAAAAAATGCCTAAATAGCTATTTGTACTTTGGTTAACATTAACCGAAAGCCTGTGCAGCCATGTTTCAGAGGTGGGGCTAATGATTACATTTTGCCAAAATATAATGAAGATATATATTTTTTTCCTTTGGAATGATGTGCACTAATGAATTGTGCAACATAAGACCAGGAATGTACATTAAAAACATGTAATATTTGGGTATATTTTGATTTCATATTTACTAATTAGGGTATAGATTTATCCATTTGGATTCAGACAGCACATTACATGTCCCCTGGATGTGCAGAAGATCTAATTGGTCTACCACCTGCTGTCGTAGACACGATCAACCCTCCCTCAACCAGGCAACTTTAAGCCCTGAAGTGGCGCTTGTTCGCGAATTGGTGTTCTTCCCGATCTGAAGACCCGCAGAGATGCGCAGTCGTGTCATTGCTCGCTTTTCTGCAGGAGAGACTGGAGGACAGGCTGTCCCCCTCCACCTTGAAGGTTTATGTAGCCGCTATATCAGCTCACCATGATGCAGTGGACGGTAAGTCCTTAGGGAAGCACGACCTGATCATCAGTTTCCTTAGAGGTGCCTGGAAGCTGAACCCTCCCAGGCCATGCCTGTTCCCCTCATGGAAACTCTTCGTGATCCTTTCAGGCCTGCAGAGACCCCCCTTTGAGCCACTAGAATCAGTTGAGCTCAGAGCCCTCTCCTTGAAGATGGCCCTCCTGATCTCGCTTGCTTCCATCACGAGGGTTGGGGACCTGCAAGCGTTCTCTGTCAGTGATACTTGCCTGGAGTTCGGTCCAGCAGACACCCATGTCATCCTAAGATCTCAACCAGGCTACATGCCCAAGGTTCCTATGACCCCCTTCAGGGACCAGGTAGTGAACCTGCAAGCGCTGCCCTGGGAGGAGGCATACCCAGCCATATCATTGCTGTGTCCTGTGCGTGCTTTGCATACATTTGTGGACTGCACGCAGAGCTTTAGATGTTCTGAGCAGCTCAAGAAGTGAGTGGGTCTTGAGTTAAAATTAATGAATATCAGTGGGGATTTCTTTAAGACTGCAAGGGAAGCTCGGCTTCCCCTATAATGTCAAAAAAATAATGGTCAAATATGTACTATTGTGTAAACAATTTATTGACCAAAAATGCGTTAGAACATGTTCATCTCAAAAACGAGTTAGTTCAGAATCAGCTACATATAGCAGGTCAGCTGACTCGATTTCATTCTCATACATTACATACATTCCCGTAGCGTCACAGTGCATTTTCCTGTTGAAGCCAAGCGTCCACTGACTTCAATGGGGTTGCTTTGAACAGTTTTTTTCAGTGCTCCGAAACTAGACAGTCATTGGATAAATGCTGCGATTATGTCCCGCCCACGGACGCTCAGCGTCTTTGGGGGTGAATGAGGAGTGGGCTGGCCCGGACTCCGGGCTTCCGCGTAATGATTGGAGGATCTGTTGAAAGACTGCATCTCCTTTTGACTTACAGCGAATCTGTACTATAAGAAGTCGCTGAAGCTATTTGCGCTCAGTCCCATCGCGGATTTCTCAAGTGTAGTCGAAAGACAAACTGCTGCAACCTATTTCTTGATATTTGTTTGCCGAAATTGCTTGTCAATTTGCATAATACATTTCACACAATTATACACCACATTCCTTGTTTCAGTTTTACTAAGTTTAATATTTTTTTTTAGATCGTTCGTTCATTCATTCATTCATTCATTTATACAGTAGGCTAGGCTAGCGTCGTACGGGTGAAACTGCGCACGATGGCAGACAGTGCTAATATTGTTGACCTGATTTTGGCGAAGCCATTTGAAAGTCTTCCTTACGAGGAAAAAATTATAATTAAACAGCAGGGCAGATCAACACCTAAGATTGATTTAGTGCAAAAGATAGGGAAAAATAACAGGTCTTTGCAGCTCTCCTGGTATGACAAAGTTAGCTGGCTGACTGGAAGTGCTGTAACACAATGGGCCAAGGCCGTTTAAGCAGCCTAGCTCTACTGGCCATTGAGAAGACACTGGTCAAGTCACTGGAAAGGACGCTTAGTTGGTACGACATGGTCACAGTGCATTTTCTCAAAAAGGAACGTAGGGCAGAATTTACTTTTAAATAAATGGACAAGTTTATAACGTAGGCCGAAAATGAGCTTCCCCTCTTTGAAAGACCAGCAGCCGCCACTGATGAATATACAATGTTAAAGTCAACATTATCTATATTTGATTTATTTCTAAATTCTAAATACTTCAGAAAAAATGTGTTTCTAAATTTTTTTTATTGTGTTATTTTTTATAAAATTAATCACACTGAATTAACGCATTAAATCAACAGCCCTAGTATAAATATGTCATGCACCTCACATTCACTCATATTTAATTAAATAACTGTACATACCTCTACCTTGCACATATATTAACACTTGCACATGTACAAATGCCATTCTATGTTTTATGTCCTATTTTTTGTATGTCTATTTATACTCTTACTTTGTTTTATATTCTGTGTCTCACTGTAATGTTCTGTGTGCACCAAAAAATTCCTTGCATACGTGAGCACACTTGGTAATAAAGCTCATTCTGATTCTATGTCATCTGTCAACTAAATTGCTTTATATGTCTGTCAATTGGGCAGAGAAACAGCATTTTAATTTTGACCTTAAACATTTTCTAAATTAGAATTAAATTTTAATTTTAATGTCAGCTGACATTTTAAATTAAAGTTATTTCCTTAGTCCACAAGAGGGCGCAATGGATACATATTACCATACAGCACTGTGTTATATTATTGCAAAGAACATTCCTGGCTGTTAAATAAACATTCCATTTTAAATTAAAGTGCATATAAAAAAGTTTTAGTTGATTCATATTCTCAAGTTTTAGGTCAAAAATAAAATGAGGGAGGAAACGCTCCAATAGGCAGTTCTGTGTTAACATGGTGTTACACTTGCATTGGTGCCACAGTATATACTACCACAGACTCAAACTTCATAATAACCGTGATACACCTAAATGTTTTTCATTAATTAAAGCTGTATGTATGGTAGAATTACAGTCAGATAGCAGTGGTATTCGGCTGAACTTGGTGGTAAAGTGACTCATGATCCTTGTTCAGGAGCTGTTCAAACAGATGGAACACAACAGAAAGGAACAGAACACGAGGATCTCAAGACACACATTTCCAACTTGAACAAACCCATTGCTTAATCTGAGAAATGCTGATAAGAGAGCAAGACGCAACAGCCAAAGATCTCCACCTACTGTAAGGGACTGTTCACACCGAAACGCTATTGCAACCATCCAGTTAACCATTTGTTTTTCTATGTAAACGTGCTAGACGAACTTCATAGTTTCACTTTTTTTATTTTTTATGCCGTGTCAAGTTAAAAAGAACTTTAAAATGCATCTCGAGACACCTGGTTTCTGTTTAACTGTATTTTGTTTCACTTAATCTAGCCTTTTTTAATGCAATAATGTGATCGGTCTGAAGACATCGCCAGTGCTTGTCACACATCATTGCATTTCAAATGAGGGAGTGTGGCACAGTGGAGGGCGGGACCGGCGCGTGATTACACACGCCCGGTCCCGTATCAGGCTAATTGAGCCGTCAAGAGGGATAAAGGCCACTCGCAGACGGCGATCGAGAGAGAGAGCTTAATCAGCAGACATGTCTGCTGTCCTATGTGTTTGTTTTAAGTTCTTCATTAAATTATTATTTATGTTGACAAGCCGGTTTCTCACCTCTTCCTTGCCCGTAAGCATGAACTTCTTTACATTGGTGCCGAAAGCCCGGGAAGGAAGAGGGATACGCCGTAGCGGAGTTCTCGCCACTTCTCAATGGAGCAGCCGCGGCCATCTGCCGGGGGACGGAGGAGCCCAGCCACCTGGACGCGGAGGAACGGCCGCCGACCGCGAGGGGAGGAGGGGCTCCTGGCCGACCGCCTGGAGCGGTTAGGGCCGCTGCCAGGGGCGGGGGAGTCCCCTACTAGCCGCTGGAACGCGGCGGGGTTGGAGACTGCCGACTGCGTGCGGGGAGGGGCTCGCCGCCGACCGCCTGGAGCGGGAGAACCGCTGCCAGGGGCGGGGGGAGGCCCCTTCGACACCCCGGGAACGCGGCGGGGCGTTCCGTCCGCCAGGGGCTGAGGACTGCCTCCGATCTGCCCGGAGAGGCGCGGCTGTCGTCCTGTAGAGGGTGGAGAAGTGGCTGAGGAACGAGCTACGGCGTATCAGAGAACCGGCGAGTACGTTTTTTTTTTTTTTTTTCCTTTAATCTCTCTCTCCTCTCTCTCTCGATACCGCTCTGCGTTGGCCTTTTCCCTCTTTTTTTAAATTATGGTGTTTGTGGGAGGGGAGGTACTGCCCAGTGCAGGAAACCTCCCCCCCCATTTTTAATTGCTGGTTTTTTGTTTCCCTCTCCTTGCCCCCTCCCTCGTCCAGGTTGATGGGGATGACCTGCCGGCAGACCGCGCGGGAGGCGCCCCCCCCCCCCCCCCGTATCAGGCTAATTGAGCCGTCAAGAGGGATAAAGGCCACTCGCAGACGGCGATCGAGAGAGAGAGCTTAATCAGCAGACATGTCTGCTGTCCTATGTGTTTGTTTTAAGTTCTTCATTAAATTATAATTTATTTGTGAAGCCGGTTTCTCGCCTCTTCCTTGCCCATGAAAATGATCTTCTTTACAGGGAGAAATTTATTTTTAAACTCAAAATAGAGCCCTGAACCTCAATACATGACCTTGTGGACAATCACTTTTATGCTACTTGGAATTTAATATACTGTAATTGATTAAAAACAAATATTGTCTAATTCATGGCTAAAATAGGTATACTTTTTCAAAGAACATCTTGTATTATTTAGGTATGTGAAAATATTATGCCTAAACAGTGTATTTAAAATGTATACTTTCTGTAAAGGCTGGGGACAGAAATATGGACGTTTCTGTAGAACGACCCATTTCTTAATTTGCATGAAGTGGACAATGATGGCGCCTTCACAGTAAGTGGTTAAATGATATCACAGGATTAGAGTACCTGTCCATAATAAATCAATATGGGATGTAGATGCACTCCAGATCCCCTGAGTAATGCTCGGAAAAGGTGAACTGGTCCAAACGGTACACAGGCCAGTCATCTCAGATGTATGAAACAGAATTGACAGGTGCATATTCGAGTTGACACAATGCAACAAAGTTGCATTAAAAGTTGAAGTTGCATTTTTATCATCTTACTAAAAGACTATGGTCACTTTTAAAGTTTCCAGTGAAGTTAAATCCGCCAGGTTCGGTTTGTTCATACTACAAAGGCAAGCTTTTTGTGACTACAGATGTTTTAGTTTGTTTACAGATGCAGAGAAAGAGTCCTTACCACGATGCCTCCATTCATGTCGGTTTGTTTGTTTGTGTTCCAATCCTGCCATGTTAGATTATTTTGGCTCGCTGATCTTTAACTTATGAATTAATCAAGCTTTTCTAGTGTTCACATTAGTGGGGATGATGACGACACTTATCATGATGTCACCAAATGAGCAAGACTGGTAAAACTGTGAAATCGGATTTAAAGAGGAAATTGATTATGTGCATATTGTTTATTTATTAAAATGTGCCATGTCTATTTACTTATTTCCCAAATATTATCATGCATTCTAAGGCATTTTCTGCTAATTTGATTGGTCCAGCTTCTCCACTGGAGATGATGCGAGATGTCTTTCTTGGCGGTTTTCTGCATTTACATGAACCCACTGATGTCCGCGGCATCACGGATCATCTTCATTGGAGTGTGTTTCAGTACTACGAGTGGAAGATATCTGGGTATCACTTTTATTTTACTGTACTGTTCTACATTTATGTACTATATAATTACAACATCTACAGTAATTATTACTAGGTACTAAACTTAAACCTAACCCCAACCCTAACTTTAACCCATAGTACATGTATTTACCTGTATACTGAAAGTACACATACTGTAAAATAAAGTGGAACCAATATTTTTGTGTTTCCTTTCATTTATGTTTTATGATGACGAAAAAGTCTCGAGCTATTTCAAAAAGTGGTCTGTCAGGTTTTCAATTAGCGATACAATAAAGTTTTTTGTAGATAACCCTTCAAGATGCTTATTCAGAAATTGACCCTCAAAAATACACCCCTCCTTCAGAAATACTTCTTAATTCTATAGATGAGATCAGGCGCCGAGGAGAGTTCTTTCAAAGTCAAAGTTCTTGTGCAAACATCTTTCTTTGTCTGATAGACAGGACTGGACTTAATTTATTGTTGGGGCCCTACTTATACCATAAAGTAATGTGCCACAATTTTGGAAAGAAAAAAATAAAGGTATTTCTGAGAGTACCATAGGAAAGTAGCACAGAGTGCTTCAGATTATGCTTCAAACAAAGGTAAATGAGGCTATTGTAAAGCACAGTCTTAAAAAAGTGAAGCATTACAGGTGAAGCATTTTTGTGATGGGTTGTCATATGCTGTGGGCCAGGCTTGTAATTGGGTGGGACAGGTCCACCCTGTACTATAGTGGAGCAGAGCCTGACTGTATGACCTTAAAAGTGTTAGTTGCGGGAGGCCTGGTAATCTCTGCGAGTATTGACGCTGACTACCACACCTGGAGACGTGAGTTTGAATCCAGGGTGTGCTGAGTAACTCCAGCCAGGTCTCCTAAGCAACCAAATTGGCCCAGTGGCTTGGGAGGGTAGAGTCACATGGGGTAACGTCCTTGTGGTCGCGATTTAATGGTTCTCGCTCATAATGGAGCATGTGGTAAATTGTGCATGGATCGTGGAGAGTAGCATGAGCCTCCTCATGCTGTGAGTCTCCGCTGTGTCATGCACAAAGAGCCACGTGATGAGAGGTGCAGATTGATGTCTCAGAAGCGGACGCAACTGAGACTTGTCCTCTGCCACCCGGATTGAGGTGAGTAACTGTGCCACCACGAGGACCTACTAAGTAGTAGGAATTGGGCATTCCAAATTGGGAGAAAAGGGGACAAACAAATAAAAAAGTGTTAGTTGCAACATTATCAAAAAACCCAGCCCATGACAGAAATCTTTCAACAGGACAGTTGTAGCCAAGGTAGAATATTAGAGATTATTCTTTGACTTCAAATATATATTTATGAAATAGTAAAACAATGCATGCATTTTTCTGAAATTTTAATGATTTTAATGATTTCTGAAAGTATGAAAGAACATTTTGAATGTTAAGGAAAATTTGGTTAAAAATGTTTTTGGTGAAAACTTGGCCCATCCATTTTTATTGAGGCCTAATGTGACCGATAATAATTTTTTGTAGTGTAACACCATTCTCATCAGTGTATGCATGTTTCTGTTTCAAAGGACACAATACCTTTATTAAGACGCACATACGTATGATGTAATCTTCTGTTGGTTAGCCTCTAACTGGGTTCAGAGAACAACATCCAACGTTTACCCCAAGAGTGTGCATATTTAGAGAAATATTTATGGATTTTAATATTTACTTGATTAAGAATTATTATCCATGTCCATGTTCACTAAATTATGCACCAAGAAGGGTTACATTCACCCATTATCTTTATCAGGGCCATTTCAGTGCATATGGGGGCCCTAAGCGAAAACCTACTTGCCCCAACAATGTCTGAAGTGGTCAAATTTCAAAACAGTATAGACACTGTTACAGCTGTTTTTAAAATCAGCCCGTTTTAAAATCTTAAACTAAGATAACAAAATTAATTCATAAAATCGCACTGTTTATTCATGATAACATGTCAACAAACATTAAAGAACAGATCACGCCTGTTTTTGCACAGATTTGCACAGAAAGGTGCAAAAAATGTGAAAAGCAGCTGAAAATAAATGCATGGGGTAAGGAGATTTGGGTGATATTTTTTTTTCTTTACTTTGTTACTCCTGCTTTCCAATTATTTGCTCTTTTCTTGTGCTCTCTCTATATTTCATTGCCTGTGGCTCATGACTACTAGAAGTTTAGATATCTAGCTGGTTTGAAATAAGTTTTGCGACTATTCCCAGCATGTCTGGCCAAAGATCTGAGACTTCTCATCTTGGACCAGTCGCCGACTCAAAACATCAAAGGATATGAGCTTGAGTCATGTAATGTGCACTAGGCTTTACTCGCAGCTTTAAATATATTAAATTTTTTTGTATATTTGTGGCTCAGGGGCCCTATGCAGCTGCTTATACTGATTATAGCTAGAAACGGCCCTGCCATCCAGTAATTCACTTGAACCCCTATTTAATTTGAAGCATTTAAAATGATAAGCATATATATACATTTTCTTCAAAATCTGCTGATAAAATTGGACACACAAAAAGAAATATCTTCATAAGAGTGCATAGGTGATGACAGAATTCAGGCAACAGAGGTAATCCTAAAAATTATTTTGTCTTTGGTTTCATGAAAAACTCTGGAACAATTAAAAGGTTCTTGTAGTTTTCTGGTATGTTCTGCAAAAAAAAAAAAAAAAAAAAAACATTTCTTGAACTGTTTCTAATTCCTGATACGAGCTGATAACCTTCATTGGTGTTTAGATCATTATAGTTAAATTTAATATATTATGGTGGCTGGGTAAAAAAAAAAAAAATGATGAATTGGGTTTTTGGAAGAGGAGAGATGTAACCCACCTTTAGTTTTTTTTTTCATTATGAGGAGCAATTTTTTATGTTTTTTGGCCATGTGTCTTTTAAAATTAGGAGATTGTCTAGGGGTCTTAGCTGTGCCACAGGTGTGACAGGTATTCACGAAAGTACTGGTGTCTGCCTGTAATGTCTCCAACTAGAACCGATTCCGTAATAGGCAAACAGTGGAAGTGATACCTGGATGACCAGAGCTTGTGGAGGAGGGTACCCAATGGATTACTTTTTCACGTAGGTTTTGAGTTACAAACGTTCGGTTTGGCAGGCATTCTGGAGGAGGCGGGTCTTGTGCATGGGCCTGAGAGATTACGGTCATGATGTCTTACTGGACTGGGGCTAGAATCAGTAGGAGAAATTATGGGTTCAGGAGAGGGATTCTGAGGAGTGGCGTCGTACTGACGGGAAAGTGAGTCGGCTTTGAAATTCTTTGATCCTGGAAGACAGGTAATAGTAAAATTGAATTGAGTGAAGAACAGTGCCCATCTGGCCTGTCTGGGATTGAGTCTCTTGGCTGAGCGCAGGTATTCTAGGTTGCGATGATCTGTTAATACCAGAAATGGATATCTGGCCCCCTCCAACCTGTGTCGCCATTCACCAAATGCTGCCTTCATAGCTAACAGTTCACGATTGCCCATATCATAATTCTGTTCAGCAGAGGAAAGTTTGCGTGAGTAGAAAGCACATGGGAAAAGTTTAGGAGGATTACCTTGGTGTTGAGAGAGGATAGTGCCAATGCCGGTGTTGGATGCATCCACCTCTACCACAAAAGGAGCGTTGGGATCAGGATGAGGCAGAATGGGAGCAGAGAAGAAGCGATTCTTCAACTCATTGAAGGCATGAACAGCATCAGTAGACCTGCAAAGCTTTGTGTTTCCTCTCTTTACCATGGCAGTGAGTGGGGAGACAGTGCTGAAGTTTCTGATGAATCTTATGTAAAAGTTGGCAAAACCTAGGAATCATTGGAGTTCCTTGATAGTATCCGGTTGAGGCCAGTTTAGGAATGCCCGTACTTTGCCCTTATCCATAGACACTCATTCAGAACTGATGATATAACTGAGGAAGGAGACTGAGGTTTGGTGGAATTCACATTGCTCTGCTTTAGTGTACAGTTTGTGTTCCATGAGACGTTTCAGAACAGCCCGGATCTGCTTGACGTGTTCTTCTAAGGTGTCTGAATAAACCAAGATATCAACGATATACACAATCAAGCACTAGTTCAACATGTCTCTGAATACGTTGTTTATGAAAGATTGGGACACAGACGGACTATTGGATAATCCAAACGGCATCACAAGATATTTGTTGTGCCCAATGCTGGTGGAAAAAGCTGTTTTCCATTCATCCCATTCTTGAATGCAAATGAGGTTGTAAGCTCAGCGAAGGTCCAGCTTAGTGTAAAACTTATTTAAAAATTGATTTAAGTTGTTCCAAAGCTGCAGGAACCAAAGGAAATGGGTATCTGAATTTGACGGTTATATCACTCAGACCACGATAATCGATACAGGGATGAAGACCACCATCCTTCTTGCCCTCAAAGAAGCAGCCTACTACTGCTGCTGGGTGAAGTGGATGGACGAATGAAACCCTTGGCCAATTCCTTTTTAATGTACGATTCCATCGCTTTGGCCACGGGTTCTGACAGGGGAAATATTCTGCCTCTAGGGGGTGAGGTATCAGGCAATAGATCAATATCACAGTAGCTAGATCTTTGTGGTGGTAGTTGTGAGGCTTTGGTTTTACTAAAGGCTTCAAGCAAATCAGCATACTCAGAAGGTACATGTGGAGTCTTGTTGCGCTCTTCAGCCATCTTCGTGGTTTTCACAGGCATGGGTTTGATAGTCCTTAGACACTTGGAAGAGCAGTTAGAGTCCCATCGCAAGATTTTTTTTCACGCCATGAAATTTGTGGGTTGTGTTCCTGCAGCCAGGGTAATCCAAGAATGACTGGATGGTGAGGAGAGTGGATGATGAAGAGGTGAGTAGTTTCTGTGTGTAAAGCTCCAACTTGTAGACTGAGATCTGCTGTAGTGTGCAGTACTTGGCCGGCCCCCAGGGGGCGCCCATCTAGCGCTGGCACTGCCAAAGGAGAGTCACGGGGAATTAGTGGTATCTTATACTGTCGGGCTAAATCTACATCAATAAAGTTGCCCACTGCCCCCGAATTTAACAAGGCTGTCGTGGTGATGGTATCAGACAGCAATGTTAGTTTCACTGGTTCTTCAAAGCAATCAGTAATTTGAATGGAGGAAATCAACAACCTTTACCCTGCAATTGCGTGTTTGAGCCTCGTGATGGGCAGTCAGCTCTCAAGTGTCCCACTTGACCGCAGTATAGACAGAGGTGATTACTGACACTGTGTTCATGCTCCTCTGTGGAGAGATGTGTTCGACCTACTTGCATAGGTTCCTCATAATCACTGGGTTGATTCCTTTGAGAAGGCTAATAGATTGATTCGGTCTCCTGGAGTGAATTAGATTATCAATGCAAATAGCAAGGTCAATGAATTGGTCCAGGGTTCTATCTTCATCACGGCAAGCCAGCTCTGATTGCACCTCTGTGTTTAATCCTTGGCGAAACAGCAGTTTTAGAGTATCTTCCACCCAAACAGTTTGTGCCATGAGGGTGCGGAAAGACAGCGTGAAATCAGCTATGGTATTATTTCCCCGGTGAAGCACAAGTAGTTGTTCCCCTGCACTCCTTCCACCTTCAGAATGCACAAAAACCTCCCTTAGATGCTGAATGAAGTTATCGAAAGTGGTGTGGAGAAACCCTTGATTAGCCCAGACAGCGGTTGCCCAATCTAGTGATTTTCCAGTGAGCAGAGAACACACTAGTTCGATTTTACTTTCATCAGTAGGGTAGTACGAAGGTTGTTGAGCCAGAAACATAGAGCATTGCATGAGAAAGCCCTTACATTTATCTGGGGTGCCATTACATTTTTCTGGAAAGGCTAAACGTGGATTGGTAGTTACAGTTCTGTGAGAAATGGCGATTGGTACGTGGCTAGCTTGAGGCGCTGTGGAAACAGGTGTGGGTGGCTGGAGACTCTGAATGGATCTCATCAATTCCTCCGTTAGCGAGGTGAGGCGAACTATTTGTTGGTGGTGTGATGCAAGTAGGTTTGCTTGTGCAGAGATTTCATTGGATAAAAAAAGCTTGGAGGATCATCAGAGACTCCAGCCACCCGAGTCATGGTCTGCTCTCACTGATACCATCAGGCAGGCGGTATTGCAGCATTAGGACCCGCACCAGCCATCTACATACCAGCTTCTTCCCCCAAGCAATAAGACTTTTGAACACATGATCTCTCACGATCAACAATCAGCACTGCACTTTATTAATCATCATCTTATATCACACACTGGACTGTCAAATATATTCTCCCCAATTCAACTAGTATATATATATATTTTTATATACCCTTATTTTATTTTTTTTATTGTATGTGTATTCTATATTGTGTGTATTGTTTACTGTACATTGTATATTAGTACTATGTTGTGTAATTATGTGTAGATTTGATATGTAAATTGTGTTGTGTAAATATGTTTATTGTAAATTGGTATATGTCTCGTCACTGTCATGACTGCAATGTTGCTCGGAGCTGCACATAAGACTTTCACCTACTGTTGCACTCATGTACACAGTAGTGTGACAATAAAGTGATTTGATTTGATTGATTTGATTTGATACATGCATGAGGACTGCTGAATCGGTAAATGGCGAAATCTTATGTAACATGGACTCAGGTTGAGTGGGATCCATGTGTGGCTTTATTAAACACACCAAACACAGAGTACAGACCAGGGTCAAATGATCCAGGCAAACAGTGATATCAGAGGCAGGGCAGAATCGTAGTGAGGCAGGCAGAGGTTCGGGGCAGGCAGCAAACAGCAATGTCAGAAGTCCAGACAAACACAATATTAGGCAGGCAGCAAACAATCGTAAACGGGGAAATACAGGCAGAGTCAAACATGGGAAAACAAGACAGGGAATGATATACGCACAGAAATGTAGCCGGGGCAAACAAGACTTTGCAATGACAGAGAGTGAGTGTGGGACTTAATTAGCTGGCAGGATTAGAAACGGGTCAGTATGGGGGTTATGGGAAATGGAGTTCCAGGTGGAAGTTCAATACTCGGGAGAGGGCAACCTCCAGTGGCGATCGAGGGATATTCACTGGCGTTCATGACACATACACTGTTTGGGGCCTCCTACAACCCGGGGCCCTGGGCTGTAGCCCAGGTTAGCTTGTGCAGAAATCCGGGCCTGCTGATAGCTCTGTCTTTTTTTCTTAAGACTACCAAGGCCACATCAGTAGTGTGCATTAGATATATTGAACCCATCATTCGCAAGGTGCTAGAAGGGGTTGATCCACATTCACTTCAGTTTGGAGGTGCTATACTGAGAGCAGAGAAACTTGGAAGAGATCATATTTGCTCAAATTTATCCCAGGCCTATACGTCACTTCTATCTCATATATGGTTAATGTTTCTCTTGATAAAGATGACCTATGTAGGGTCACAAACTCCTTGATTGAAAACTTCAAGAATGTGGCTGCCAACAAAAAAAGGCTCTGTGACATTTCATATTGAAATCTTTTACTGTCCAAAGATACATAAGCAGTTTCACAGTGCAGGAATTGCTGCCTTGTGCGTCATGTGTGGATGGGCTGCAGGTTTGAATGGTGTAGCAGGGTTCAATGGAAAGGTACCTCCCTGGGCAGACCGTGGCCAGTCCTCCGCCCCTGGCAGCGGCCCCACTGCTCCAGGTGGTTGGCAGTGAGCCCCTCCTCCCATCGTGGACGGCGTCCAGGTGGCCGGTAGCAACTCCTCCGTCCCTTGGGGATGACTGCGGCTGCTCCTTTGGGGTGGATGGTAGTGCCGAGGACTCTACGATAGCACATCCCTCCTCCTTCCTGGGTTTCGGCACCAATGTAGCAGGGTTCAATGGAAAGGAGGAGGCAGTAACTGGAAGAAGCATCAAAGTAATGTTTTTAATAAACTTAAACACAAAGACACACAAACATAAATGCATACAGGGCATCTGCCTGTAGCTCTCTCTCTCTCTCTCTCTCTCTCTCCCGAACTGCCGAATCTCATTGCACTTATCCCTGTGAGCAGTGAAATGATCCACATTGTGGCTAAAGCAAAAATCTTGGCGTCTTAGGAGTACAGGTGAAATGCAATTAGCCACTGCCCACTCTAAACATGCATGAAATTGTTGATGGATTGGCATGTTCACTGATTGAGGATATTTTACATTATGAGCTGCTAATATGGGGCATCATTTTTGCAATTAAATTTGATGATGCTAGTGGTGCAGAATTATATTATATGTTGTATATCAATAAATTAAATGTAATTTCTCTAGTTGACGGTGTGGATCCTTCAGAAGAGCAGAGAGCTACTTTACTCCTGAATCTCCTGGATTATTAGAGGTCAGATTGAGTTCTTTGAGGTGTGAAGGGTTTGATCTCAGAGCTGAAACCAGAGCAGCACAACCTTTCTTTCCAATACTGCAGTTATACAGCCTGCAGAACATAAATATATTTATTTTTAATAGAATGTTTTCAGTATTTATATATCTTTTTATAGATGTATATTTAAATGTGTGTTGAGATTGAGAGAATAATGAATGGCCCCTAAACTGATCCAGACACTTAAGACACGATTCAAATATATAAAAGAAGTGTATGAGGCGTTTGATCTGAGAGCTGAAGCCAGAGAGGCACAACCTTAATCTCAAATACTGCAGGCATACAGCCTGCAAAACACATAAAGGAGGATTTTTTTTTTTTTTTTAAATTATGTTTTATTTATTTCTATATATTTTTATAGGTGTATGTAAATGTGTGCATGATATGGAGGATGGCAATGGCCCCAAATGTATCTGGACATACATAACATATCTCTGAACTGAAGATTTGAATGATCCATCACATTGACCTCACATAAACCAGACAACTTAATTCATGCAAAAGGTGTGTGTTGTACTATATGAAACAATAATACTTTCATACAGACCCAGAGCTAGGGAATTTTGTAACCTAACTACATAAAGAAATATAAATTCATAGACCCAACACTATACACTACTAAACAACTACTGCAGCAGTGCTTTCACTCCTAGTTCTAGCAGAACAGTCCCCATAACAGTCACAGTGATTTCCTCCTCCCTGCCAATTCACAAATACAATTAATTATCTTTTGCTCTGCATATATACGCTTTTGTGTTGTCAATCAAAACTAAAAACTTCCCATTTTTCTTGCCATAACCAACTACTACTTTTGTTCACACTTGTCAATAAGCTACTCGTGCATATGGAATGACTTATGCTTGGTGTCCTCAAGTGTTATTTTACACCCCTCATGCTGGAGCCCCATCTTTATGAACAGCAACAAACAACCAGGTAAAATGGGGTAAAACACAAAACAGAACAAAATCCAACACAAACAAAAGCCAGATGCAAAAAAACTTAATCTAATCTGGAAATCAGGAGCATGAACCGACCCACCGACTGACACACAGGAAGACAGAAGCACAAGACAAGACACAGGGGAAAAACCTACAAAGGACAGGGGGAAATATAAAGCGGAAGAAATCAGGAGGGCAAACAAGGAGGGCAGGTGGGGTCATTTATCTAAATTTGGGTTTATATATCCAAGGAACCTCAACTGACTAGTTCTAAAGTGACGCTTTAGAACTAGTATTAAAGGCTTAGGCTGTATTAAAGCAAGATGCTGAATCCATGGCGTAATAAAGTAGTTAAAGTGTGATTTGGGGATCAAAACATACAAATAAACAACTAAATAAAAAAATTGGAAAAATGTCTTTAGATGTGGTAACCAGGATATAAGCAGAAAATTTTACTCTGGCCTGTTGAATTATTGAACAATAATGCATTACCATCCTGTCTTTGCATTATCCAGATTCACTATTGTTAACCAACAAAAATTATTTTATTTTGAGCTATCGCCAGATTTGGCCTGAAATCACAGCTTTATGTCTGTCATCCTTGCATCTTTACATCATGTCCATAAACACAGAAAAGAAAGTCTGGCTGTTGTGTATGCCGGCTGGGAATGTGACGCTATTCAGTCATAGTCACACAGTTTAAGCACAGCGGACCATGAAGGGGATTGCCCATATCCTGAATCCTCCACTAGACACTCCCCATCATACACGACACCACCTTGCACCGCAAGGATGCTAGATTCCTCTTTATTTTGGACACTTTCCCCCTTGGACACTATTTTCCCCATTTTTGGACATTTTATGTTTATTATTATTTTCAATAAATGCCATTATATATACAATAATACTACATTATATAAACACTTTTTGTGTTACATTGACCCCGTGATCCAATCACATGTAGTCAGCACTAAATACAGGTGTAATCGCGTCTAAAACATTTTGAGATCAGACAACATAAACCACATATGTGGTCAAAAACGCTGTAGGATTTCATAGGCCGAAGAATCATTAATTTCCACACTGAGTTTGAGGAGATTTTGCCAGCGTAAGCCTCACGTCTCCTCACCTCATCCACAAGCCTTTTAGCCTGTTGAGAATGCCTGTGATGACTTGCGTCCTGATATTGAGGCGCAGGGCTCCATTACGTTCGGGACTCACTCCGAGGATAAGAATTATATGGTGTTGGAAGTTGAGCCCTGGATACAGTTGTTAGATGAGCTTGATGAGACTTCTCTTCGAGGAGAGGAAGACCGTGCAAGAGTTTCTAAATCTAATCTGTTCCTGGTGCTCGCTCAGGCGGTCTAACACCTCAAACTGGATTGAACCCAGTCCTCATGCACCTTAGAATTCTCAGGTAAATGATCGATTCTATCCGAGCCGACGCGACTCTGTGTCCCGCCTCCCGGGCCATTCTTCACCGAACTGCATGAAGAGCTCACAAACACATGCTATTCGCCATTCACAGCGTGAATGCTCTTCTCGGGAGTCGCAGCCTTCATGACACTGGACCGCGCTGAGGAATGGGGATGTACACATCATCCCATCTGACACCAACAATCATGCCACGGTCCAAATCACTGAGATCCCATTTTTTCCCCATTCTGAATGTGAACTTTAACTGAAGCGTCTGACCTGATGCATATCTGAATGATTTTATGCATTGCACTGCTGCCAAACGAATGGCTGATAAGATAATCGCATGGATGATTGTTGGTGCCAGACGGACTGGTTTGAGAATTTCTTTAACTGCTCATCTCCTGTGATTTTCATGCAAAACAGTCTCTACCATTTACCACGAACGGTGCCAAAAACAAAAAACATCCAGTGAATGGCAGTTCTGTGGATGGAAATACCTTGTTGATGAGAGAGGTCAGCAGAGAATGGCCAGACTGGTGCAAACTGACAAAGTCTATGGTAACTCAGATAACCATACAATTGAGGTGAGGAGAATAGTATCTCAGAATGCTGTTTGGGTGGCACGAGGGGGACCTACACAATATTAGGCAGGTGGTTTTAATGACGTGGCAAAACGATGTCCATTTAGTCCCCCGGTTGAAAAGGTGGTAGGTGCCCCTCCTCGACCCCAGTGTGGAAATCCAGGCCCGCTCACAGGCTCTGTAGGACAACATCTACCCTTTTGGACAAGGCCTACAAGACAGCTGGTCAGGCTGGTCCGGCTTTGCACACCATGGTGTTGCTGCAAGCCTACCAGGCAGATATGCTGAGTGAAATGGACATGAGCAGTGGGAGGGTACTCAGTAGCGCTCCTCCTTGGGCCAATGTCCCCACAAACTCAATGGGCTAGCTGCACCACCATCACCATCCATGAGACCCCGGTAAGGTCCCAATGCAAGCCCTCAGGGCACAAACATATTCACAATAAAGAGCTCTTTATTGATCCAAATCATGCATCAACACAATACACACATCGTGACCGCTCCCTGAGTGCGAGCAGCACGCAGCCAGACATAGAGTCTTCTGTGTCATCTTGCTCATCATGCGGATGCGTGGTGCCATCTTCTGTGCATTTCCAGTTGGATGCTGAGGAAGATAGAATGAGGGTTACATTGTGTTACGATGTGTCACAGTTCACGAGGTGGCCATCTTGCTTCAACTGCATTATTTCCTGTATTTGAAAGTACATTTCTCCAGAACAGCCACATAGTTGGCTATGAAAGAAACATTGTTGTTGCACAGGAAAAAAAAACATTATATTGTACGTGTTGACAACATACCTCCAAGAGACACATTTATTAATCATTAATTTAACTTTTGACTCACAACCTTATAGTTACTGATATAGCCCTTTGTGACAAATTAATATGTTCCACATTTTGTTTCACTTTCTCCACAGAGGCTCTTTCTGGAGGCCATGATGGCACCATTTACAGTGTTGATTAATATGTGCCAAGGAACTGAACACACAGTCGCTGTATCTGTGTAATGTGTACATTTCAAACTGGTTAGTTGTCTTACAACAGTGAATAATTTAAAAGGCTAAATAATGTTCCCCGTGAACTTCAATCTGTGGTGTTTTGCAGCA
Source organism: Moxostoma hubbsi (assembly GCA_032164185.1). NCBI lineage: Eukaryota > Metazoa > Chordata > Actinopteri > Cypriniformes > Catostomidae > Moxostoma > Moxostoma hubbsi. Next base: position 7,125,393 of record JAVLUX010000004.1, on the reverse strand, counting down.
GATGGTTCAGTACTCAACTGTCTAGAGTCGTTGATGTTCACTTCCTCACTTCTGACTAGAATATAATCTTCAAAAAGCTTTATTATTGTAACTGGGTACAAAGTTTCAGTAGAGCACAAATTTTGTGATAGTTATTGTATTTTTGTCCCCTCAATTATTTCACTTTCACCTCACACATGAGGAGGAGTCTGAAAAGGTCAAATATAATTTAAAGTTGCAGTAGGTATTTCATGCTTTGGTCTGTTAAAATCATTTCTGCAGAGCTACACGCCCACCAGAAGCCTGCGGTCGGCTAAGGAAAGTCGCCTTGTTGTACCAACAAAAAGAGGCACCAAAACACTTTTCCAGACTTTCAGTTTCATCATACCATGTTGGTGGAATGACCTTTCCAACTCCATCAGTGAAGCTGACTCACTCTCTGTCTTCAAAAAACTACTTAAAACGCATCTTTCCATGAGAACTTAACCTTGTTGCACTTTAATCTGTTTGGAATATTATTCTGATGCTGGTGAAACTTTGTAGTATGGCACTTTTCATACCACTGTCTTAAGTTGATTCGCTTATGCTTTCCTCTTTTATAAGTCGCTTTGGATAAAAGCATCTGCCAAATGAATAAATGTAAATGTTAAACAGTAACACTGAAGACAAAAGACAATTACTGCATGAAATTAACGGCAGTTCAAATTGAGGGGACACACACAAATGAATAGCAGTACATTTAGTGACCTACAATACAAGAGAATACAAATATTTTATAGACCCAATTATCATACTTAAAGCTGCACTACAGAAGTTCAAAATTAGAAGTAACAAAATTCTATTATTTAGTGAGTACATACAAACAATCAGTGTTCAAAACAATATACTTCTCTTTCCCCGATTAAGTACAGTAAGCCTACAACATTTTTTTTTATTTTGAGCTGTGGGGTCAGATTTGGCACGAAAGTGCAGGCTCAAATCTTTCATCCTTGTGTCATTGCATCTTGTCTGTAAACACAGAAAAGCAGACTGTCGTGTACAGGTGTAACAATATATTCAGTTCCTGAGATATTTGGTTCCAGTGGGCAGAGTACATATGAATATTCATGAATTATAATCCCTTAAATAATGTGTATTTAAGGGAAACTGAAAATGTTAGCGCCCCACTGTCATGACTCAAGTCCAACTTTTCTGAAGGATTATTTCGAAAAGGTCATTAAGCGTTGACAAAATTAAACTCGCATACAACAGTTTACATTTCTGTAACATTTGATAATTGATCAAAAGTGCTTTTGATTAGTCTGTGCGGTGGAAAAATAAAATAAATGGCCAGCATTTATTGGGATGATATGAAATAGTACATACTGTATGTTATCATTACCAACATTAAATTTTGCGTTTGTGATGCACTTGTGTTTAATATTTTGGTACAAATATAATTTCACAGAAGACACTGTGAGTGGACATTTTAGTGTGCTAATATGAAAACAGTTTGCTTCACAAATTCAAATGTGTATTAACCTGAAATGATCTTGTAAGATGTGATGTCAATGTCATCTCTTTCAGATTGAATGTGAGAGCTGCAGTGGCTGGTTTCACTGGCAATGTGTTATCCAGGCAAATATGGAGGCTGTTTCATTTGTCCAGTGTGCCAAGGCCATGCTTTAATAAACTATTTTCTGGGGCACTTGCTAATCTAATTTCATATAATGTTTTGAAGCTTTCATTATCTTACCAAGAAGAGCCATGCTCAATGTGACTGCTTTCTCAAAATATTAGGCTTTGGTAACATTGTTTCATGTGACTAATATTTACATATCTTATAATACAGATGGCTGGAATTGGTGCAACATGCCTTTGGTGTGTGCAGCAGATGATTTTGTCATGTACGTGAGAAGAACACCTGTGAATGAGACTTGAGTATTGTTCTGGATCATGTATTTAGTCATTTATTTAATGCTTTATTGCTTGCTAAGCACTATCAATTATTTACCTAGTCATGCAATCTTTTAAATGGTTGCCACAAACATTCTGATACAGTTTTATTCAGTAAAGTGCAGTGCTTATATTAATGTAACAGCTAGATTACTGAAGCCATTCTTTCTGTAAGTGTTTTAGATAATTGTTGTATTTATTGTATATATCACTCTCATTCAACATATTCATTGTGATGTTGAATAAAGGAACATTCAACCAAAAGCCTATGTGTGAAGGAGTTTACCTATTTGCCTAACTGAGGACTACAAAGTGAGGACAGAATCAGTATGTTAAACAAAAGTCTCTTCTCATCACCATGGATCACTAAAAGTTGGAAGCTATCATCAAACAACATTCCACAACTGTATATATATATATATATATATATATATAGCTCTGGAAAAATTTAAGCGACCACTGAAAAATTATTTGTTTCCCTGGATGCACTGTACTTGTACGTGGTTTGATTCATGCGTCCTTCACAAAGATGAATCTCAGCCTTGCTGAAGCACCCCCAGTTCATCACCGATCCTCCACCAAATTTCACAGTGGATGCGAGACACTGTGGCTTGAAGGCTTCTCCAGGTCTCCATCTAACCATTACACGATCAGGTGGAGGATCGTTGATGATCTGGGGGTGCTTCAGCAAGGCTGAGATTCATCTTTGTGAAGGACGCATGAATCAAGCCACGTACAAGGTTATCCTAGAAGAAAACGTGCTTCCTTTTGCTTTGACAATGTTCCTCAACTCTGAGAATTGTTTTTTCTTGCAGGACAGAGCTCCATGCCACACAGCCAAGTCAATCAATGTGTCAATGGAGGACCACCGGATCAAGACCCTGTCATGGTCAGCCCAAACTCCAGACCTGAACCCAACTGAAAACCTCTGGAATGTGATCAAGAGGAAGATGGATGAACACAAGTCATCGAACAAAGCTGAGCTGCACAGGAGTGGCATAAAGTCACCCAACAGTAATGTGAAAAACTGGTTGAAACCTGTGATTGGAAATCAGGGTTAATCCACTAAAAAATTATTTCTGAACTCTTCCGAAGTTAAAACATTAGTATTGTATTGTTTAAAAATGAATATGAACTTGTTTTCTTTGCATTATTCGAGGTCTGCAAAACTGCATATTTTTGCTATTTTGACCAGTTGTCATTTTCTGCAAATAAATGCTCTAAATGACAATATTTGTATGTAGAATTTGGGAGAAATGTTGTCAGTACTTTAATGAATAAAACTAAAAATGTACATTTTACTCATACACATATACACATACACATATCTATAAATAATAAATGCAGTGAAACTGATAATTTTCCAGTGTGGGTTTGAGTGGTTTACATTTTTTAGGTTACACACTGGTAATTACAAAGGTATTATGCTATAAATGTGGTTTATGGGGACACGTCTAATGTCCCCTTAATTCAAACCATTTTAAAAAAATACTAAACAATGTTTTTTGAAAATGTACAAAAAAAATCACACCAGGGTAGGTTGTGAAAATCGCATTAAATCACTTCTGCAGGTGTATTTTAGTCGTTGTTACTGATAACAACTAATAGAGACACGAAATAGAAGATATTACTGTATTTGTATTTGGTCAAGTTTGCTCCGATGCACTCTAATTTAGCCTCATACCAACACAAACTATTCAAAACACATATTGCATTCATAAACTGCAAACTGTAACGAAAATCTGAATATTGTAGTTATTACATATCGCCGCTGAAACTTAATGACCTTTTCGAAATAATCCTTCAGAAAAGTTTAACTTGAGGCATGACAGTGGGGCGCTTATATATTCAGTTTCACTCAAGTACGCATGTCAGGATACTTCATGAATATTCATGTATGCTCCGCCCACTGGAACCAAATATCTCAGGAACTGAATATATTGTTACACCGGAGAGGATAGGAAGAGTCTAGATTGATGTGTATCTGTAAACTGTTTGGTGAATTTGTTCACTTAATAATGGTATACTTCTTATTTTTGTTTTCTGGTAGGGTTGTTGAAGCTTATATTGCATGTCATACTTTAATGGATCGAACATTACCAACTCGTGCGCGTATAAGATGCTGTTTTTGAATTTACTGTAGCATGTTTAGTAAAATTCACGACTACCGATTATTTTATTTTATTGCCAGAGTTTGTGTCTCAAAGTTTGTGTGGGCTACTTTTTTCTCATTTCTTTTATCCCAGTCGCAGAAATGCACAAGTTATCACATGTGTTGTTCTTTTAGCAGATAATATCGATTTCATAACAGTACTATTAAATTGTTTAGCGTGTAAGCCTCTCTCTATTGTGACGTAACAGCTAAACAAACGATTAAGGAAACGTTCTATTGTAATTGTTATTTAGCATATTTTTGGCATATTATTTTCATGTTCCAAAAAGTATATTTCATCTACATCATTATTGAATCCTCGATGTATGTTTTTAGTTTACGGTGTTATTGTGTGCAGTGCATAATGAAGCTATTCCTTTAACACTTGTTAGAAAGGGAGACTCTACGTTTCTTTTAACCCTTCTTTAAAATCTAACCGTTATGTAGTATTTTAGGGTTTTACCCTAAATAGTATATAATAATAATAAACGCACGACAAAATGTGTGACTTTCCTCTGCGTCAACATCTGAGTGCCATTAACATACAGAAGTAGTGAGCAGTGGCCCCTAGTGGCTGCAGCTGTTTTGCCACATTGGATAAAAATAATTGTAATGTAAAACGACAAATGGCTCAGGCAAATAAATTGTTAAAGAAATTACAATCAAAAATTAATTAAGTACAAAAATGAAGGAGGCAGATGTGGTGGGATGTGGTATGCCTTTAAAAAATGTAAGGCGTTACTAAACAAAAAGATTTTTGCATTATTATTAGCTGTTTTTCAAATATTAATTAGGAAAGAGACTTAGAGAAGGGGAAGAGAAGATTGGAAAGGGCAGAGAAGAAATTCATGGTAAGAAAGGGGACATATGATTGCAACAAGACAAGTGCAATCCTTTAAGGATGGGCATCTCATTTACTTGCTTTTAATATGGTTTGCATTGTTTAAAAAGGGATGCCATGGTAAAACAGCTCCAAAGGTGCACAAATGTGGAGTTTGTCATTCACACTGGGCCGTAGCCAATGGGGTGAAAGATGTTAGTCTAACGAATGAAAAAATATATAAATCTTGTTGCACTTAAATCTGTTTTGTATACTATTCTGATGCTAGTGAAACTTTGTAGTATGGCACTTTTCGTACAAATGTCTCTTTAAGATGATTTGCTTATGTTTTCCTCTTTTTAAGTCGTTTTGGATAAAAGTGTCTGCCAAATGAATAAATGCATTAAATAAACAAATAGTGAGATTTCTGCAACCACATAACAGATTTGAAAATAAGCACAACTGACCATTGTGAGTGCCAAATATCCAGAATTTAGATAAATAGATAAAAATGCATGGCGTGATCAACTATGCAAAAGTATACAGACTTTAAAGGCCAAGATTTAAAATAACTGATGGTCAATCAGTAAAGGTAGAGTTCACCCCAAAATGAAAATATTCTCTTGTGTATGACTTTCTTTCTTCTGCGGAAAATAAACCAATGTTTTTTAGGAGAGTTTTTCAGTTCTGTAGGTCCATAAAATGCAAATGAATTGTGGCCAGAAATGTGAAGCTCCAAAAAGAACATAAAGGCAGCATAAAAGTAATCCATACGACTCAGTGTTTATATCTTTTTATATCTTCGGAAGCAATCCAGTAAGGCGAGAACAGACCAAAATAGAGCTCTTTTTAGAATCTTGACGGCGATCATGATTTCAAGCTCGATTACATGTCCTAGTGTCATCTAGTGCTCTGTGCATGCATCAAGCACTAGGAAATGTAATCGAGCTTGAAATCATGATTGTGCCTAGTACAGACTGCAATAGCAAGATGCACAGTGAAAAATTAATAGTTTGGTCTGTTCTCACCCATAATGGATTAGATCGCATCAGAAGTCACGGATTAAACCACTGGAGTCACCTGGATTACTTTTATGATGTCTTTATTTGCTGTTTGGAGGTTAAAGATTTGGTCACCATTCATTTGCATTGTATTGACCTACAGAGCTGAGATATTCTTCTAAAATAAGTCATACACATTTTGGGATGGCGTGAGAGTGAAGAGAGAATATAGATTTTTGGGTGGACTTTTCCTTTAAAATGTTTTCTTTCATTTATCCTATGTATTGAAAATAATGCATAATAATGTAACATATGATATAATACATTTTCCAAAACGATATTATGGAAAGGAATGCTTAATATGCCAGATCATCAACTACGATCTATTGTGCTTTCAGCACTGGACAGCTCCCCTTGCTCTCTCTTCACACCACCCAAGTGCACCAGAATGACAAGAGAAACATCCATTCACAAGTCTCGAATACAGTAATGAGGGAAAAGGGGCTTTTGAAACCATCGTTCCTGCGCAAGCTTTGAGCATCTGTTACTGATGGACCAGTGAACAGTGCAGTAACCTACTGGAGAAACGATGCTGTGAAGGAAGACATTTTTCACTCTCAAAACCACATTTGTGAGAGGAGAGACATTGCTTGGGGAGGAAGATGAGCTTGACAATAACAGATTTGTCAGCGCGTTAAGCGCATGGTGCCAAAGAATGCCAGAGATCTAGACATGTGGGCGGCGAGGATGGTGTGTGGATTAACATTCCTGAACCATTATAGTTCACCAACTTTGAGAATGCACATTTAACTATAAACCTTTGAGGAGAGTTGAGGATCTCAATGGTGCGTGTTGTGAACTGTCATTTGCGTCGAGGTATGGGCGCATTCCTTCTCTACCTTCTTCTGCATATGGGAACTGCGAAGGGATCAAGCTATGGCTACGTGGAATGGTCAGAGAGCGACAAAGACCCTGAAATCAAGGCAAAATATCCTGGTTTCAGCACACCCAATCCAAGGGTGTCGCCGCGCCAGCACCCGACACTCTCCAACAGCCCCTCCATCACGGAGCAAACCGTGGTGGCGCCTAAGATCGAGAGTGTGGTCACCACTTTTCTGCGAACGGGGAACTCATCCAACCTCGAGGATGTCAAATGTTCTGGACGGTATGAATTGAGCAGCCTCCGCGGTAGAGCTCATGCCGCCTCGCATTATCCCCTCCATAGCATCCTCAACACCATGGCGCACACCACCAACTTCCTAAACATGCTCCTACAATCCAATACGTCCAGGGAGCAACATCTGAGGAGGGATATCCAGTGGTACCACGCGCTGGTGAGGAGTATGTTGGAAGGGAATCCTAAAATCCACCGGGCAGTGGTCACATTTCACACGGAGTCTCTTGAGGCGCCTGTTCCACAGGTCTTCCTCCAGGCGACCAGAGCCAAGAACCAGATCATTCTTCAAGATTTCTCCACGCACCATCTCCTTAAAAACTGGACATCTGAGTCCGAATGGTACAACGAGTTTATGGACCGAAAGAGACCCCACCTACTCAAAAGTCGAGGAGATTCGGCTGGATCTTTTCTGGACGTGAGTCATATCAAATGGTCTGCACCCTATCTGGAGTGCGAGCACGGGAGTTTTGTACCACAATGGCTTTTAACGCTCTCCGCAGGTTTTTATGGCTTGAAGAATAACACAACGCTTGAGTTTAGGTAAGATCAATGCTCTTTTCCCAAATAACGTATTAGACTTTGTCATTGACAAACTCATTCAACTTATATTTATGATGCATCTTGTTTCACACATCAAAGTCAATCAGGTTTTAGTTTGAAAGGGAAAACATCTTGGAAAGCTATTTGCTGGAGGGACCTTGTGAAGTAATTCCAGAAGGTGCTTTTTGGTTGGGTTTCAGTCATAAAAATTAGAACAAATCCAAGGCACTACTTACATTTACATTTATGCATTTGGCAGACACTTTTATCCAAAGCGACTTACAGAGCCCTTATTACAGGGACAATCCCCCAGAGCAACCTGGAGTTAAGTGCCTTGCTCATGGACACAATGGTGGTGGCTGTGGGGATCAAACCAGCAACCTTCTGATTAACGGTTATGTGCTTTAGCCCACTACGCCACCACCACTCATCTTCTGATACAAAAGTTCAAATGTCTTTATTATTATTAGGCTAGTCACACTAGGACATTAAAATGGTTAAAGGAGTTACAAAAAAATATCATTAACTGCACACTGATGCATTTTGGCAAACAGCCTTTCTCAGAGTGTGTCAGTACAGAACAGGTCACAGGTGTAAGTGGAAATAACTACTCAGTGAATCCAAGGAGATCCAAAACCTTTTAAGGTATTATTGCCTTATTGTTAGGCATCACAAGATCTTAATAACAAAAATACAAACATACATAGAAAATAAAACACGTCACCACATCTATGTAATAACAAATTCCCGCCTTCAAGAATTGCAAGTTTGGAGAAGGGAAATATTTTTACAGAAATGGGGTCAGATCTAATTCTTCATTCAAACCAGGGAAAGTGGTGGCCTTTAAATGAAAGATCAATAAATCCTCTCTTTGTAGAAGTATTTGTAGTCTATTCCCCTTCCTAGTAGATCCACACACTGTTTCTAAACCAACCATTTTTAAAGTAGAAAGGTTTGAATCATGTACATATGCATAATGCATGGCCATAGGGTAATCTTTGTTTCTTGTGCGGACTGCAATCTCATGATCCCACAGCTTAACTTGAAGTCTACACTTAGACCGGCCTATATAGAAACAATGGCAAGGACATTGAAGCCTATAGATTACATATGTACTCTTACAATTAATAAATGATCCAATAGAAAACTCTTTGTTAGTAAAGACATCAACAAATGACTTTGTCTGGATTACATTGTCACAATGGTGGACAATGTTCACATTTAAATGTTCCCTTTATTTCACAGTCCAACCATGTATTCCATTTAATCGCAGGCAAATATGGTAGGGACTTTTCTGTAGCGATTGGAGGCTCGTGAAATAACGTATGCAGACTTGGATCACTTTGGATAATTCCCCAGTTCTTGTTGATGATCTGTTTAATATGTTGTGAGGCAGTACTGTATTCAGTGGCAACATATTGTCACTCAGAGATTTTGCTCTTGGATTTCTTATTAAGTAGATCATCTTTTTGAAGCTGTGTCACTGTATTCAAAGCCTGATCCAACACACGTTTTTGATATCCTCTGTTCTTAAAGCGGATTGTCATATCTGTAGCATGATGTTTTTTTTTATCTCCATTTCTCCCCAATTTTGCATGCCAAATTCCCACTACTTACTAGGTCCTCGTGGTGGTGCGGTTACTTACCTCAATCTGGATAGCGGAGGACACGTCTCAGTTGCGTCCACAGCTGAGATAGTCAATCCGCACATCTTATCACATGGCATCAACATTGAACACTGAAGACATGCTCCTCCTCCCGCAGTCCCAAAAAGAGATTGGGATGATTTGGTGCAAAACATGCCCCCATTGCAGTGCCTTTTATCTGTTGAAATAAGTTATCTTCAATCAAAAAAACATTGTGTTTCAATGTCCATTCTGTAAATGATAAAGTGAAGTCTGTAGGAAGAATCTCATGCACTGATCTGGATCTTAAGTAGTGTCTTAAGACCTTCATCATGATTAATATTAATATACAGAGCCTCCACATCCACAATCATCAAAAACAAACAGAGTCAATAGTGTCTTTCATTGTTTTTATCACATCCATTGTATCTTGAACAAATGCCAGAAGACTAGGTACCAAACGTTTAATGAAAAAAATCAATATATTGTGTAGATGGTTCTACAAGACTTCCATTATTGGAGATGATAGGACATCCAGGAGGCTTAGTCAAGTTTTTATGGATTTTTGGCAGTATATTTGTTACATAAAGGAATTTGAATTTGTTATCCGTAATCCGCTTATTTTCTCTTGCCTCAGTGAGTAAAGATAACAATTCTGTTTTCATCACCTCAGTTGGATCACATTGTAAACATTGATAGAAATTCTTATCCTTGAGTTGTCTATACTTCTGTATACATATTTCTACTCCATAATACTTCTGCTCCACCTTATCCACTGGCTTAATCAGCAGATCTTTGATATTTGCTAGAGATATCAGCTTTTCTTGTTTGGTTCCTCGTTACTGGTGACACCTTTTTTAAAAAGAAGTTCAACATCATAATTAACCTTTTTGACAAAAGTGTTAATTGAAGCATTCTGTATGGGGGGCATAAAAAATGATTTGGTTTAAACATGGAGTGAATAGTTGAAGAGTCCTGATTGTCTACCGAAGCAGTATCAGATCTATAAGTTGTTCGTCCATACCATGCTCTCAATTGGAAATTCTGATGAAAATGAAATAGATCTATTTTAGTTTAAAACTCGTTTCACTCGTCGGGGCGAATGAGAGACCTTTTGATAGAATCAAATGCATCAGCCATTAATGGAAAACCAGATATATTTACTACAGTGTCCTTGCTGCGTGTGCTTGGACTTCTCTGATTGTTTTGCTGCCTTTTTTCTCCCCCTCCTGGCCTTTCTCTTTGTATTAGATTGCCCATAAATGGTTTTGGCTGTGACTGTAAAAAATCATTTGAATCTGCTCAACTATAAGAATATTAATCATCATCACTACTGGTCAAATTAAAGGAGACTTAACGTTCAGTGTGCTGTGTCCTTCTTGGGGCATACTGTCTCTGCTTACGGTGAGTAGCTCATTTCTAGGTATAAACCCTTCCATCTTTGAGTTTTATCAATTCCTTTACATAAATTCCAGAAGGATACTGGTAACATCAAATTTAGTTTGTAATAACTCGCTAATTCTTGAGATAAGGGACAAAAATGTTTTAAATCTTTTTTTTTTATTATACTAAATTAATTTAAAATGGATATACAAAGTCTTAGCTAACTAACCATGTAAGGGAACATTATCTACAATAGGTTTCAGTAATGGAGTTAAGTTATAAAATATATTTTCTAATTTGTTTTTCCTGTTTTCACACTATTCTGAATATTCTGACAGACTAAATGTAATATTTTTCCATCTTAACTATGTGTTGTACACTGGAGTCATTTTTACCCCCCTTAGTTAAAGCTGCCTCTATTACCTAAATTAAAATGCCAATTGGATGACAGTGTTGACATGTTGAGGCTGTGACAGCAGAGACTACAGCATTGTTTAAAATATAAAAAAATATAAAATATATCAAACTTACCACACCATGTGTCCTACTGTTGCATCCACCATGAGCAGGAAGTGGGAAAGAGGTCCTCAAAGTTATAACTGAACATGACATTGTCTGATTTATTCAGATGCAAAGTGAGGACACGATTTTTATTATGGAAAAAATCATTTTAAGTTTACTTTATGCATTGTTTGATATCTTTCAGATCTCTTCCTTTCGTCTTATATTTATATTTATAAATTAGTTGCATTTTTAAACACTTTGTTTGGCAGTGTAACATTGTGGCCTCTTGCTTAGGACAGGTTAAGTTACACTTGCTTCCGAGTATAGAGCATTTTTAAACAATTCAAATTAAATTATTTAAAAATATACAAAATAAATTCCCTGGGTATACACGTTTCCTTTAGATTTGACTTTTTCAGTATTATTATTATTATTGTGAATTTCTTCACAATTATGAATTTCTTGATTTTTAACATTAAGATTGTGTTTAAGCCATGCTTCATCCCTTCTCTCAAGCATAAGTAAATTACAGTATATCATTATAAAAACATTTTAAAATAGCTAACAGATATAGGCTTTAAGGCAGAGGCTTATCAACCTTTATATCATTTTTTGATTTATTAAGTATTCTAAGTAGTTTTAAAGGAGATATTGAGAGTGGATACAGGAAACAAGATTGGAAAATGTATGGGGCAAAGGGGGGAATTGAACCTGGGTCGTGCATATGAGGAATGCATATCTACAGCATATTTACACACCATGCCACTGAAGAAACATTTAAGGGATCAATCTATCTATCTATCTATCTATCTATCTAGCTATCTATCTATCTATCTATCTATCTATCTATCTATCTATCTATCTATCTATCTATCTGTCTGTCTGTCTGTCTGTCTGTCTGTCTGTCTGTCTGTCCGTCCATGAATCCATGATAGATTAATTAGATTCCAGTGAGTATGAAGTGTAACTCACAAGCAGTGCATCTGACAACACATCTTATTGTAAGGTTAATCTTTTGGATAATTGTTAGATAAAACACACAGTAGCCTATTTGTTCCTTTGCTGATGGCAATAAGCCAGCTATCACCCAAACACAGCATCAGTTCACAAATCCTGATCTGAGAAATTTCAAAATCAATCAATGATTATAACTTAAAAAAGGTGCTGGCTGCACAGGCTAATTGAACCCATCTTGAGTTTTAAGCTAGTTGAATCGTACATGTGACATTTGTTGATACTTATGATACTCAACCTCTGCATGCAATTGTTTCCCAAAAATCATATAAATTATTCAAACAACCACATAAAATGTAACTGAGGAAGGACAAACATTTTAGATAGAAATGCAGTAAGTGATTGTGAACCATTTTAATGCATTTCATGACTTTCATCATTGCAAGTGAATGTCAAAAGGAATTAGAGTTAAGACAATGTTTTACAATGTTGACTGTAATCTACATGTAATAGCACTGTATGTGCAGCCATATCGTGTGCCGTCGAGATTTTCAAACCACTGTGCTTAAAATAAAATATGGAAAAGTTGCAGAGTCTTAAACATTTTGGAGTGCATTGCTGTATGCTATAATAGATACAAGTATGAATGCAGTGAAATGCTAAATATATTTTATAATAGAGTGTAAACTGAAGCATAATGGTCTTTTTTTGGAGCCAAGTTACTTGAAAGAGGCTTCACATCTTGCTATACTGTATATTGGTTAGTCGTGGTGCTTTTCTGCAAAACGGCATAATTACCTTTTATTTTTCCACGTATCATGTTAGTTGTTTATACTTTTGTTCATCAAGACATTGTAATGGAGTTTGAGAAAAGTGTAATGGAAGGATTGTACATATCATTGTGTAAACAGAAAGAAGAGCACACTGAGCCACAAAAATCTCACATTTCTCTCTCTCTGTCGCTCTTGCCTACTCACACTCCATTTTCTCTGCCTAAAGATAAGAGAGAGCGATGACAGCTCTGGCTATCTGTAGGTGTTTGTTTCTCTTCTCAGCAGACAGATGGCTTCTGCTATATGGGCCTCCACTGGATTTGATAACAAAACTGATTTATACCTATTTCGTTATCAAATCCAGTGAAAGCCCATAAAGCAGAGCAGAGAAGAATGATCTGAGCATTCCATGTGAATAACAATCAGTGTCATTTCCTAGGTGCCTCGTACTGCCATTGAATGAAATGAACTTCCAAGAAGAAAAAGGGATATTTAATTAAATGTATTTATTGACTTTAAATAAAGTGGATTTTATCTCAAATTAACATGAACTATTAATGGATGTAACTATTTTTCAGAATTATTCCTTTAAGTACCAGTTTTCAGTTAGTAGCTCTTCTAGGCCAATTTCGGAATGGTGTACAACCATATTAATCTTAATATTTCTACAATATCGCAAAAGTATTAAGAGTAGTATGGGTAGTATGCCATTCCAAAATCAGCCATAGACTCATAAGCTGCAAACAGTCACATTCTTCACTAAACATTTTCAGTCAGCACATCTATTTTTTCTCAGTGTATACTGTACATGCCAGAGGACAGGCTTGCAGGCTTCTTAATAGTCTTAGCCTCAGATGGTAAACCCACAGATCACCCCAGTTGCAGACTGTCTGAAGCAAGGAGGTCTAATATACATTAGCATTTCCCTTTATCTCAATGGCAGTTGCTCAGCTGGTGCGTTCATCCATGGAAGCCAATACATTTTTTTGATCCTTGTCATGTGACCGAAAACTCTTCATTAGTAATACAAGTCAATTTCATGCTGTTACGAACCTTCCAAAAAATTGGTGAAACATCAACACTATCATAAAATAATTTTTTTTATGATTTATATGTTACCTGTAAAATTATTTTGACTAAGTACATGATTACTTCTAAATAGCCAGCAATGGAGAAACCATGCTTTTTGCACATATAATGATGTAGCTACTGATGCTGATCTGATTAGTGATGGGAAGTCCAATTAATTTCTGCAAAACGATTCTTTCAAACGGTTCGTTTCAGTGAACCTGTTCAAAAAATTATTCAGTGGTTCTTTTACATCATCATGTAATGACATCACTAGTACTTAAGACTAACATCCCGGTGTCTAGGTATTCATGCTCAAACATTCAAATAAACCTTTGGTTCTTTTTGAGTCCGACACGACCGAAAAACTGACTTTTGATTCTGCCTGTTGGATTGATTCGTTCTTTTCGAACGGGTTCTTTGACAACCGGTCTTGCAACTCATAAGTAGCCTGTTTTAGTCCAACTCGTTCAGTTCGAACTTGGTCTCGGGCTTCTAGTCATCTGCATTTAGTGTCGTTTTAATATGTTGTTGCTGATACAAAATTTTAAGTTAAATGAAATTCAGATTTCTTGAAAATGTCCATCACATACAAACACAACTAGAAAACATTATTAATAATTTGCATTTGTAACATCATCAAGTAAAAATGCCCTTTAGTTCATGAGACCTTTATTTGTAAATATTTTTTAAATAATTAAAAAATAACACAGAAAGAAACATCTGTAGGTTTATAAATGTTTTGTTTGGCTAATGCCATTAACGTCTCAACACATAGCAAGTCCTTGGTAATCCACGGCAAACTTTGACAGTTCGTGGGGCCGGCTCATTTGATTCTTTTTGAGTTGGAAACTAAAATTAGATTCTGTTCGATTTTGTGATAAAAAAAAAAGTTAAAGTTAAAAGTTACATTGTGCCATATTAACAACTACCTTAAAGGGTTAGTTCAACCAAAAATGAAAATCCTCTCATGATTTACTTACCTTTAAGCCATCCCAGATGTGTATGACTTTCCTTCTTCTGTAGAACCGAAATGAAGAATTTTATTAGCCCATTTCAGCTCTGTTTGTCAATATAATGCATGCAAATGGATGCCATCAGGCTGCTGGCTGTTTGACAGGCCAAAAGGCATATTTAGGCAGCATAAAATTAATCCACATGATTCCAGTCGGTCAATTAATGTCTTTTGAAGCAAATCGATAGGCTTGTGTTAGAAACAAATGAATAATTAAAACGTTTTTAGCTTTAAATTGTTGCTTCCGTCCAGCGCTGTATTGCTGTTTCAAATGAACTGACTCCCACATGAAATTTTTCATTCCTCTGTTGTATACAAAGCACGTGCTCGTGTGAACATGCCATAGCGTTGAAGGAAAGTCACACGTGTCTGGGATGACTTAAAGGTTTGGGTGAACTAACACTTTTACACATGCTGCCCTGAAAAAACAGCACCCCTGTGTGAAAAAGCATTGAGTCAATATGGAAAAACATGGTTCACAGCTCTCAGATAACATGCCTTATGGGCCATGTGGGTGTTCAGTCACTGAAAGAGGAGCCCTCTGTAATGGACTGTAATCTGGAGTAAAGGCTGATGGCAACAACTCTCATTTTTACATAATGAACCAGAGGGCCGGTTTCCCCCTTCTAGTTAGAAAGGGAGAACGATTGCATTACCAACTTAAATTATACAACCAGCAGCATGTGCAAATCAGTTTGAATGTGCAGGATGTTCTTGTGCAGAGGTGATAACAACACTTCCCTTCTCTCATTTTGAGTGTCAGACTCTGTCTCTATTGATGGCTCAGGCTCATCTCATCCCCTCAGGGAAAAACACTGAAATGCCCCGGCAAAGAGTTATTCGGCTCATAATGAGGCTGTATTTAGTGCCAGTGCTAAGTACTGCACAGACTGGTGGATTCATCAAGGTTTGTTTTTGTATCTAACATGGTGTTCATTTTGACAATTTTCAGGGGGATTATTTTATCTTTCTATGAGGAGTGTAACTGCATCATTTGCTGTGGTATGAGCAATGAAGTATGCTGCAATATGTGGATGATTTTTAAGTGCACGCTACTTTGTAGTCCCAGCAGATGCCATTTAAACTTGTTTTTGTAGATTATTTCTTATTTTGGGGTTTGTAAACTTTATACAAAGAAAAAAATATTCACAGAACCGTGCAAACGTTTTAGGCACTTAAGATGTTTCACAAAAACCTTATATTTTCAGCTTTAGTGTGTCAATAGGATATATAAATGTTAGACTCCCAAACATTACTTTTGAAAATAGAAAAGATTAGAACAGGAAGCCCTGCAACAGATGCCATGGCCCCCACAAAGCCCCCAACTGAACATCGTGTCAGTCTGAGAATACATGAAGAGACTTCACAGTGTGAATATTCACACTGAATATTGATTTAGCTTTTTTGTGTTTCCTGGACTTATGTATGATGTTAATTGATAAATGAAAACTATTTATGGCATTCTCAAGACATCCTATAAGACATCCTCACTATGCAATTTTTTTCACAAGTGCCTTACAATTTTTCACAGTACTGCATATAAAAATACAGTGTTTTTTTATATGAAATTATAATTCTAAAATGTGAAAATCTCTCATTGACTCTCATTGCATATATTTGACCATTTATACAGTAGCTGACTTAACACTGGCTATGTTCGGAATAGCATACTGCCATTCCACTCTAAGCATATAAATTATGTATACTGTGCACGCACTATGCAAATTTTATAATGTTGTATATGGCAATTCTATGTGCTCAGCTTGACCTTCAGTTTCCATTGTGACTAAAGCATGATTATTAACATCACTTTCTTGATTAGTTATTTGATCTGAATGCCAAAAGTTTATTTTTATTTTTTTAATACAAAATTGGATTATAAATGCATAATAACTGATAACTGGATGCCACTTACTGAATCTGCTTACCATAATTTAAATGCATAATTCAAATTAGTTTCAAATACTATTTTTAAGAATTATTAGTAAATAGTGTATACCCATGCAGTATTCACTAAGTAGTAGGCTAGTATTCCATTCTAAACATAGCCTACTTTATATGTTGAGTCTGTGTTCAGTTGGCAGCAAATAGCAAAGCGGCTCTGATGAAGCATTTTATTTATGCAGAACCAAAGCCTAAAGCTTAAGCCTACCTAAAACCTTAACCTTCAATTTTTTTTTTTTTTTTACTGCTTTGCAAGCACTGGCATTTCCATCAAGAAGTGCAAATGTCATTTTTGTTTACATGTATTCTCTCTCTCTCTGTCCTTCTGTAGAGGAGATGTTCGTGTTGATGTTAATCTACAGGATATGGACATTGACCAGTGCTCCAGCAGTGGATGGTTTGCTGACACTCACCAATGTAACTCGACATCTATGGAAGTGAGTGTGCACACTACATTAATGAAGCTCTCTCATCACTTCCACACATAATGACTGTTGCCATGAATGAGCTGGGACTAAAAATAAGCCTGTGACCTATACTATCCCATTGCAGCCCTCTGTAGACAATATCCACCATCTTAGTTATCACATGTATGTAAGACACTTTGTTTGCTTGCTTGGTTCAATCCCAAGTTTGATTCCACCCCCCTCAAATTATTACCATTATTAGTACCACTGTGAGTACATGCTGCAGTTGTTTACCACTGTGACTATGGACTGTGGTGACTCACCAAAACTTTAAAAGCACAGAATGTCTGTTGCGTTTGTCTTCTGCAAATCCGTTGCAATAGATATGAGAAATGCTAGATGTACTCTGAAGGTGATTTATTTAAAGACATGTAGCTATGCATTCATATCAGAGTTCGCATGAACCGTACCCCAGACCACCTTTAAAAGCGGCTTTGTGTGCGGTTCACTGGAAACTTGGAAATATCCCATACAGAATAAATAAAATAAAGACATATTTTATACTTAAATATATTTAAAACTCATAAATAATATGTATGTTCATGTATGCTTTTCAGTGATGTAAAAACAGCACATGATTATACTACAAGAATGGCCATATTCATATATGTAACATAATTTTTCCTCAAAATCATAGTGGAATTTGAATATGTAAATAGCCAAATATATGAACTATATTTTTTGTTCATTTTGTTCATGTTTGCAATACAGCGCAGCACATTTAGTGCTTGAGTAATATAAATATATAAATAAAACAGTTTGGTCCGGTCCTTGAATCTGATTGGACGAGAGATGTTCCATGAGCACTGACGTCTCAGAAAATCAGCACTCAGATGCTTTACTGTTTGTATCACTCCACTTGTGTTCGTGCCGTTCTGAACTAAAGAGTAAGAGCAGTACAGATGTTGTAAAATGCTAGATGAGTCTCTTTACATATATTTTTGTGATATCACAGATTTTAGCCATCAGGTGATGACAAAAGACCATTTTCGAGTGTAAATGAGCCAGCTGAGATGACCTGAATTAGTCAGCAGCAGTGCTGTCAGTCAGTCTGTCGGTCAGTCAGTATTTTCTTTCATCTGCTTTCCGTGATTTCTCAGATTACTCCTACACTACTAAAGCTGGGAAATAGCTTTAAACATCTTTAAACTAACATCTTCAGCATTAAGGCTCATCACAGCTGAGAGACACAACAGACTGATTAATTACACAAGCTCAAGGCACTAAACATTGGAGAGGACATACTGTTAAAAATGGCGGAGGACATTGCTGTTTCTATAGTGATTGACTCTTGCGCACCAGCTACCATGAAATAGAGAGGAACACCCCGCTCAGACTGCTATTTTTCCACTGAGAAAATAGGATGCATTTGACCAAAATTACATTATCTTCTGAAAGATGAAGTCCACCCCTGATCGGCCCCAAAGTTCGTTGGCCCACCAGGAAAATGCCTGGTATGCCAGATAACCAATCCAGCCCTGCTGTGCAGTGATACAAAGCGATGCTCAGTAAAAAGATCTTAGCTGTGCTTATCAGCGTCCAGAACTGGAACAATCTGTATTATAACCTGCAGACTGAGCCGATGTGACAGTGCTACTTAATGCTCAATGCATCATAAGCATCCTAATGACTCAACTTTTGTTTTAGAAAATATTCTGTCTTCATAATGTCCCTAATTTTTTCATTTTATCGGCAACCATTTTCCAATTAAGTGAACAGAATGCAATGCTATTTTTATTTGCTCAAGTGGGACTGATTTTATAGAATTAATAGAATTTCACCCTGAAGCTTCACTTTACATCCAGATTGGTTCATCATCTTCATTTGGATTTGAGATTAATTAAATTGGGGATTTATCATCTCCTGCTTAACTGGAATTTGTAAGCTCTGTTGGAAGTTGCTCTGCGAGAGATAATTATACCATCCAAACCGTTTTGTTTTGGTGCCACTCAGAGTTTGGGCAGGCTTGGATGTTTCTAAGGTGCAGAACACTATATCACAAAACTGTGTAGGTTTATCTATTATGTAATTGCTCAAGTGCTGAACTGCACAACATGGTGTGAAGCACACAAGCATATCTTGAAGCAAGCAAGGCACAAACATTTGTCAAGACAACTCCATCGCATTTGTATAGCACTTTTCACAACCCACATTGTTTCAAACAGCTTTACAGAAAATCGTGCATTAATAGAAAATGAAACCATAAGATCTATAAAGTCTTAAGAGTTATCATTGTGTAGTTTGATATAGTTAAATATGATTGTGTATAAAAATAAAGAATTAAATAATAATTGTATTTATAACCCCAGTGAGCAAGCTGAAGGCGACTGTGGTAAGGAACACAAAACTCCATAAGATGTTGATTAATGGAGAAAAATAACCTTGGGAGAAACCAGACTCACTGTGGGGGCCAGTTCCCCTCTGGCTAACATCATGAATATAATGGCAATATTAGTTATTTATGTGCAGTGCATGTTGTTAAAATGAGTAAATTAAATAACTGTTAAGAACCAGTGTTTAAACAAAGATTTTGTATGAACAGCAAGATTAATGACTAATGTCTTTGAAGTTCATCCTGGACTAACTGCAGAAGTTCACATAGTCCTTTGTTAGTAGGCCGATGAAGGCATTTGTTGGCAATTAATTGATAGTCTATGTATTCAATTTTAAGAGTGTAGTCCATCATTAGACCAAGGTGATGCAGGCAGAGATTAGAGCGATGCATCGCAGTTCAACCAACAGGTCATTTCGGTGAGGTCTATCCTGACTCCAATGTTCAGGCTGTGGCATATAAAGTATCCCATGTTTTATGGTTGGAGTTGGCATCAGTTCACACCCTGAAGTCCATCGTAATAGACTGAAGTGATGTCTGGCTGGCACCAGCTGCATTTAGTCATCGTCACTCAGAGACACTTCAGGAGTCTGAAACCAAGTAGGAATGGCGCTGGATCTGGCCGGCTCTGCTAACCAGAGACAGGGAACATTAATGTTTTTGGCAAAGTTATAGATTATGATAAATGTTTCTGGTTCTGGCAGACCTCACTAAAACAGCCTAATTGTGAGTTGATGGATAAAAAAGGTGTATGCCTAGCTAAATAGATGAGTATTTAATCTAGACTCAAACTGAGTGAGTATGTCTGAGTCCTGAACAGTGTTATGGAGACTATTCCATAGTTATGGAGCCAAATAAGAAATGTCACTTAAGTACAGCAGAGCTAGATCATTCAAAGCTTTATACGTAGTTAAGAAAAAAATGTAATTAATAAAAAACTTAGCCAATGCAACGATAAAATGGGGCTAATATGAATTTCTTAGTTCTAGTCAGCTCTCTGGCTGAAGTTTATTTATTGAACCCGCAGGACATCCTTCCAGTAATGCACTACAATAATCTAGTCTTGAGGTCATAAATGCATGAATTAGTTTTTCAACAGAGAGCATGTGTCATAACTTAGCAATATTTCTGAGGTGGAAGAATGCTGTTCTACAAACATTGAAAATGACTGATTTTCAAAGGACAGATTGGTATCAAATAGAACACCAAACAAATATAAGTGCTTCGCTGTAGAAGACAACATAACAGTACATCTGTCAAGGTATTTTGAGGAAGGACCCAAGATGCAGAGATGCAATGAAGGCGTTTTATTAGAGAAACAAAAACCAACAAAATACAAACAAACTCTCATGAGGGAAAAAAATAAAAGCAAGGCAAAATAAGAACTGAAAACAAACGACTAGGTAAACTGGATTAAACAGGAAACTAAACTCTCACAAGGTAGAAACCAAAACAACAGGAAGAGAAAACAAACTGATGGGGGCAAACTAGACAATAACCACTATGACTTGAGACTCAATACAACAAGACTATCTACACAGACAAGACAAAGGAGAGATTATAAAGGAAACGTAAGGATTGAAACCAAATGCTGCCCATAAACACATGTAGCGCTAATCAGCGCTCCCATAGCAACACTGATTGTGCTGCTGAGCTGCACCTGAGGAAACATGAGGGAGAAGAAAATACAAGCACAATAGGTGACCTGCACCTGAGGAAACATGAGGGAGAGAAGAAAACACAAGCACATGGAAGAACAGGAAGAGAAAACAAATCAAACTAGACAAGAACCAACACGACTGGACTGCACAGTCAACACAGACATGCCAATGAGAGAATATGAAGGAAACGTAATATCTTTTCCGATTAACACTTTTTATTGATTCATACATTTGAAACAGAAAAGCAAAACTATATAAAATATATTCATACAATCAACTATAACCCACATTATCCACCCTATATATATATATAAGTTGCCTAGCCTTCTATATGACAACTCCGCTACCCTGCCCATCTCTGTACACCACTCTTGAAATGAGGGTGCTCCAGCCGACTTCCATGCCCTAAGAATGATCTGTCAGCCAATCATAACACTGGCTAGGACCCAATTATATATGCATTTATCCTCTATATTAATGACCGCCCCATCGCCTAAAATACAGAGGCTGTGGCAAATTGAAATTTGAGATCCCAAAACGTCGCACATAAAACTCTGAGCCCTCAACCAAAATTCTTGGATCTTAACACACAACCAAAAAACATGGATTGTGTCCCCATCTTCTGATTGGCATAGCCAGCAGGTGGGTGTGTCTTTAAGATCAAGCCTATACAATCTAGAGGAGGTCCAATAGAATTTATGTAATATCTTAAACTGTATAAAGCGCACCCTTGCATCTCTAGATGTAGACTTTAAGTTTTTTAGAATCCTAGCCCACACTTCCTACAATACCAAGTTTAAATCTTTATCCCATAATCTAAAGAGAAGTTGAAGCTCCATTCCCCAGACTCAGGAAGTAATACACTGATGCCTCAGGACCTTTTCAAAGAGAGCTAATCACCACTCTCAGAGTATCTGCTGCTCTAGGGGGTTGTATACTACTCCCAAAAATGTAAGTACCTGAAGAATTGATAACTGGGAATCCCAAAATGTTGAACCATATTTTCAATAGATCTTAACATTCCACTCTCGTATAGGTCTCTGAGCATAATACCCTCCCTCACAATCCACTCTGTCCAGCAGAAAGGGGACTTATTAATGCATAATTTGGGGTTCATCCATATGCTTGAAGCAACATTTAAATAAATGTCTGAATGAAACACTCTGGACACTTTTGTCCATATTGCATGCAAATGCGAGATTATGAGTGCAACTTAACTTCTCCGGTTAGTTTGATAGAAAGGCTTTGCCATGGTGAAATAGGGGCAAGAACGTCCTGTTCAATACAAAACCAGGGAGGGGCTCTCTCAGGTGGAAGCGATCAATGAGCCAAATGTCTGAGACTGAATGAATAAAGATAAAACAAAATCTTGGGTAGGCCTAGCCCACCTTTGTCAATCGGCCTATGTAACTTATTGAAGTGTAATCTGGGACGTTTACCATTCCAAATGAAAGACTTCGCTGTGCTTGAAATAATAGAGGGGGACATCTAATATTTCACCACCATTAGATTTCACTGAGGGAATGTTAGAAAAAGACTCTTTCTGTTTTATATATCTAGCCAGAATTTTTCCTACCCCTGACTCAATGTATGACTGTCTTACCATGAATAGCTAAAATTCCACCTTCCGTAACAAAATGGTATTAAATCTGTATTTCAATTGGGTCAAAAGACATTTGGTGCTTCAGCTCTGTCTCGGCACTTTTAATATTCCCTTCCAATTCCACAATTTCTTGTGCTTTGGATTTTTTGGTGAATGCGGCATACTGTATGATCCGGCCCCCTAAGAACCACCATAAGTGCCTCCCAAGCCACACCTACAGAGGATACTGAGGATCAGCTGGTCCTCAGTAGCAGATACCAGCTGGTCTCCATATAGTCATTGATTTCAGGATTTTGCAAAAGGGATACGTTAAAGCACCAACTATATGATTTCTTTTTCTCCATATGTGGCAACACCTCTGAACACACCAGGGTGTGATCTGAGACTAAAATGTTTCCAATTGAGCAATCAACAACAGATGAAATGAGGGACTTAGTTACATAAAAAAAAAAAAAAATCTATTCTAGAGTAAATATTATGGACTGATGAATAAAAATATAGTCTGTACCAGATGGGTTCAAAAGTCTCCAAATATCTGTAAGACCATATCTGAAGTGTCATTGTTGCTCTAGGGGACTTGCAGATATTTGCTTTACTATGATCAAGGACTGAGTCCATCAAAAGTTTAAAGTCTCCTCCCAATATTATATCATGAGGTGTGCCAGCGGCTTGCAACATCCCTGCAAAAGCCCTGAACATCAACCTTAGGTGCATAAATATTTGCCAAAATTAGACTTTGTCCCTGAATTTCATCTAAAACAATAATGACTCTTCTTAATTTATCTTTACTCTGTTTGAAACATTTTAATTTTAGATGTTTACATGTGTAATGACTCCCCCTGCTCTTACTTGAGCCAGTACAAATAAAAAAGCCTTCCTTTACTCCTCGCCTTGCATAACACAAGATCTTTAATGGATGATGTCAGAAATGTGGCCAGAATTGATCGAGGCCTACCTCCCTCAGCTGAACGAGAACCCTGTGAGCTTGCTCAATTTCCAGCTTATGGCCTGCTATGTTGAGCAGATACAGAAGGAGCCCATCCAGGAATTTCAACATATCCTATCCCTCTTCGCTCTCTGGAATTCCGACGATACGGACATTATTCCATCGGCTACAGTTCTCCAACTCCCAGACACAATCCAAATCTTCGCTAACATGGCAGTGATCGATCGACGTATCACAGCAAGATCCTCCAAGTCGGCAAGGATGATAGTCAGCATTGCTGACATGTTCAACATCTCTCGCCTCATTTCTCACACTTCCACGATTAAATCGACTCACAGGCTTGCGGCCTGCTCCAGGGCCTCAGCTTGAGCACGAATCACAGCAAGATCCTCCAAGTTGGCAAGGAGCTTAGTCAGCATTGCAGACAAGTTCAGCATCTCTTGCCTCATTTCTCACACTTCCCTGACTTAATCGACTCCCAGGCTCACGGTCTGTTCAGGGGCATCAGCTTGAGAACGTAAGTGTCTTTTAATGTCTCCAGAGCATGAGGATTTTGAATTCTTTGACATATTGTCCTCCTAGAACAGTTATGGAGCAGAGTGTATTGAATCACACCGGTTTATATCATAGCAAAGTACGCCGAGCTCACCGTTCACCTGTCCGATCCTCGCTTGGCGTCACGTGACTCCCTCAGGAAACATAAGGATTGAAACCAGGTACTTCCCATAAACACAAGCAGCGCTAAGCTGCATCTGCAGAAACACGAGGGAGAGAAGAAAACAAAAGCACATGCAAAAAAAACCTGAGAGATGGGCGGAGGAAACTGTCACAACCCTGCCAAAACAAAAATTATACAAGATCAAAGTAACAGAATCATGACAAGGTCCATCAAGGGTCAAATTATATTTTAGCTGCTTATTTTTAGAGGTTTTTGGTCCAATAATTAGTACCTCTTATTTTGTCGGAATTGAGTAGAAGGAAATTTCTGGCATCCAATCTTTGATTTCATTGATACACTCTGCTAATTTTGAGAATTGTGAAATTGTATCAGATTTTGAAGAAATATAAAGTTGGGTATCAGCAGCATAACAGTGGAAACTTATTCCACGATTTCTGATAATATCTCCCAGGGGAAGCATGCATAAGGAGAAAAGCAGAAGCCCTAAATCTTATCCCTGATACTTCACTTTTGTTTGATTTGACAATTTAGCCACAGTGCTGAATAAACACCTAGGATCATTGTGGTTATTTTCTATGAGTTTGCTAAAATATGCTGACCTGGCAGCTTTGAAAGCCTGTCTGTAGCTACAGACACTATCCTTCCATGCACCACAAAATACCTCTAGTTTTGTATTCTTCCACTTGCGCTCAATTTTCTGAGCTGCTCTCTTGAGAGCACAAGTGTGATCATTGTACCATGGTGCAGGGCTTTTTCTTTAATTTTCTTAAATCAAAGGTGGGGCGACACTATCAAGGGTGCCAGAGAAGACTATTTATATTTTCTGTTATTACTTCAAGTTCTTCTAGACTTTTTGGCTAACTGAGTATATGAGATAAATCTGGAAGATTATTAATGAAGCTATCTTAAGTGGTCGAAAGAATAGTTCTACATGAAAAATACCATTAACATTAGCTGATTGCAGCATACAAGAGATGAGGTAATGATCTGAGATGTCATCGCTCTGCGGCATAATTTCTATAGCAACAATATCATCTACATATGACAGAATTAAATACAGTATAGTGTATGATTATGGCAATGAACTGGTCCTGTCACATTTTGTCTGACTCCAAGAGAGTTGAGAACATCAATAAATGCTAATTCCAATGTGTCTTTTTCATTATCTATGTGAATGTCGAAGTCACCAACAATGAATGCTCTATCCTTAATAAATACTATATCTGATAGAAAATTTGTAAATTGACCAAGGATATCAGAATACAACCCGGGTTATCTATATACTGTAGCAAGGGCAAAATATTACAGAGTTTTTTTTATTTTTATCTGTCACATTAAGCATTCAAAAGACTTAGTTTAGTAGCCTTACCTTTATATGATGTTTATCTTCGTTTTTTTTTTTTTTATTTATTTGTTATTTTCAAGTTTTACCTTTTAATAATTTTTTGTCTAAATTATTTAGTGAGGGGTTTATATTTGGTCGTTCAGGGAACATACACAGTTTATATGTGATATCTAGGTGATACAGTCTCTATGTGTTGTAGTTTATGTGACATCTCAAAACAGCTAGCAGACGTTTGGATTTGCCAGTTTGTCTGCTTCCTAACCTGGGCCCCAATTAGTCAAATACTATCACTATTAAGACTATGAGCAAAATTACTAGAGAGAAGAGTGGCACCTTCCCTGGAGGGTTGGAGTCTGTCTCTCTTTAGCAGGTCAGGTCTACCCCAAAAACTCTTCCAATTGTCTATGAATCCTATGCTATTCTCCGGACACCTCTTAGACATTCAGCCATTCAGTGACATTAATCTACTATAAACCTAATCACCATAATGAGCAGGGAGGGGGCCAGCGCATATTACAGTGTCTGACACCTCTTGACACCTGTTCACACACACCTCTTTAACATAATCTCTTGTGATCTCTGACTGGCAAAACCAGACATCGTTAGTGCTGACATGAATTTAAAAAAAATCTAGATTTAGCATTAGCCAACACTTATAAATTTGATCTGATGTCAGACGCTCTGGCACAGGAAATGCATTTGACAATAGTGGTTGGAGTCTCTATTTCCACGTTCCTTACAATAGAATCTCCTATAACCAGGGCTCTTTCTACATGATTCTCAGTGGGTGCATCACTGAGTGGGGAGAATCGATTGGAAACCCTAACATTAATGGGAAAGTAGTGCCACTTTGCTGAGCGAGTATGCTGCTGATATGTCACCCAAATGCCCTGCTGCAGGGGCTCTACAGCCGGAACCAAATTGTGTGTGTTGTTTGATGTTCTACTGACATACAAAACAGTATCTACGGCTTCTCTTTCTCACTGACCTCCACTAGCATTTGGTTGTATACTCTAAGTTATTAACGTTCTCTGTCAGCCTGACTAATTGTTTACATTTATGTAAAACCCTCACTACTGACGGAAGTAGCTATAGTAAACATGTGTCATGTAATGCAGGAAGCAATAATATGAGTGGATGCCATGACTTTCAGCAATTGTTTGTTGTTGTTATGGTTGTTCTTGAGCGGCGAGAGTTTGAGATTGATGTTAATCTCTCACGCGACTGTCTGCTGTTGCTATGTTGGTTCCTGATCAGCAGATGTTTGAGACTGATGCAATAATCCATGTAAAACAGAGGAGAAAACGAATGCGTACAGTCTAAATTTGAGATGTTGACAAGAGGAGAAAAGACAAGAAAATGTGCACACACCGTAATATACACACAGTTGAAACAGTAGAAAAGCTGTAAAAAAAAGGAAGCACGCGGTAAAATGGCAAAGGATAAAATTATGAGCATAGAGGAATAAACAATGCTATGCAGGCTAGCAAGCTACAAACAAACAGACTCCTGCTGTGTGCTGGCAGAAACTGGAACAGGAAACAGGAAATCTTCTAAAGTGACACGATTAACACAAAGTGCCATTTGTGTTAATCACAAGGAGATAAAAAAGCCAGGCAGTCGACATTTCCAGCATTTTATTATTTTTAAATTCCTCTGGTATAATGTTGCAGTGTAATATGCAATGCTTATTTTCAAGTATACACAGAATGAAACAACCAGGGACCTCATGTATAAAACTTTGCGTACATGTCATCCTGAAAGTGTGCGTATGCACAAAAGACAAACGTTTTCAGAAGTATAAAATCGTACACACGCAGAACCTGTGCAAATTCCTTTGTCCTCCTGAGACCCAATCATGACTGCTGTGAGCATTTTCCATTTCCCTTTTTGATTTGTAACTAGTTGCACCTAATAAAAAAGCAAATATTTTATTAAATATTTAGAGCAAATAAAGTTTTCCTAAAAATTGAGGTCCACATACAGTATGTGGACATCGGGACAAAGTTGTTAGATTTTCAATAATACCAAGCTATACATTTTTTTATCAAATACTGTTGTTTATTATATTTCCAGGAGTGTTGCTTATTTGTGTTTTTGAGACGTTACAGACAACACCGCTGATTTTTTTATAAAGCTGAATAAATAATTCTTATTCAAAGTACAGGCCACCATAATCCAATCACTGCCAACCATGTTAAAATAAAATATATGAATTATGAATTCTAAATCTATGTATTGTCCCATGTCTAGCAAACATGTTGAGTGGTCCAAACATCATCTGAAGCATCATCAACTGAGCTTTTGGTCGGATTATAGGCATGAATGCTCAAAGCTGCATAGAAAGCTATAGGATGTACCCTTGCTCACTATTTAGTGAATGATTTAAACTCCAGTGTGCTGTCTGTCTGCACTGGCTTCTTACTAGTTCGAAATGCACCTTATTTTCATCCTAAATCCATATAAACCTCTGAAATCAACATTTATCAGCTTTTGGATGAACCCATTGATTCTCAATGTGAAAATGCACAGTAAAAAAATAGGAATGCATTTACTAATGTTAATGAATAGAACCATATTGTACAGTGATAACAAAATAAAATTGTATTACTAAATCCATATTAAAATGTAGAGAAGTGACGCACAGATGTGTTAATGTTATCCAAAATAACTTTAAATTTTTTTTCAACTTTTGAGGGAATAATGTCCCAAAATCCACATATGTGGTCATCATATTTATGAACGCGCTGATGGCGAAAAATTCATAATTTTTTTAAAGCCGCATATCAAATGAAACTAGAGATGCTACTCTTTACACCCAAACAGGTTTCAATAAAAAAAGCTTAGAGGTTTCTTACCAGAGGCCCTTTTGTTCTGTGCCCGTACAAACACTTCACTGAAATCAAGTCTTGCTGTTATGTCACTTGACTTGGTACGCCAGAGGTTCAACCATTACATGACAGTATACAGTGTTGTGAACAGTATTCAATCAGTTTAAATTCATTTATATTATCCATTGCATAAAGTGAAGCCAAAATACGTCTTCATATGTGGAAGTGGGGTCAAACAGGGATACAGGGATCTTATTCTCACACCATTGGGAAATTATATTTGATTTTACTGTAGTCAGAGGTGGGTAGTAACACGTTACATTTACTCCGTTACATTTATTTGAGTAACTTTTTGGAAAATGTTGTTATTTTTTTACTCTCACTCAAGTAATTTCTAATGAAAAAAAATGTACTTTTTCGTTGTTACAATAGGCAGTGTTCCTGTCGTTGCATTACTTGGTTTAATATTTATTAATTCGTAAAATATTGAGAGATTATTGAATGGGACTTTTTCTACAGTGGAAGTTCACACAGCTGCGTGCACTGTCACAGTCTTGTCAAGCCGAGTCTATCACTGCTGCAAGTGAAGTGAAACACTTTTTTCGCTCCGCACAGTGAAAAAATAATAGTTTCGTCTTGCAATGCCTTCATTTAACACCAAGACAAGTGGATATTTCAAGATTAAAATTGCAGCTCCAATTTAAGGCAGCACACTGAGTTGTGGCTCTAATGATAACGTGGTCTTTTCTGTGACATGGTGATTGTCATTTTCAGGGTGATTCTGTAAATATGGGCTCTTGTGACCAGTTTTTAAGTGTACAGTTTTAAATCTGTGCACCAATACTGTGTATCAGTGCACATTGTCCTGCATCCCGCATGTCTTGAGCAATATATACGCATATACAGTATGCCCTCGTGGGTGAACTGGAAACTATTGCAGCTACTAAGGGCTGATTAACTGTATAATTCCATGTAAACATCAAAGCAGTAGCAGTTTTAACTACCACTATCGCTTGGTAGACTTTAGGGGTGACTTGTTCTGAGTACATACGCGGATAAACCGTTGATTGCGGTCTCGGAGCGGTTCACAAAGCAGCTGGGTTCGGGTTAGTAGGATTTTGGGTTTGGGCTTGTAATTTCTAAAAAAAAATATACAGGCCTTCCGAACTTGTTTTGTCCACTTGTTTTCATGGATAAGTTAGGGTGCCGTTCACACCAAAAGTGTTTTTGTAGGCATCCGCTCTGTTTTCCTATGTAAATGCACAGGACGAACATCCATACTTGCTACACCATGTCTCGCTATTTCTTCAGTGTCTCATGCAGGACTGCCATATTTTTAGACACTGTGTCAAATAAAAAATAACTTCAGGTTTAAAAAATGCATGTCGAGACACCTGCGTTCTGTTTCATTCGTTGTGCTGCATTTAGATTGTTTTTTGTGCATGTGTCACAAAGATTTAATATTCTGAACCAGTTCAGGTTGCAAACAGGTGACTGTTACAATTAACATTATTCCAGATTGTTCTGCACCACGCAAAGTTTCAGTGATTTCAGTTTTCCCTTCTGCTCTAGTGTGCTGAGGGGCCTCCATGCCTTGTGTGTTTACTGTTACAGTTATGAATGTTGCTTACAATGCTTGCATAAAATACAGCTTTTTGTAACATGATGAACAATACACTGCAGCCTCCAGGTCAAAGTAATCAAAGTTATACAAATAATACTGTATCAATTTATTATAACAAACTGGAGAACAATAAATAATTGTTGGGTTATAATATTAATATATACTGTATCAACGTAATTCCAAAATGTTACTGGGTGAAGTAGTTTTGCACACCATGTTCACTTAGAAAAAAAAGTGTTATGTAAAAATATATGTAGGTAAATATTGTTTTTTATTACTGTATTGTGGAAATCTTGCATTAATTATCTTTAACTTGATCTTATTTCATTCAACCTTTTGTTTTTTTTAAATAAAAATAATTTATATCATTTAAGCAAACATATTCATATTGGGGCCTGTGTTGTTCGGTTGCTTGGGGCCTCAGAATTCATAATCCCGCCCCTGAATCCAAGTTAAGTGTAAATGCTTTTTGCTCTGCCGATCGCATTATTGACAACTTGAGCGTGAACAGACAGCATTTCTGTGTGAGAGATGTGTGGGTGCAAGGCTATAATATGGTGAAAAGAGTGTTTCGTGACCAGGGTTGGTGCCCTATGCAGTCTGCGTACTCTGCATCTAGGGAGCGGCAGTACTGCTTCGCAGAACTAATTATCTAAATTCTTTCCACACTGAAAACTGTAACTACACTGAACTGACAACTAAAAGCTATGAAATAGCGAAATTAAGCATCAATAAAGCATGATCTATCTTTGGTTTATATTTCAGCATTTTATATAATGTACTTACAGAACATTGTTCAAGTTATCACCGTAATAATTACAAGAAAGTTTTCCAAACCTCTCTTCTTATCAACAAATTCATTGAGATCTGACAAGAGCCTGTAAAGGGATATTTCACCCAAAAATGAAAAGTCTCTCATCATTTGTCTCACCCTTCTGCCACCCCAGATGTGTATGTCTTTCATCAGCTGAACTCAAAGATTTTCTCAGCTCTTTTGGACCAAACAATGCAAGTGACTGGGTGCCAACATTTTAAAGCTAAAAATCACATAAGTCAGCATAAAAGTAACCCATAAGACTCCAGAGTATGGCTGTCAACTGGGCAGGTAAACTAAGTTCAAATTTTTACCTTAATATTTTCAAAATTCAAACAATATTCAAATTTTAATCAGTCAGCTGATTTTCTTTTCTGAAATTGACATTGTTTCCTTAGTCCACAAGAGGGCGCACTAAATATATAAACCATACAGCACTGTTATATTACTGCAAATAACATTCCTGGCTGTTAAAAAAAGAGCATTCCAAAACGCTTCAGTAGACATTTCACATGGTGTTACACTTGCTGATGCCACAGTATAATACCCCCGACTCAAACTTCATAATAACAGCGAAATACCACATTGTTTTTAATTTATTACAGTTTATGTAGGGTAGCAATATTCACAGATAGCAATGGTATTTGACTATGAGTCCAGGCAAGGGGCTGTTCAAACAGAAGGAACACAACAGAATGGAACCCAACGCAAGGATCTCGAGACAGGCACACATTTGCAAGTTGAACTCCTTTCCTGACAAAGTGTTAAAAAAAACTCATTGCTTAATCTGAGAAATGCTTATAAGAGAGCAAGACGCAATGGCCAAGTACCTCTGCCAACTGTAAGGGGCTGTTCATAACGAACGCTTTTGCAACCATCCATTTGTTTTTCTATGTAAAAGCACGCTAGATGAACGGCTTTTTATTTATTTATTTTTTTATTCAGCGTCTCGTCCAGGAGCGCTGATTTTAGATGCTGTTTCTAATTAAAAATATGTATGTGATAGGTGTGGATGAGAAATAGATCAAATTCTCATTCTTCTTCTTTGGTTTGTTGGTGATTCTCAATCTTCTCTGCATATTGCCCCCTGCCGGGCAGGGATAAGAATTTCTAGCAGAAATTGACTTAAATATTGATCTGTTTCTCACTCACACCTATCATATCACTTTTGAAGTTATGGATTTAACTACTGGTGTTGTATGGATTCCATTATGTGTTTTTTGGAGCATCAAAATTTTGGCACCAATTCACTTGCATTGTTCTGACCTACAGAGCTGAGATATTCTTCTAAAAATCCTCATTTGTGTTCTGCAGAAGAAAGGAAGTCATAAACATCTGGGGTGGTGTGAGGGTAAATGATGAGAGAATTTAAATTTTTGGGGTGAACTACCCCTTTAAAGTGATAGCTCAGCCATAATGTAATATTCTGTCATAATTTCCCTTCCCTCATGTTGTTCCAAACCCATGTGACCTTCTGTATTCTGTGGAACCCAAAAGATGTTAGACAGAATGTTAGAGAGTGACAGTCTCAATCACAAATCTCTTTCAAAATGTAAAGGAAAAAAAAAACACATTCACTGAAAGTAAATAGTGACCGAGACAAACATTCTGTCTAAAGTCTCCTTAATGTGTTGCATAGAAGAAAGAAAGTCATACGGGTTTGGAACAAAATGATCGTGAATGATGACAGAATTTCCATTAATAATAATAATACTTCTGTTAATACATGTTAAATGTGTATTATGTAATGGAATATAGGGGAGTTAACATCTATTATGTAATTTGTGAAAGTAACGAGTTACTCACTATTTGAGTACTCTTTTAATTGTATACTTTCTTACTCTTACTCAAGTAATTATTTATGTTAGTACTTTTACTTGAGTAATTATTTTTTTAAAGTAATTATACTTTTACTTGAGTACAGTTTTTGGTTTCTATACCCACCTCTGACTGTTAAGCATAAAATCTTACATAGGCAATTCTGCTTGTCGTGAATTTTAAAAAGGATAAGCAGATATAATATTTTTATAGAGTCTTAAAAATTAGATTTTTGGGGGGGAATAAAAACAAAGATAGTGATTAAGCACATTTTTAACATTCAATTTATAACACCCTGCCTGACATCATCAGATGCCTTTTTTAAATAAATAAAATGTGCAATGAGTAAGCTTATCTTTTATTTTGTATGGTATTTTTCAGAATGTTTTTCAGTACCACGAATGGGGTTGTTTTTGTGTTTAGCTTCGGATTTACTGGTAAATGGGCCAAGCAGGACATTTTATGCCAATGTTGTCCAATGCAGCACCTTTGTGTGGTTGTACAGAACCAATCAAGCCAACAACCAGTTTGCAATGGTCCATTTGACTTCTGAATGTGTTCTTGGAACGTTGCTTGCCCGATCAGATTAGAGGACCAGAATTCTTCGATAAACCATCATATCATCCTGCCCTAGTGCTAGCTTATCCATCTGCCATCTATACTATGAGTCTTAACCATATATGGCCTGGTCTGGGCTTTTCAATGACCAGTTGTTGTCTTGAGCAGAAAACTTGCCAGTAAATTATCTTCCATTATAAATGCAGTATAATAGATTGCAGCAGCCTTTCTAAATTATTGAACATAGTCCATGTTTGGTCCACCCCATGGGAATACTGGAGGAAAAGCAGAGAGGAAAAGCATGCACTAGCAGAACACTTGCTTCCAGCCACAGCATCTGAAGCAAAACAGGGTTTGGGAGGATTCTCTGTGTTTGTGAGAGAGATACAGAGGAATTACTTATGTGTTCCCATCTGAGGTAGAGTGGAGTGTGTGTGTGTCTGTGTGTATCAATGCCACAGAGCTGCAAACTATTTATAGTCTCATCTCTACCTAAGACATCAGGACTTAAAATCTGTCCTGTCATTGAAGATGAGCTAAGAGAACATCAGCTCAGGGGTTGACATTTTAAAGGAGTACATCCCCGAATCATAGGCACTAAATGTCCTGCAATGACTTTGTTCCTGGGGTGGATTAGCCTGAATAATGGTGTGAGTGATTGTCAGGCTCGATTTAGTCTTTCTGTTACAGCTCAAGAAAAGATCTCAGGAGACTTGCGGGAAATATCCAAAGCCCACAACATCATCAGAGCTTTGCCACATCCAGGCAGTTTTTTTTTTTCCTGCTGTTTTCCAAAAGTCCTTTCTAAAGCTGAGCCATTTCTTCTAGTCCATTAGTTTTAATAATAATGTTGTCCAGTTGTGGGTTAGTGTATCTCTTTGGCAGTCTGCAGAAAGCCATTGTCTCTGAACATAATGAGAAGAGCCTATTGCGTAAATTCTCATGCCTCATTACTATTTGTTTTGACTCTAGAACTGAAGATTTAAGATGATAAGTTATGGTGTTAATGGAGTATTTTTAAGGAGTCACATCATGAGGAATCTAATTATCTTCATTCGCTGTACTGTGAAAACATAATATAACTTTCGAAACTCAAAACTTATTCTGCAGTGAAAAAAGGATTAAAAAAACTAAGCTGCAAAAAAACATCATGATCACATGGGAAATCGACACGTTGCTATTGAACGTGTCAGTACCCTGACACTATTCTGCTGAGTTACCGACAAGCAGCATCTCCCATCTGACATTTTTGCATCAGTGCAAATGTGTTCACCGTTTCATGTGACATGACAGATAAAGCATTGCATCAGCAGCATTAGAGATCTGTGTTCTCTTCCTGCGTTGAAACCAGGAAATAATAACATTCACATAATCAGTGACAAGCGCGCAAGGTTCCAGCTTTCCTTTGTAGATGGCATTTTTACTCCACTGACAGTTAGGTTTAGGGTTTGGGTGTGGATTAAATGAAATATGCATTCATGTTCACTCTTCTTTTCTTTTTTACATCATTTACAACTAAAAACAACTTGCTTTATAACTTGCGCCTCTCTGGATATTTCACACAGAAATTGGATCTCAAATGTGCCCATTTGTTCAACAACACTTCTTGGTTTGCCCACACAGGGCAGTGCTTCAAATTACGGAACAGACTGAGTTTTCTGTAGCTCAAGAAATGTCGACCTACTGATGCTGAATTTAGAATTTGATCAGTCTAAACTTCCATAACTTTCTCATGTTAGACAGATGAATACAATTACACATGCACACATGACAGCCCATTTTACACATCAATAATGCCTATTAAGAGTTCAGAATCTTGGCCCAGCCAGAAGTAGGATTATTCCTAAAAACAAAAATAACTAATGCTATGAGCAAAATGTGGGAAAATCCAACTGTGTGTTGTTCCTGGCTGTAGAACCTACAGCTCTGCATATCCTTCCAATGGATCCCAGTGTTAGAAAAATAATTTATCTATAACAAAGACACCAATAATTTCAGCATGATCTTTATATCTTCCATTTATGAGGCATGTTTCATCATTGATTGTTTTGTAAATTGGTCAACTGAATGGTATCTGCGCTAATATTATTCTATTTCTATCAAATATTTATTACCTATGTTTTGTCGGAATTGAGTTGAAGGAAATTTCTTGCCATCAAATCTTTGATTTTATTGATATACTCTCATATGGAGAACTGTGAAATTTTGTATGGTTTTAAAGAAATATTAAATTTGATATCATCAGCATAACAGCTGAAACTTATTCCACGTTTCCTAATAATATCTCCCAGGGGAAGGATACAATATATAAGGAGAAAAGCAGAGGCCCTAACATTGATCCCTGTAGCACTCCATACTTAACTTTTGTTTGATCTGATAATTCCTCGTTTACACAGAAGTAAACATACAAGTGGTAGCGGTCTGCTAAATAGGACCTAAACCATTCTAATTCAAGTCCACAAATGCCAACATAATTCTCAAGCCTATTCAAGAGAATGTTGTGATCTATGGTGTCGAAGGCAGTACCAAGATCTAAAAGCACTAGGAGAGAAATGCAGCCATGATCAGATGACAGGAGCAAGTAATTTCTAACTCTGATAAGTGCAGTCTCTGTACTGTGATGAGGCCTAAATCCTGACTGAAATTTTTCAAATATTCTATTTCTCTGTAGAAATGAACATAGTTTTTAGGGCACTACCTTTTCTAGTATTTTTGACATGAATGTGAGATTTGAAATCGGTCTATAATTTGTCAATTCTCGAAAATCAAGCTGTAGCTTCTTAATAAGAGGTTTGATAAGTTTCTTGAGACATGTCCTAAGGAAATCAAAGAGATAATAATATTAAGAAGAGGTTCTGAGAGTACAGGGAACACCTCTTTTAAGAGCTTAGTTGGTATTGGATCAAACATACATGTTGTGGCTTTTCATGTTTCGATTACAAGTTTTAGGTAACAAGTTTTAATAGCTCTTCATGATCTATGGTAGCTAAGGATTATATCTGCTTGTAAGAAGTTATGAGACATTGTTTTCCGAGGTACTCTGAAAGATGATTGCGTAATTTCAATTTTATCAGTAAAAAAATCATGAAGTCATTACTATTGTGCTGTGACGGAATATCTGGTTCAGTTGAGGCTTTATTCCTAACCAATTTAGCCACAGTACTGAATAAACACCTAGTATTGTTGTGGTTATTTTCTATGAGTTTGCTAAAATATGCTGACCTGGCAGCTTTTAGTGCCTGTCTTGCTCTGTCTTATAATAATATATTATTTGAGATATAAGAGTTGGACTGAGTTTTGCTAATGCACTAAAGCTGGAGGCAACATACATGTTTGAAACGTCACTTCCGTCAGCTAAAACACCATCAGCCAAAAGACCATAATACACCCACAATACAGAACATGCGCACACACACACACACACACACACACACACACACACATGCACACGCACACGGGTGAGACTAACACAACCAGAATACAGAACACACACACACACACACATGCATGCAGATAAAAAAATACAATAAATTCACAGTCAAAGTCTGACCCCCAATGTAATGCTTGGGTATGGAAGACCCTAACCCTAACCTTCCAGAAAAAGACTGCACCTTTCTGTTATGGACACAGAAACACTAAACTAATTTAATTACTGGGTTATTTTTGTTTTACTTTATTTTGATATTTAAAATAAATTATTGGCATTAAAATGCTATTTATATGTCTTTTCTTTGTAACAACATGGTCAGGTTTGACAGTAAACATACAGCAACATCCCATTATTGCATAAACAGACACTTCTAAATGATAAAAAAGCTACATTTTGACAAATAACAATAAAATTAACAATATTATTGTTATGACATAATTTTCAAGTCACGCAATTGTTCTTTTTCCACCAGATATCAGCAATCTGCCTCCAATACATGACACATTTTCATATATTCATGTTTCAACTTATGGAAGTGTAGGTGTATAATGAAGTGAGGTTAACATACATTTTCTTATTAGCATATGTAAATGAATGACATAATTGAGAAATTTACAGGCAAATCATATCTAAATAGCATAAAATCACAAAAGAAGTGCATACTTTTATTGTTAGAGCTTCAAGGAAAAATAAATGTTATTAAAAAAAAGTTACACTTGTACGGTTTCCCGTCAATAAAACCCTTATCATTATAACAAAGAGTTTTCTCAACTTTCAGTGTCCTTCAAATAGGCCCAACGTCCCAGACTCTCATTTTATGGCCATCACTTTTACTGATTATATCCAGTTCTAAAACTAAATTGTCTCTATCCCAGTGTAAACCGATTCCGGGCCATGGATTTGTCCTGGACAAGTACAAGTGTCAATGCAAGAGAGGATTCTACCACCCAAGCCGGGTGGCACTCAATGGCTTCTCAAGTAAGTATATGCCTAAACTTACTTTCTTTTCTGAAAGTTTTAAATACTTTTAAAATCTTAAAGATAATTAAACCCTAATAGACCTCATTAGACCCACTAGAGACCATATTAGACAACAGTAGTCCACATCAGAATTTGTCAGACCTAATCAGACCCCATTAGACAGCATTACAAATAATCAGACATCCAGGAGACCACATTAAACAACATTAAACCTCATCAGACCCCTTAGAGACCACATCAGACAACATTAGACATTGTCAGACCCCTATAAATCACATTAGACTTTGTAGACCAGATTAGACCACATCAAACCCACAATACACCATATCAAACCTCATCAGACAACCTTAGACTTCATCAAAACAAAACAGACCCCAAGAGACCCCATTATACAACATTAGACATTATCAGACCCTCAAGAATCCACATTAGACTTCATCAGACCCCATCAAACCTCATCAGAGACACTATAGACCACATCAGACCCTGTTAGACCTTGTAAGATCACATTATACTTAATCAGACTCCCTGGAAATCACATCAGACCACATTAGACCTGATCAGACCCAATGAAAACTCAAGAGAACCCCAAAAGACCCCATCAAACATAATCAGATCCCTTAAAAATCACATCAGACCCAATAAGTCTGCATAAGACCCTATCAGACCTGATCATACCTCATCAGACCCCATCAAAATTTAAAACACCCCCAAGAGACCCCATCAAACTTCATCAGATCCCTTAAAAATCACATCAGACCCAATTAGTCCACATAAGGTCTTTTCAGACCTCATCATACCTCATCAGACCCCATCAAAATTATATATATATATATATATATATATATATATATATATATATATACACACACACACACACACACACACACACACACACACACACATTTTAATATGTACTGTATATACAGTAATGTGCAAAAGTCGTAGGCACATGAGATGTTTCACAAAAACATTTGTCTTAAGATGGTTAATTATATCTGCTACTTTAGTGTGTGTCAATAGTACATTTTATACTCCTAAACATTACTTTTGCAAATAGAATAGACTAAAAGAACAGGGAGCTCTGCAATAGATGGCATGGCCCTCACAGAACCCCTGACTGAACATCAAGTCAGTCTGAGATTACACGAAGAGACATAAATAATTGAGACAGCTTAAATAATTAAAAGAACTGTGGCGAATTCTCCAAGAATCTTGGAACATCCTATCTGCCAATAACCAAGAAAAACTGCATCCAGGTGTAAGTAGGAGAATTGGTGCTGTTTTGAAGGCAAAAGTGTTCACACCAAATATTGATTTAGCTTTTTTTCTGTTTACTGGACTTTACATGATGTTAATTGTTTAATGAAGACATCCTGGTTACTTCTGTTACCTCTGTTCCCTGATGGAGGGTACGAGACGTTGTGCCGCTGAAGTGACACTGGGGGTCACTCTTGGGAACCAGAGACACCTCTGATCTTTTATAAAAGGCCAATGGGAATTGGCAAGTGGTATTTGCATGCCACTCCCCCGAAAATATGGGTATAAGGGAGCTGGCATACAAACCGCTTCTTCAGGTTTTGTACTGAGGAGCTGAGAGAGAAAGTCCCAGCCATTTCAGCAGATAGTCCAGTGTTATTGCAAGAGGGACACAACGTCTCGTTCCCTCCATCAGGGAATGGAGGTTACGGAAGTAACCAGGATGTTCCCTATCTGTCACTCACTCGACGTTGTGTCAATAAAGTGACATTAGGGGTTCCCTACAAAAACTGCACAACTAGCTGAACTGTGTTACGTGAACTGGCGGTGCGAGACGGGTAGACTACCATGTGCCTCATAGCCAGTGCACCAGGCCGACACGTAACCTCCCCCAATGCTGTTATGAGCATCGAACGGCCCTTCGGGGACAAGTCAACTGCCCAAAAAAAGAATACAGGCAGGCTAGCCAGTTGTGCCTTTTCCCTCTTTTCTTCTTTTTCTCCCCAAAAAGAGTGAAAATTTGTCAACCGACTGGAACCACCAGTGTCCACGTTGGTGGGGGGGGGGGGGGGGGGGTGTGTGTGGAGACACCACGGAGAATTCACCCCGCCCCGAGGGGTGGGGGGGTGGTTGATATTTTGAGTGGAAATACATCACATGGAGAATTCTCATGGTAGGTCCTATCCAACAGGGGAGGAGTTTCAACATGCAAACATGATGACTGGGGCAAGGGGGCCTCTGCCCAAGGAATATGCAGTTTACCAACAGGGAAAAGATTTAGCAGAAGATATACATTGCATGGAGTTACCTACAGGGAACCAGCACATGTGGAGCACCTACCTCAGTACAGGGCTTAGTTAGCACGTGTACTCAGCCAGCAGCGAGTTTCACAGCAAACTCGTCTGCCACAGGGCTAGAAGGAAGTCATCCAGGGAACACTACTGGGAGTAAACAGCGCACATCTTCAGCTCAGTGGAGGTGAAAGGCATTATGCGCACGTTATACACCTGGTGCTTTTGAACTGTCCCAGACTTACCTGTTCGTTCCTGCTAAGATAGGAACCTTGCAAATTTGTTAGGCGTTGCCCAGCCTGCTGCTCTACAAATGTCTGTTAGAGAGACACCACTGGTCAGGGCGCAGGAGGCCGCCACACTCCTGATAGAGTGGGCTCGTTGCCCTGCAGGGGGCAGCACGTGCTGTGTATGATATGCCATAGCTATGGCGTCAATGATCCAGTGGGTGACCCTCTGCTTGGAGACAGCGCTTCCTTTCTGCTGTCCACCAAAGCAGACAAAGAGCTGCTCAGAGACTCTGAAGCTCTGCGTGCGATCCAAATAGATGAATATAGCATGCACCGGACACAGCAACGTCAAGGCTGGGTCTGCACCCTCCTGGGGCAGCGCTAGCAGATTCACCACCTGATCCCTAGTACTCCATACCAAGAAAATAGATGCTCTGAACTGGGGCAAGCTTGCTCTTTTCCCAGTTGACCTGAAGCCCCAAGCGGCTGAGGTGCCTGAGCACCAGGTCCCTGTGCGCACACAACATGTCCCGCAAGTGTGCTAGGATTAGCCAGTCATCAAGATAGTTGAGGATGCGGACGCCCACTTCCCTTAGCGGGAAGGGATCTGATGTGTGTTTGCAGTGTCACTCCTTTTATACCCGTATGTCCGGGGGAGTGGCATGCAAATTCCACACACCAATTTCCATTGGCCTTTTCTCAAGATCAGAGATATCTGGGATCCGCAGGAGCGACCCCTAGTGTAAGCTCATCGACACAACGTCGAGTGAGTGACGGATAGGGAACTAGTTAATTTTGTTAAATTTGTAATTTTTTTACATTTTTTTATTCATCAAACCAAAGTACAAAGGGTTTATAATACATTTTCGGAATTACACCACTTCCTGTCACCTTAAAATGAGTCTTCTCTCTTTTCAGTAGAGCATGATGAGCATGTGCTTTGATCTGCTGCATCACACATTTATTGAACATTTACATTCATGCATTTGGCAGACACTTTTATCCTAAGTGACTTATAGAGCACTTATTACAGGGATAATTCCCCCGGAGCAACCTGGAGTTAAGTGACTTGCTCAAGGACACAATGGTGGTGGCTGTGGGGCTTGAACCGACAACCTTCTGCTTAACAGTTTAGTGCTTTAGCCCACCACGTCACCGCCACTCCATGATGGGTTTTGACTGTGAAGCAGATCTGTTATAAAAATTGAATTATCTATACAGTGATATTTTGAGTTTTTTTTTTTTTTATTAGTTTCTCTTGTGAGATCTGTAAACACTGAAACTGGCAAGTCATCCACCCTTTGTACAGAGTACTGTCATTTTAAAAAG
This sequence comes from Moxostoma hubbsi, assembly GCA_032164185.1. NCBI lineage: Eukaryota > Metazoa > Chordata > Actinopteri > Cypriniformes > Catostomidae > Moxostoma > Moxostoma hubbsi. The sequence continues at coordinate 7,083,605 of JAVLUX010000004.1, read as the reverse complement.
AACTTTATTAACCATTCTTTCATTTTGTTCTAACCGGCTATTTGGAAAGGAGGCTACGGAACGCCAGAACTGGAAATAAAAAATACAGTTTCTGCTCAGAACGAACTGAAATTAAAAACAATTTTTTGTCTCTGCTGTATAGTAGAAATGATCTGGATTCACACCTGACCAGGTTTGGACACATTTTTGCATGAATCCTCCAGTTATACTCACTTTTGTTTTCTTGCCATCCACCCATTGTTAGAATCAGAGCAGAGCACATACAGTGATGAATTCTGGGAAGTGTCCAAGACGTGCCTGCCCTGTCAAGAAGGCTGTGCATTCTGCAGGAATGACACAACGTGTGTGGCTAAAGAGGACACAGCCCTTCGCCTGGCCATGGTCTCTTTTCAAGGCTTCTGCATGCTGCTGGACTTCATTAGTATGGTAGTTGTCTACCACTTTCGACGCAACAAGGTAAGTAAGTAGTAATATAATGAACTTCATGTCAAAATGATTGATGAGGGGGTCATGTCCGGAAGTATTTGCCCAATGTTTATGTTTGATAACCATAACCAGAAGTGTCTGGCCAGATGTGTGTTTGATGTTTGAATGACCGGAAATGTCTGAACGTAGTTCGACCTTTGGTTGACATGATGATTGTTTGGTTGATAAACATAAACAGATGTCTCTGACCGGATGCCTGTTTGATTGACAATAATAAACCTGATGTTTTGACAGGTGTTTATGTCTGATAAAAATAACCAGATGTCTCTGACCGGGTTGCATCATGGTTTTATGGGGACATGTACAGAAGTTTTTATTCAGAATTAATATAGTTCAGAGCACTATTTGGTGTTTTTTATTTATTTATCCTAAATTGTTGTTTTGTTTAAAGTCACCATTATGGTGATTGGTGTTCTCTTGGGATGGGACCTTATTTATTTTTGCTTAATGTTACTCCAGTCAGTGTTAATGTGTTGTAGTTCAATACAATAATTTGCATTGTTACTTGGAAGGAAAGAAGCTAAACATAAAGCCAGACTATTAGTCTTGCAAATGCCACTAAATGAGGCAATATCATTGTCATTATACAATACAGAAGTAATTGAATTACAAACATTCAAAGTGAGTTCTGCAATGCAGATTTTTATGTTGAGTGTCAATTGTTAATGGTGAATTTTTGAATTGTCAACTAGACACTTACAGATATCAATGCTCAGCATACCTGGTGCTCAGGCACTCTCTGCCGAACATACCTTGTCGCGACAGTGCATCCCCTGCCATGTTGAGGTTGCCTGGGATGTGAGTGGCATGTAGCGATCTGAGTCGCTGCTGGCTCCAAAGGAGGAGATGGCGGGCAAGCTATGACATGTGATGGGAGCACACGGCGCCTTGACGATTTATGTACGCTACCATCACGGTGCTGTCTGAACGGATAAAGAAGTGCTTGCCACAAATTAGCGGGAGGAACCTCCGTAGGGCAAGAAATATAGCCAGCAACTCTTGGCAGTTGATGTGCCAGAGGCTGAACTGGGAGACGGGGGTGTTGAGGAAGCGTGCCTTGTCTACATCCCACATCCCGACCATGTTCAGCTACAGGTGTCGTTCCTGAACCAAGAGGTTGGCCATCGTCTGCCCGAGTGTCCATGCTATGACCTTCATGGCCCTGAGGGCGAGGTCGGTTGCTGAGCGCAGTTCCTGCAACACGTCGGGGCCAGGACTACCCAAGTGCAGGTCTTTGAGTGCCTTGGCCTGTTGAACTTGCAGGAGGGCCATGGCATGCAAGGTGGAAGCGGCCTGTCCGGTGGCACTGTAGGATTTGGAGGTCAGTGACGAGAAGGAAAGCTGCAACTGCAACATTGCCATGGTCATATTCTTGCAATGAGAACATGAACCATCCACAAACACTGCCTCAGTGTGATTGCTGCCCAGGCACATGAGTTAGCGCCCATGGCCGTCAGAAGCAGAGAGATAACGACAACATCCAGGAATCAAGACGGAAAGGCATCTTAATAAAGATGCGTCTTTAAAAAGACGTTTAATGTTACTGTGTGTGCTCCATTAGAGAAAATATACTCTTTAGCAGGAATATACACTCTTTTAGCATTGTCGAAGTGCCATGGGGCGAAATCTGCAATCGTCGTGCAGAAGAAGAGAAAGCCGCTGGAAATGTGCCATATATCCAACAGCATAAGCATCTGTAGAGGTGAATGGAACAGCAGTAGTCTTCAGCTCGCTGATAGTATCCCAGCTCCTTTTATAACCGTATGTCTGGGGGAGTGGCATGCAAATTCCACTTGCCAATTCTCATTGGCCTTTTCTCAAAGAATGGGAGGTGTTCTGGGCTCTCAAGAGCGACCCCTAGTGTTACTATATTGACACAATGTCAAGTGAGTGACAAAAGGGGAACCTGTGACAGATGGCCAGAAACTTTGGAGTCCTCAGTTGCAGCAAGAAAATATCACTCGAAAGAACAGCAAACAAAAATAGACGCTTTCAGGGTGATACAAAGGTGATTCCTCACTCTGTCAGGGTTTATTTTACACTAATGACTAGTTGGCTATACATCTTTTACATCTCTCTCTCTCTCTCTTGTTACATGTATTTTTGTTTCAGAGAATCAGAGCGTCTGGTCTCATTCTTCTTGAAGCGATACTTTCGGGATCTGTACTCCTCTACTTTCCTGTAAGTCAAAACATTTCCTTTTTTTTTTTCTTCCTTAGCAAAATAAAAAGGCAAGATCAAATTTTTTCCCTCATAATACTGTGCTATTTGACACTTTTAAAAAACAAAGCAATCCTAAAGGTATAGTTCATCAAAAATGAAAATGCTCTCATCATTTACTCACCCTCTTGCCATCTCAGATGTTTATGACTTTCTTTCATCTGCTGAACACAAATTAAGATTTTTAGAAGAATATCTCTGCTCCGTTGGTCCATACAATGCAAGTGAATGGTGTCCAAAAGCACAAAAAGGCAGCATACATGTGATCCATAAAACTTCAGTGGTTAAATCTATATCTTCAGAAGTTATATGATAGGTGCGGTTGAGAAACAAATCAATAAAACTATAAACTATAAATCTCCCCTTCTTAATTTTACATTCTTCTTTTGTTTTAGGCAAGTCACATGCTTTGTGCATATCGCCACTTACTGGCATACGAGGAGAATTTATAGAAAAAATGGACTTGAATATTGATTTTTTTCTTCTCACCCACATCTATCATATAACTTCTGAAGAAATAGATTTAACAGCTGGAGTTTTATGGATTAAAGATTTGTTTGTGTTCTGCAGAAGAAAGAAAGTCATACACATCTGAGATGGCATTAGGGGGAGTACATGATGAGAAAGTTTTAATTTTGGAAGATGCAGAAGTAAATGTCCACCATGGCTTTCTTTCTTTCTTTCTTTTTTTTTTTTTTTTTTTTTTTTTTTTTTTTGCTTTTTGTGGCCTGCATTCACTCAGATTTCCCATTTCTATATTCAAATGCAAATCAAGGTCTCTTTCTATTATTATCACATTTCCATGTGTTCTGCTTCCTCTTAAAGGAACAGCTCAACAAAAATGTAACATTCTGTCATTTACTTACCCTTATGTTGTTCCTATGGAAGACCAGGAGTGCCATTTACAAAAGAATGAAGGAGTAAGTTGTCAATCTATTAATTTAAAAATAAAAATGTGAATTAATAAACCAATTTATAAATTGACAAATATATAGACACATTCAAATGTGTTTATTTAATTCATGTTTTAAAATGCACTTATATTTAGCAATAAAACTGCACATTAATAAGTCATTTTTAATGCATCTTTTAAATTGCATTTATAAAAAGCATTTGGAAATCTATTATTTGTAAATTAATAGATTGATAATTTACTCCTTCATTCATTTGTAAAAGGCACTCCTGGGCTTCCATAGTTCCAACCCTGTAATATTGTCTTTCTTTGGTGGAACACAAAATCTTAATCAGAATGTTTGAGCTTCTTTTTTCTATATCAATGGAAGTGGATGTGATCTATACAATGGAAGTAGTGATCTACAGTATACTGCCAAGCTCCAAAAAATAACCAATAAAGTAAAATAAAGCCATAAGTCATTTGTATAAAGAACAGAAATAAATTAGGCAATTACTGATAAGCATTCAAATTAAGACATTACTTACTGATAATCTTCCCCTCTGCTGGAGCTCTAAATTGAATTTGTGTTTTTGTTCAATTAAAAATATTATGCATCGCAACAGGTTTGACATCATCACACAAAATGGCATTCATTCTTGTACATATGTCATGTAAACACAATACCACAAGTCTGAAAATGTGATCGCAAATGAGATCTGAGAGCTATAGCATGGGGGAAGATCCGTCAGAACATCTTAATATTGTACCAGAATACTCTTGTAAACTTTCTTTGTGAATGACCCTTTGATCAAACACAATTGGATTGCCCTATATATATATATATATATATATATATATATATATACACACACACACACACACACACACAGTATTTTTAATTCTCATGTGGGAAAATGATCTCCATCTTGTGTAAATTGAATCTGAATTGAAGAGAAGTTTTATGAGAATCTTTTAGATTCTGTGTCCCTCTTCGATAAAAACAGTTGTGTCATCTGTTGTGCTTTTTCGATGGTATTTTTCTTTGTTTTTAAGCTAAGCACACCTCCCTGGCCATCTGTGATTTGTCAACAGCTCATGCATATGTATGAGAGAGAGAAAAAGAAAAGGAGGATGAAACATGGTAGAGGCAGAAAATAACTGCATGGCAGGTTGCATGCAATCTGAATTGCTAAATGTTGAAAAAAACTGAATACTTCCAGACTAGCAATTACTAAAAATCAATCACGCCATTTTAACTGAATTAAAAAGCAATCATATCATGCTACATAAAACTCATAATGTTTGATAAAATTCAAAAAATCCAAATCAACAAGAAATCAATTCACACGACTGGTCTTTTTCTGCACTATTCATTGGTACACATTTGGATTACTTTGTAATCTTTTATTAAAATGTTTATTAAAACTTGCTCTGTCTCTGACTTTCCATGTCAGCTACCATTACCAAGCCCTCTAATATTTCAATCCCTCCCAACATCTTTCAAAGAGAGACCACTTTTTCATTATTTAATCAATTACCCATGGATAAAATCAAGTCCTACCCTGCTTTTTTCTCAGATTAATGAAGTACAATGGGTTGTGAACTGCATTTCACATTGACTTTAAAGTTGAGGGGCTCTATTTTTATTTCTGCATTAGGCGACCATGTGCTACTAATTTTTCTGAGCATGCTAAATCCAAATGCAATTTTCATAGAAGGGCAACAAGCTACTGGGCATGGGTTGGAGCATTTTATGTGGCTGTATGGACAGTATGGGAAGTCTGAAAATAAATTGGCACAAATGACTTTTTCCTATTTTGTGAAAATTAAGTAATTGTGATAAGATGTCTGAGAACCATGTCTATTCTAAACACAAAGTCCCAAGGATGCAGAAGACATAATTATCTTTATTGAAAAACAAACAATGCAGCAAACAAAAGATCTCACAATGGAGAAAAACTGAAAACAAGAACCAACTTAACTAGATAAAGCAAAAAATAGCAGGCTGGGAAAGCAGAAACTCTCACAATAGAGAAACTGAAAGGCAAAACTAGAAGGAAGTAAAACAGATAAACTGACCAAAAACAACAGCTCCCAGGAACAAACTGATTGGGAGAAGAAACAAAACAATCTGACCGGGATATAAGGAAAGAGGCCACAATATATAGAAGGAACCCACATGAGGAATAGGTGAAACTAATTAATGAGATGAGGGAACGAGGAGGCGGAGTCGGGGAGTTGGGGCACCTTGTCTTTGTCTTGCACATGGCAAGACAAAGACAAGGTGATATGCAAACATACAAGACCAAAAAGACACAAGTCCACATGAAGATGAAGAATCAAACACAGCCATGTGCACTTACAACACACAAGACATGGGAACCTGACAGATGGGCGGAGAAGACTGTCACAATCCTGCCACAACTAAATAAATTGAGACCATGAGTAGCAGGATCATGAAAATTTGCTACTTAACCTGCTACAGTTTACTTCCCGCTTTCCAATCCCAGAAATGTGAATAGGGTCCATCACAAAAATAACCGCTGTTTTCAAAAAGGCGTACCAAGCACTTATTCATGTGGTTCAGCAAATGGCTGTGAAACAGTTGAAAGTTCAAATAGTTGCTCAAATATGTGCATGCTCTCAGATGCGTTCCTGGCTATGTGTATTACTTCTATCGTGATTTGCTGTGGAATGTGCTGCTGCGCTGCTGTGCTATGCATTATTAATGAGTCCATCAAGTCCTAGTGCAACTTGTTAAAAATAAATTCTGATTAATTAATGGCAGAGTGTTGGGGGAAAGGGGGCATCCTATTTGTCTGCAGTCTGTTTATACAAACATGTGGCTTCTTTTCTGTTCCAGCCCTTAACTTCCTAGTTCCTGCCCTACAGTACTGACAGTATATGCACTAATTTTACAACAAAATGTATCAAGGTCTTATAAGGCAAAATAGGTGCTAACTAAGCTTAAAATGCCTCACTGAGTATTCAGACCGTGAAAAGTTTGCCTACAAAAAGTCAGTGTGGCATTTTCCAGTTAATTTCGATCAATCATAACACAAGAACTGCATTAAAAAAAATTATAATAAGTGTATCAATCATAAAGTACACATTACCTGCACAATATACGGCACCTGCTTTTCAGTTGCTTTTTTAATGAGTGCAAAAACATATTTTCTGCACAGCTGAGAATTGCTGCTGATTGAGACTTTCTCTTGGTTTGAAGTTGGCTGTGCATGGCAGAGCTGTTTGATTATTCTGAAGGGGCCGTTTTGCTCTTTGCACATTTAAAAGGACAACTGTGAATTGGAAAGCTGTTCTGCAGAATTTCCAGAGGGAGACGTGCACATATGCATCTCTCCATCAGTCCTCACTAATATTTATTTAATTAAGACATTCATGATGTTTTATATAAGATAGACACAGATGAAAAGGAACAGGGTTGACTGATAATGAGGTATGGAGGGAACACTTCAAAAGCTCTCAGGAATACAGAAAAAAGATTAAAAGTGGAGAATCTGGAAACTCCATTCACGTGCATAAAAAAGAGTGTATATACTGTATTTGATTTTGAGGTGTGGATCATTCTCCATTCTTCCCATCTAGGGTTTTTTATGACAAAAAACGCTCTTTACTCTAAAATACTCATTATCGCAATGTCTACAGATGTTTTACTTGAGTTTTTTATTTCCTATTATTCTCAATGATGATTTTTTTTAGTTCCCCTTCTGTCACTCACTTGACGATGTGTTGATTGTAGTGACACAAGGGGTCTCTTCTGAGAGCCTTGCGTACCTCTGAACTTGAACTTGAGAAAAGCATGCCCCGCCCCGGACATACAGGTATAAAGGGAGTGGACGAGCGAATGCCAGACAAATTTTTTCTTCAGAGCCGAACGGTTGTGTGATCAGTGAGCTGTGTGACACAATTGGAATTGGATGACGATTTCGCCACTGCATTGGAGAGTGTCAAAGCGGCATCTGATGCTGATGACTCGCCTGGGCTGCCAACTTCGGGTCCGCTCGCCCAGTCTGAGCCTGACGCACGGCTGTCCGCTATGCTTTCCTGGGCCCCCGTGAGCGCAAGGTGGACTGGAAAACTCAGTACCCCCTAACGGCTACTCGATCGGTTCCGCGGGCCAGGGCACCACTCATAGCCACGCCCGTACCTTTCTTCCCGGAAGTGCATGACAAGCTGAGGAGTTCGTGGAGGGCACCTTTTATTGCCCGGAACCGACCTCCTCGCTCGTCCGCTCTCACTACCATGGACGGTGGGGAGGCCCACGGATACACAGAGGTCCCTCAGGTGGACAGAGTGATTGCGATCCACATGTGTCACGAGAACGCCACCACCTAGGGGGACCGTCCAGTACTCCACTCCAAGGCCTGTAGGACAACGTCGACACTGACTGCGAAAGCCTACAGCACCACAGGACAGGCCGCCTCCGCCTTGCATGCCATGGCTCTCCTGCAAGTACACCAAGCCAAGGCACACAAAGATCTGCACCTGGGTTGTCCTGATCCTGACGTGCTGCAGGAACTGCGCTCTGCCACCGTTGTCGCTCTCAGAGCTATGAAGATCACAGCACAAGCACTCGGGAGGGCGATGGCCACCCTCGTGGTCCAGGAACGCCATCTATGGCTGAACTTGGTTGAGATGTGCGACGTTGACAAAGCCCGCTTCCTCAACGTTCCCATTTCCCAGTTCGGTATCTTCAGCGACACCATCGATGACTTTGCCCAGCAGTTCTTGGTGGTGAAGAAACAGACGGAGGCCATCTCCCACATCACTCCGTGCCATCGTAGCGCAGGCCATCCCCCGTCTGCTCGCTGTGGGTGCCCCCCTGCGAAAAAGCCAATGGCAGCTCCGCCTCAACCTGGGCCCAGCTCTCAGCCCCAGCGTCGAGCGCCCCGCAGGTGGCGTATGCCCCCCTGTCTCCAGGACCCCCTCTAGGGCCCCTAAAACCCCTAAGCATTCCTGAGGCGGTGCACCCAAGAAGCCATACATTTGCTCCGGAGCTGGTAGCAAGACCACTCCATCCCCCGGTGGAGGGCCGGGAGGAGAATCCTCAGTTCTCCCTTTTTATTCACCACACCCCCCTTCGGGCTGCGATACCCAAATTGTCAAAGAGCAATTCCCTCAGTTCCTGGGTCATCAGACCCGCGTGTGCCGTTCTCACGGCACCCTGGCACCAAAACCTTGCAGCCATCTCGCCTCCAGACCCACGACTGCCCAGCCCCGGCAGGCCAGCGCTGACGAGTCTCGAGGACATCCCTGCAGGACCTCCTCCTCTGTCTATAACCCGCCGCCTGCCGGGTACGCGGAGCAAGGTAAGTGCTTTTCTCGGTTTGGAGTTAGACTCTGTCTCAATGTCAGCGCGCTTCACAACTCAGCACACGCAGTCAGTGCTTACATGCCTGGCTCGCTTCAAGCCAGGCTCAGCAGTTACTCTCAAACAGTCCCAGAGGCTCCTGGGGCATATGGCATCCTCGGCCGCAGTTGCGCCGCTCGGGTTGATGCATATGAGACTGCTCCAGCACTGGCTTCTGACTCGAGTCCCGAGATGGGCATGGTGCCGCAGCACATACCATGTGTTTATCACCCCTTCATGCCATCAGACTTTCAACCCTTGGACAGACCTCTGTTTTCTGTGGACAGGAGTCCCCCTACAGCAGGTGTCCAGATGTGTTGTGGTCACCACAGACACCTCTCAACTGGGTTATGGTGCTGTGTGCTACGGGCATGCAGCCGCTGGATCCTGGACGGGGCCCCGCCTGCGTTGGCACATCAACTGCCTCGAGTTGTTGGCTGTACTCATTGCCCTGCGGAGGTTTCTCCTGCTGAGTTAGGGCAAGCGCGTCTTGATCCATTCAGATAGCACCGCCTCGGTACCGTACATAAATCATAAAGTACATAAAGGTCATGGAGGACGAGGAACAGGTCACCTTTATGGCTCCTTACTGGCCCACACTCAAGTGGCGCCTGTTCGCAAATTGGTGTTCTTCCAGATCTGAAGAAACACAGAGATGCGCAGTTCGGTCAGTGCTTCATTCCTTCAGGAGAGGCTGGAGGGGAGGCTGTCCCCCTCCACCTTGAAGGTGTGTGTCGGTGCTATCGCAGCCCCCCATAACGCAGTAGATGGCAAGTCCCTTAGTAAGCATGACTTGATTATCAGTTTCCTTAAGAGGCGCCCAGAGTTTGAACCCTTCCCGGCCAAGCCTGTTCCCCTCCTTGGATCTCTCAATGGTCCTCTCGGGCCTTGAGAGAGCCCCCTTTGTGACGCTTGGTTCAGTCAAGCTCAAAGCCCTCTCCTTGAAGACTGCCCTCCTGATCGTGCTGGGACCTGCAAGCGTTCTCTGTCAGTGACACTTGCCTGGAGTTCGGTCCAGCAGATGCTCACCTCATCCTAAGACCACGACCATGCTACGTGCCCAAGGTTCCTATGACCCCCCCTCAGGGTTTAGGTCGAGTGCTTTGTGTTGGGCTCCACAGGCATAGTTCCCACTTCAGGCAACTCCCTGTGACATATTTTCCACGGTATGGTCCCCCCACTGGCAGAACCCGCGTCTCCCTGGGGCAGTCCTTGCTGCCCCCCGGTCGCTATGTCTGTAGCAGCTCCTCCCTTGTCAGGCAGGATCTACCACCATGTCCACGGGTTGCTTGACATCCCCTGTGTGTATTGACCACAAGTTACCTCCCCCCAGTTTGGGCAGGTTGGAGTCTCCACAGGGCCTTTTCCCCCTGAAAGAATAAGAACGGAAAAGGATGTCTTCCCCGACGCATCTATAGCGTTAAGATAGCCCCAGCCACTTTTTAACTCTAAGACGAGAGGCAGAGAGTGAAAAAAGGCTCGGCTGGCCGGCTGGCACCCATGCAAGTCATGTCACCTGTTTCCGTATGGGTACGGGGAACCTATGAGCAGTATATGACACCTTTTATTGGGGGCGTTGGGGAGGGTTACGTGCAGCCGACCCAGCTGCTTCTAGCACGCAATAACCTGCTTGGACCTGGCTCGGCAGCCACGTAACACGGGGTAGTACATGCCGTTTTTAAGTGGGACCCCTTGTGTCACTACAAACAACACAACGTCGAGTGAGTGACAGAAGGGGAACGTCATGGTTACTGTTGTAACCTCCGTTCCCCGATGGAAGGAACGAGACGTTGTGTTCCCCTTGCCATGTCACTATCCCTACCACTGTAATGTGCTGTAACCGTATTCTCAGCTTCTCAGTGAAAACCTGTCTGGCATTCGCTCGCCCGCTCCCTTTATACCCGTATGTCCGGGGCGGGGCATGCAAACATCGAGTGAGTGACAGAAGGAGGACGGAGGTTACAGCAGTAGCCATGACGTTTCTCATTACATTAATAAAGATACAGCATATTTTACTGTATATTACAGTAAAATGCCAATGATATAAATATATTTTTTTAATCAAAATCTGAATAAATTCAATGCAGTACAACAAATACTACCATAGTATATATAACTTCTTTAATTTTCTTGGAGGGAGAATTGGAGGGAGTGGGGGTGCTTATTTGTCATAAAAATTATTTAACAATGCAGAATAATCATAGGTGTAATTTTCTTTAAGATGAAGTATCATTTCTTAATATTTTCTTTTGATGTTGGAGTAACATATGACTTGAAGAAATTCTTGACAGGATTCGTGAGATTCACCCATCCACCTTCTATTTTCTAAAGAGCATCGATGAAATTCTGATGTGTTCTTAATTACATTTAAGAATGGAAACAGAAATTAAATAAATATAGTAACAGTGATTCCTGATATTCATAAAATATCGTTTTTATCCTAAAGTGAAACTGATTACACTGTTTATAAAATTTCATCTTTTTCTCATCTCAGGTTATGATACTGTACTTTAATCCAAGTATATTCCGATGCATTCTCCTGAGATGGGTTCGCCTGCTCGGCTTTGCCACTGTCTATGGAACAGTGATTCTGAAACTATACAGGTAAGAAGAACTGAGTGATCAGAGGCAGTAAAAGAGACCAAATCCTCATGGTAAACTTCACCGTACTACACTGTACTCCGTCTGCACTGTTTTTCAATTGTTTTCTGTGTTAACATGTGGTAGATTAATGTCTTTGAATGTTGCAACTTGAGTGCAGTGTGATGCTGTCAAGTTAAAAAGTTTAAAAATAAATAAAGCTAAAAAAAAAAGAGTAAAAAACACATCTCGGGACACCTAATAGCCACAATTTTTGCTCAGTTAGGGGTCGTTTAGACAAGTGATGAACAAAACTACCAATTTTCACAATTGACTAGTCGGTCGGTTTTTGAACGACAGTGATCTTGTAATGTAGTGTTGATGTGATGCTTTGATGTCTGAAACAGCACCAGTGCATAAATGGACTAAACTTAGAGCATTAAAGAGACGAAACTTCTTACAGAAGGTTTTTACTGTGCTAACTATTATTCACTTTTAACCAGCACACTATAATCACTATAAGCTATAATCATAATTTAAGAATTGCATCTCCCATCAATAAAAATATGAATGTTAATAGTTGACCCCACAAATTGACTAGTCAGTTGTTTGACAACTAGTCGATTACTCAACAACCGTGGCACATACCTAGTTCAGACTGAACATGTTCTCACATTTTCCTGAAAACTGAAGTGTTCCAAGATTTAGGCCCATTTTCTTGTTCTGGTCACCATTGTTCTCACTCGCATCAGTGAACAAATTGTCAAAAAATCATGTGGCTCCACAGAGAGTCGTGATGACCGATTTCTGACAATGTGTTACCCGTAAAAGTATAAGGAGTGGGTAGATGACATGAAGCTAAGGACCGAGGTTTGTCCAGTGGCAATTAGAATCCTCATGGCACCAACTAGTGGCTAATCAGGAAATCTCATGGTTTTCTGGTTATAAAAACAAAAATCCTCAGAAAAATTGGCAGTTGTGGTTGTCGTAAATGTATGTTTTCAGACATACATTTCAAACACTTCAAGATAGCACTTTGGTGCTTTAATAGTTTACGGAGTATACAACATATACAGTATACAACATGCTGCAAGCAGAAGGTGCCGCCCCCCATTTCATTTTTCACAATATATGCAAACCAAATAAACAGGCTTTTCTGTTAAAATTACAAACATTTTGTACATTAACACTTGAGAAATGAGAGTGGAGCATTGGAGCGATCAGCAATTATCCTCCCGTAGAAAGCTTCTTGAAGTGCAAATCTGCATGAGAAATAAGAAAAAGGAATTATGAGAAAAGTGCTAGTTTCATTTAAAGCTGTCATTTAAAGTTGTGTCTTGTCCTTCTTTCTCGTTCTTAGGGTTTTGAAAGTGTTCTTGTCACGCACAGCCCAGCGGATCCCTTACATGACCAGCTGGAGGGTTCTGCATCTGCTGGGTGTGATTCTGCTGGTTGTTTTGTGGTTCCTTGTGGCCTGGACCTCAGCCGTATGCCAGAACGATGACACTCAGCATGCTCTCATTGACATCGGGTTCACCCCAGAGGGTCTGCAGTTCAGCATGTGTCTACTGGACAGCTGGGACTACATGATGGCTGCTGGTCAGTTCTTATTCTTTACTCAGTGAATTTTGTTATATTTCCTGTGGGGTCCATAAATCTGAGAACACATTGAAATTAAGGGATTATTTTCCTAACCTGGAAATTAACAGATATCTTTAGGGTTTTAAGCAAAGAAGTTATGTCATAAAGGGAAGGATAGATATTTACGATTCTGCATCTTTTTTGTGGTCACTAATCAAATGTAAGCAAATTTGTGACATTAACAGTGTTATACACGGTTGACAAAAGGTGACTTTGAACAAAAGGTCAGGTTTTCACAAGATGCTCTTTGTAATATTCTCAAATCATGCTAGATAACATGAACATCAAGTGTTCCACAAATTTGTGGAGTCCATGGCAAGTGCATGCTGTCATTACAGCAAAAATTCTGAAATTCGTGAAAAATATTTAAATTCAACTTTTCGCTCAAATTGTATTGCTGCTAATAAACTCAGCAAAAAAGAAACATCCCTTTTTCAGGACACTGAATTTTAAAGATAATTTTTATAAAAATCCAAATAACTTTACAGATCTTTAATGTAAAGGGTTTAAACAATGTTTTCCATGCTTGTTCAATGAACCATAAACAATTAATGAACATCCACCTGTGGAACGGTCATTAAGACACTAACAGCTTACAGATGGTAGGCAATTAATGTCACTGTTATAAAAACTTATAGCACTAAAGAGACCTTTCTGCTGACTCTGAAAAACACCAGAAGAAAGATGCCCAGGGTTCCTGCTCATCTGTGTGAACGTGCCTTAGTCATGCTGCATGGAGGCATGAGGACTGCAGATGTGACCAGGGCAATAAATTGCAATGTCCGTACTGTGAGACACTTAAGACAGCACTACAGGGAGACAGGAAAGACAGCTGATTGTCCTTGCAGTGGCAGACCACGTGTAACAACACCAGCACAGGATCGGTACATCTGAATATCACACCTGCAGGACAGGTACAGGATGGCAACAACAACTGCCCGAGCACACAATCCCTCCATCAGTGCTCAGACTGTCCGCAATAGGCTGAGAGAGGCTGGACTGAGGGCTTGTAGACCTGTTGTAAGGCAGGTCCTTACCAGACATCACCCGCAACAACGTAGCCTATGGGCACAATCCCACTTTTGCTGGACCAGCTCTTCACTGATGAGTCACGGTTGGACTCGTGTTTATCGTCAAAAGAGTGAGCATTACACCGAAATGCTGGACATTACACTGTACTCTGGAGTGGGATCGATTTGGAGGTGGAGGGTCCATCATGATCACCCGGATTGAGGTGATTCACTACACGACCACGTGGACTTAAAAAAGCACATTGGGAATTGGGCATGCCAAATTGGGAGAAATAGGGGAAAAAATCTAATAAAACTTTCAACAAATCTAGTGCGAAAATCTAGTGCGAAAGTTTTCTGAAAATAAAAGCAGTTGAAAGTGAGACGACGTTTCTTTTTTTTCTTTTTGAGTCTTTTGAGATAATTTCATTCTTTTGTAATGAAAAGAACTGTATTCAATTAGACAAATGCCAAAAAAGAACATAGAGACATTATTAAGAATTCCTTGATCAATTCGTTGAAAATTGTTTTAGAAAGCAACCTAAAAGTAATGAGTAATGTGATTACTTTTGGATGAATCTGATTACAATTTTGTGTAACTTACCCAACACCAATTAGGACTGAGAAAATTTCCAGCATCATTTGTTTGCAGATTTCACTTGATTTGACCATTTATATATTTTTATATTTAATGCGATGACATTCCATGTCTTAAGTGTCCAAATAAGTGTCATGGGGCCACTGTAATAAATGCAAGAGGTAGCTGATGCAGAGGTCAACATATTTCTCTCATGAATTATATTTGGTTCAGCACTGGCTATACATCTGTCTTCTGCAGGTGAACAAAGTGCTTCCAACAGCCTCAAACAGGGGCGACTGAGGCAAACTCTCAGAGTTATAGCTGTCACTTTGACAGAATAATAATCCACTCTTGTGAATGTGGACAGAAAGCTTTAAGGCATGAGGGTGTGAGACGTGGCCAGTGATGCAGAGACAGTTCTCTCTGACAGCTCAGAGCTTCGGGTCATTCACAAGATAAACTGCAGCGAAACACGGAGCACCTTCTGCTTGCAGCATGAAGCACAGTGCGCTGCCATATACCCTATAAAGAAAGGATTCGTTTTTTATGTTTTATACTGTATGTAAGATTAGTTTTATCCAGTATATAAGATACAGCGACTTTTTGTTTCATATTCATATTCAATTCCAAAGATTACAAGCCTATGACAAAACTGAAGTGTCCAATACATTCAACATTGACATTAAGCGTACGTTAGATGTCCAAATATCAGTTGTAAAACTGATTGCTGCTTCGGGATCGGCTTGTGACCATACCTGTCAACACTCCCGTTTTTCCCGGGAGTCTCCCGTATTTCACACCCATCTCCCGCCACCCTCCCGTTTTGTTATTTCTCCCGAGAAACTCCCGTAATTTGTATGGCCCAAACCTCGCTATATAAATAATCACATCGATGTATTAATCCAAGGTTCTCCAGTTGCCAGATCTTTTATGAAATGCATCATGTATTAACGCACATAATCGACACTTCATACACATTTCTAATAATTTGTGACCTCAAACTTGCAACCAAAACCCAGTTGCGCTGTTGATATCTGCGCAGGCAGTAGACGCGGGAAGTTGAATCAAGCAACACTGGTAGATTGGAGGAGACTCAGCTGGTGCCCCACGGAATAATAATAATAATATATATACACATGTAAATTTAACAACAGCTGGACGGAAGAATTTAATTTAATATCCCGAAGCCATATCAACAATAATTGCCTTTTGCAATGTGTGTCGCACTGATTTTAATATCGGACACGGTGGGAAAAATTACGTTACTCGGCACATTAAATCACAACGGCACAATTTGTATGTATTTAGACTGTCTCTGCCATCCAGCACCCCCTTCCCTTCCTGGATTTGTGTACCAAAATGTTGACAGGTATGCTTGTAACAGGCTGCGTGTGTGACATGACACAAGATTAAACAACTCGGGCAACACGACGTGGGAAAAGTACCACCTATTCTGTATCGAGGAAATTGATCAGATTTCTGAACCCTCTATCCTCAACCATGGAGAACAGCTGGTCATCCAGGGCCATGAATTCCATAATTTTCCTCGTAATTGCTTTGGTCTTTCGCTGATCATACCAAGGAAAGAAAGGAGAGGATGCTGACTTGTGGCTGGCTCTCAGCTCTGGCTAGCTTTAGCCACTTTCCCTTTTTAGCTTCTTTTTTTTTTTTAAATGGGCATTTTCAGCTGGGTGATGGTGTTTTAAGTGTCTAATTAGGTTTGTTGATCCGAACGTTATTGTGGTGGCTCCCCCACGGTTTACTTTAGCCTTATAATTATTACACATTACGAACTTTATTTATTCTTCACTCACTGTGCAGAACTTCCACGTTATTGTGGCTGTGACGTTATTGCCTGCGCCGCTGTCAACAAATCGGAAAGATGTGAGGCTGACCGGCCGGTCACCGGTCCGGTCCAAGCATGCGGAAAATCGGCTGATTCCGGTCCCTGGCCGGTCGATCGGTGCATCTCTAAAATATATATATATATATATATATATATATATATATATATATATATATATATATATATACATATATACACACTGTCAATATATATATATATGTATATATATATATATATATATATATATATATATATATATATATATATATATATATATATATATATATATTGACAGTGAATTTAACAATCAGTTCGAGATAGCGTCTCGGGTGTGTTGCATCATAAACATAAAATGTTTAGTTCACTGTTTCAAGTTAAATATAGTTTAACACTCAATCTTTAAACACATCTTGAGATCCCTTAGATCGCATTTGCGCTCCTTCGAGTGTTTTGAACGCAAGAACGTTATGCATGTTTGTGTTGTTCTGCCTACTGAAGTGTTTTCTTCACTGTATAAACTGTGCGTTGCTCATACAGCTGAAATTTCACTTACTGCCCTCTGGAGTAAACAGGTGGTACTACAAGCTTGCATTTTTCAGGAATCTTCCTTATTATGGTGCGATTAATTGTGTTAATTTTTTTTAACGCGTTATTTTTTGTCAAATTAATTAACTGAATTAACGCGTTAAATCGACAGCCCTAGTTATTAAAAATTTGTAAAATTTTAGGTAAATTGTCTCATTATTTGGCAAGTATTGCATGACAGTCTCCCTTTTAATGATGTAGTTCAACACATATCAATTATTTATACTGGATTTATAAATTAGTTATTGGTAATTTTAAGGGATATTTCACCCAAAAATGAACATTCTCTCATCATTTACTCACCCTTATGCCATCTAAATTGTGTATGACTTTCTTTCTTCTGCTGAACACAAACAAAGATTTTTAGAAGAATATCTCAGATCTGTAGGTCCATACAAAGTAAGTTAATGGCGGCCAGGCCAGGTGGAACAGAACAAAATGTAATTACTTTTTCAATGTACATCTTGAGAGCAGTCTCCTTGGCGATCATAATTCAATCTTGACTGAAGTGTAATCAAGCTTGAAATATGATCGTGCCTAGAGACTGTAATGACAAGATGAACGGTTAAAAAGGGAGTTATATTTTGGTCTGTTCTCACCCAAAACCAACTGGATTGCTTCAGAAGGCTTGGGTTAAACCACTGAAGTATCTACTTTTTGGAGCTTCAAAGTGCTGATCACCATTCACTTGCATTGAATGGACCTACAGAGCTGAGATATTCTTCTAGAAATCTTAATTTGTGTTCTGCAGATGAAAGAAAGTCATACACATCTAAGATTAAACTCAATAAATGAATTATTTCCTGCCCATGTATTTATTTGGTAGGTAGCCATATAGTAAGTGGGATAATGTACAGCCAGTCAGTCATCATCTCAAATTAAACTCTTTTAGAGTGATACAATGATACACTCGGTCTGGGTTTATATTGCAATAATGACCTGCTGGCTGTACATTATCCCATACTTATTCATCAAGCACTTTAAAGTGAAGGATGGTCAATGAAAAGACAAGCTTCACAACTTCTCAGAGGGACATAACTTGAATTGAATTAATTAATGAATTCATTTTTACTCAGTTTTAGCATATTTTTCTCAAGCATTTTTGTATGGTCTCTCCAAGTGCTTTTTATTTGCAAAACATGCTTCATATACTGCAAGTGAATGAGTTTTGAAAAAATATGTAGTTAGCGCGTTTCGCTTTTGCAGGGCAGTGTTGTAGATACCATTCTCAGCAATGTTTCTGGATGATTTGAGAATAAGCATTATCGCTGCCGTAACAATTAATTCCCAGACATAATAACTAATTCTGTCTGAATAGACCTTGAAAATATGAAATTTTCTAAAGATGTCAAATTATTTCTAAGCAAAATATCTGCTGTTTAGAAAGTTTAGAACTTAGAAATTGTACCACTGCATTTCTAAAACTGTTGTTGACTCAAATATTACCTTCAAGATGTTCATGCACCATCGACTTTGTGTTACTTTGAGTGATGGGGAAAAAATAGAGGGTGGAGAAAACAGCCTTTCAGGCAGTGCGGAATCACATCTTTTCGGGCTGGTATTCCCATTCTTGACATGCTAAATAATAAGTGACGGCGCTGTGCTGTCTCTTTGTGTTCCTGTTATAGCGGAGTTCCTCTTCCTGCTGTGGGGAGTCTATCTGTGCTATGCTGTACGGACTGTGCCCTCTGCATTCCATGAGCCCCGCTACCTTGCAGTTGCCATATATAATGAACTCTTCATCTCTGCGATATTCCACATCATTAGGTGAGCAATATGAATGAGTTATGAGTAGCAATGGCAAAACCATGGTTAAGATGACATGCTTAGAATTAGATGGCTGCTTAGAATTAGAATGAGTGTGATTGAACACTGTGCTTGAGAGCTGATATGAAAATTCAATTTAAATAGATTTTTTGAGGATCGCCATTAAGACAGCTGTACATGGGCGGTGCTGGGGCTGGACTACCGGGGCTTAAGCCACAATCTTTATCCGTAAAGCCCCGAATGTTTCTATCATCATGTAGTGATGTCAGAAGTACCAGTGCTTAAGTATCAAGTTGATACTAAAACATATATTTAAATTTTTAATCTACTTCTTTGTTTTAATGTGACGAGGAGGAGGGCACGTCCGGCCCTGAATTGTTCTAATCAGCAGGGAGGAGGATAAAGATTAGCCAGAGACATCAATTAGAGAGAGAGACACATACAGATGCTGTTTGTGTGTGTCTGTGTGTGTTTAAGTTGATTTATGTCATTAAAAGTTTCGTTGGCTGCTCTGCCGGTTCCCGCCTCCTCCTTTCCCATTCTTACCCATTACATTGGTTCCGAAACTCGGGAAGGCGGAGGGATGTGCTGTTGTGGAGTCCCCGCCGTTGCCGTCTGCCAGGGGATAGAGGAGCAAGGAACTGCGGGTGTTGGTGGAACTGCTGCCATCCGCCAGGAAGGGGAGGAGCCATTCCATCTGCCAGGGGTCAGAGGATACGCTACTGTCTGCTAGGGGAGGAGTGGCTTTCGTCTCCCAGAGGGCAGAGGAGTGGCAGAGGACCAGGCGAAGTCCGGGGACCAGCGAGCGAGTTTTACTCTCTCTCTCCTTTCTCTCTCTGTCACTCCCCCTCTCTCTTTCCCTCTCCAATCTCCCTCCCTTCGTCTCTCCCAGGACTTCATAGAGGCGGGGAAGATCTGCCAGCAGAAGTACGGCCAGAAGGTGGGGGTGGAGTACGTCATGCCAGAGTTTTCTCTGGCCTGAGTGAGGTGGTGGAGGAGTGTGACGAGACGGAGAGGCTGGTCGGCCATGAAGACACACGCCCTGCCCTGAATTGTCCTAATCAGCCGGGAGGGGATAAAGATGAGCCAGAGGTGCCAGTTCGAGAGAGAGAGAGAGAGACACACGCGCGGTGTGTGTGTGTGTGTTCCTGTTTATGTTGATTTAAGCTGATTTAAGTCATTAAAAGTTTAGTTGACTGCTCAGCCGGTTCCAGCCTCCTCCTTGCCCATCCTGACTTTTAAAGTAGACTGGACTCTACAGAGAGCTTTAAATCAATAAATACATGACAGATACTAATTCAGTTTTCTTTAAGAGTGGCATTTAACATTGTATAAATTTTTAAATACTGAATGTTATAAATGAAATAAAAAATATATATATATATATATATATATATATATATATATATATATATATATATATATATATATATTTATTGGAATTTTAAAATAAAAGATGAGCATGTGCTGTTTAATTCAACAGTAACTTCTCAGTTTTTGGGCAGAGATCTTTGTTGTCCTTCCTCAGTTGTAAAATGATTTAGTGTTGCTAAACAGCATGTATCTCATTCCCTCAAAAGAGTCCAAATGTCAATTACTGCATCGACAAGAAACAGGGATTTCCTGTTTACTTCAGAGAATATTGCTGTTGAAAGTATAAGACCTACATGAAACCGAAGCCCACACATGAGAATATATATATATTTATATTTCTATCGGGAAGACACGCAGGCTTGAGTGAGGTTTAAGATACCATTTATTTGATGAATGTAGAACAGAAAAGTAATGTCTCTCTTTGGCGTAGTAAATGGGTCTGGCGGTCCGAGGGAGTTGTACTCGGAACCATCATATCCTGCCGGAGATAGGAGGCAGGGGCGAGGAGCCTACCCCCGTGTGGGACGGGGCTCAACTGGTGGTGGTGGGGTGGTGGAGGTTGCCGTGTTAGCGCACTGAAACAGCAATGTGATAGATTGTGAGCAGACTTATAAAGCAATGGCTTACCTGCGATTGGCTAGGAATTACCCAGCTAATAGTGTGATGATGTACAGCGGCTAGTCTTCCCGCTAGAACTACACTGCACTCACATTGTAATGGCGATTTGTCTTCAACTTAAATCAAACAAGAAATCAAACGGCCACTGAGGCACTTAAAGATCGAATCTTACGCAGGGCACAATAAGTCCAATGTCCAGGCAAGCATATTGTCCATGCGGTTTATTTCCATTTGAGCAAGCATACAAACAAATAGCGTCTGCAGCCTCTCTTTCCCTGGTAAAAAACCAACAACCTTTCCCAGTGCCTGCCTGTCCTAAGTGTGACCACCATTATAAGCATGCAAACATGTGCTCAGTACTTTCAAAATAAAAGTCCCAAAAAAATACCCAAATTAACTAAAATTATAACATTAATGTTCTGTATCTACATCAATAAAATAATCATGCAAATTATTTAAGGTGAAACAAAATAAAGTAATTTAATTATTAACTTAATTACAAAACAAGGAAATAGCTCCAACATTCCGGCCCCTAATTGTGAAATGTGTAAACCCACAATTACTTTCCTTCCTGTAACGGAGCCACTCTCTAGCTATGCCCTAACTATAGTACATAAATTCTTCTGATCTTCTTCCCATGGCTGTCTGAAATAGAAATAAAACAAGAATAATAGAAGAAAAAAGGGAAAAGAAAGAATATATGTCCATGATGCTACACTGTGGCCTCCAGAAGCAGACAGATCTTCGTTATAGGTCTCTCCAAGACACTGGTCTTAGTTTGGAGGAGCACAGAGCGAACTAATCCTTTGGAGTCTGACTTAGTACTCAGAACTCGGCCCATCATCCAGGATCCTCTTGGTGCCGTGGCAACCGCAATGATGACGATATCCCCAGGAGAGAAACTTCTTCTTGGTATAGCCCATTTTTGTCTTTCCTGCATCAGAAGCAAGTATTCAAACGTCCATCTTTTCCAAAAAAGTTCAGCAATGTACTGTACTTGCTTCCATCTTCTCCTGATATAAATGTCACTCAGTGCAAAGAGTCCTGGTGGAAGGATGGGTTTTCCTTTTAGCAGAAGAATATGGTTTGGTGTGAGGGCCTCAAGGTCATTAGGGTCATCGGAGACCTTTGTAATGGGTCTGTCGTTTAGTATTGCCTCTACCTCACAAAACAGCGTCTGCAGGCCTTCATCATCCAAAACCTGCTGCCCAAGAACTGAGGTGAGTATACTTCTTACTGAGCGGATCAGACGCTCCCAAACCCCGCCTTGATGTGAGGCTGTAGGTGTATTAAAGCTCCACTTAATCCCATCTTGAACCAACGCACCTTGGATTTTTGCATTATTCAAAGTGGCAAGACTTTGCTTTAACTCTTTGTTTGCTCCAATGAAATTTGTGCCATTGTCTGACCTTAGGCTGGACACCGGACCTCTTCTACAAATGAATCTCCGCAAAGCATTAATGCAGGAATCCGTATCTAAAGAGTATGCCACTTCCAGGTGTATTGCCCGACTGGTCAAGCAGGTGAAAAGCACTCCATACCTTTTTAGAAAGCTTCTTCCTCTTAACTTCTATGGGGCCGAAATAATCAACTCCCACATCCGCAAAGGGAGCCTTGTCTGGCATAACCCTCTCTTCAGGCAAGTCTGCCATCTTCTGTTCTCCAAGTTTTCCTCTGTAACGTCTACATGTTGTACATTCTGCAATTATTTTTCTTGCAGCAGAGTTGGCATTGATTATCCAATATCTCTGTCGAAGTCTGTTCAACATGTGGTTTCTACCAGCGTGTCCTAGTTGTTGATGGAGGTGACGTAAAATCAGCTGGGAAACGTGCTGATCTTTGGAAAGGATAACAGGATGTTTAATCTCTGATGGTAACGCAGACTTGTGTAAGCGACCCCCGACTCTGAGAATGTCACCTTCAGGTATAGGATCCAATTTGTACAATGAACTGTCCTTGGGGACATTAACCAAGCCGTTCTTCAGGGTGGCAATTTCCCTCTTAAACCGGTGTTTTTGAACAAAACGAAGTATTGCCTTTTCTGCTTCATCATAACTTTCTGGAGTTAAGGATTTCTCTCTAAGAGTGGATTTGAAGCTCTGAAGTTTCTGTTCAACAAATCCTTTAACTCCTATGTCTCTGTCACTTTCAGTAGATTTGAACTCTTTTCTCTTCTGGCTCAGGAGCAAAAGAACTCTTTTAAGCTGGAGAAACCAGGCAACGGATGTTCTAAGCTTCCTCCAAGATGAGAAATAATTAATGAGATAGTTTGTAGGATCTTCTGAGTGCTTAACAATAACATTCACAGCTACTTCTCTTTTGACCTCTGGGTCCTCAGATGGAATCACAGCTATATCCACATCAGTGATTGGCCACTCCTTCTCTGACAAAGAGAGGAACTCTGGACCTTTAATCCATTTCTGATGTGTGAGAAATTCCTTTGCTCTCAGTCCACGAGATGCTTCATCGGCAGGATTGATCTTAGAGCCCACATACTTCCACTGGTCAACGTCTGTGGCTTCTCTAATAACCGAAACCCTGTTTGCAACAAAGGTATGGAAACGTCTAGTTTCATTGCAGATATACTTGAGGACGGTTGTGCTATCTGTCCAAAACACTGACCTCTCCAGCGGCCACTGTAACTCTTTCTGAAGCATTCTGTCCATTCGGACAGCCAGAACTGCTGCTGCGAGCTCCAGACGAGGAATGGTGACTTGCTTCAGGGGCGTAACTCTAGTCTTTCCCACAAGAAATGAAACATATACTTTGTCACCAACTTTCAGCCTCAGGTAAGACACTGTACCATATCCAACTTGACTGGCATCTGAAAAGTTATGAATTTGTGCTGTTACAGATGTTCCAAAATCAGAAGGTTTAATGCAGCGATCCACCTTGAATCCAATCATTTTTTGGAGATCTGTCAGCCAGTCAGACCATTGTTTAGAGAAGGAAGGGGGTATTTGTTCATCCCACTTCAAGTTTCTTCTACAGAGTTCCTGTAACATTAACTTAGCTGACATGATAAAAGGACCCAAAAAACCTAATGGATCATACAGTGAGCTGACCACCGACAAAATACCTCTCCTGGTATGTGGCTGTTCCTGTACCGAAGTCCTAAACCTAAACTTGTCAGACTCAACACACCATTGCAGACCAAGCGCTCTTTCAATAGGAAGCTGGTCCGTGTCTAAATCCAATTCTTTCGTCTCTGTTGCGCTGATGTTACTTGGGATTGACATCAACACAGAGCGGCTATTAGTCACCCATTTTCTGAGACTAAATCCGCCTTTGTCACAAAGCACAGTCAAGTCCTTTGCTATTTGAATTGCATCTCTCTCTGAGGCTACGGATTTCAGGCAGTCGTCCACATAAAAGTTATGACGAACTGTACTGATCACTTCATCCGGAAAATCCAACGCATTGTCCTCTGCAGTTCTTCTCAAGGCATAATTTGCACAACTTGGGGATGATGCAGCTCCAAACAAGTGTACCTTCATTCGATGTTCCACTGGTTCTTGATCAGTATTGCCATTAGGCCACCAAAGAAAGCGAAGAAAGTTCACGTGTTTATCAGGCACTTGTACTTGATAAAACATGGCATGGATGTCAGACATGACAGCAACACGTTCTTTCCTGAACCGAATGAGGACCCCAATAAGAGAGTTGGTGAGATCTGGACCCTGCAAGAGCTGACAGTTTAGTGATGTTCCTTTGTATGTAGCTCCACAGTCAAACACAACCCTCAGCTTTCCTTTAGTGGGGTGATGTACTCCGTGATGGGGGATGTACCAGACTTTTCCATCCTCTTGTTCCAGTTGGTCAATGGGTACCACTTCAGCATAACCCTGAACCAACATATCACAGATAAATGAGGTGTACTCCTCCTTAAACTTATCGTTCCTCTCAAACTTCCTCTTCAAGCCTTGGAGGCGCTGTTTAGCAACACAGCGATTATTTGGTAAGACAGGATCTTTTTCTCTAAAAGGCAAGTCAATGCAATAATGTCCATTCTTCAGTTCTGCTGTACTACTCACAATCTTCATGAATTTAACGTCCTCCCTTGACATCTCCAATTGATCTTCTGATGCTCTTTCATTAAAATCATGATTATATTGTTTAATGAGCATTTCCTCCAGATATTCCACAGAAATACGATTGGTTGTAACAACAGAGCAACCAGTCTTTACTCTATTGCTGCCTCCACCTCGAAGTGGTCCATTAATTACCCAGCCGACTCTTGTTCGAACTGCATATGGTCCTTCACCTTGACTATTGATCAACTCCCAGGGTTCCATCACCTTTGCTGCATCAGTTCCAATGAGCAAATCAACATTTGAATCCACGTCATGAAGGTTTATGTTCCCCAAGTAAGACCATTTAGCCACATCCTCTTGTCGTGGAACGTTTGACTTTGACACTGGCATAATCCTTTGAGTTAAAACATTAGGCAACTCAATAAAATCATTAGTATCCATACCAGACACTTCCAAACCAGACAAAACATTAGTACTCACAATTTTCTTTTGACCCATTGTCCTTAATAGAATGTTTGCTGGCTTTCCTCTTAGGCCTAGTCTCCTTGCCAAATCAACAGTGCAGAAAGTACCTGAACTTCCAGGATCCAAAAATGCGTAGGTCTGCACAACTGTATTACCCGTCTGGCTTTTAACCTGAACTGCAACAATTGAGAAGACAGCATCATCCTCTTCACCGGCCCCTATATGACCACATGTCTGTTGTCCAGTTGACACGCTCAGAGGAAGGCTCGCAGACTCCTGTGCTTGTTTGAATGAGGTACCCTTTCCCTCAATGTGAAGAACTGATGGGTGCTTCAAATGACACACACTACAATCCAAACGACTCCTACAGTCTTTGTTTGTGTGACCAACTTTTAAGCAACCAAAACAAATTCCATTTTCCTTTATGAAACTTATCTTGTCCCGGTGCATCTTCAATTTAAACCGTGAGCATTTATCCAGAGCATGATTGTTCTGTTGGCAGAATAAACAGCATTTAAGATTACTTTGAGCAGAGGAGGACTTGAACTTATCGTCGATGTAGATCTTTTCTCCTTCTTTTACTGAACTGACACTGGTTGCAAAAGTGCTTCCAGTTCTTCTCTGCTTTACATGTCCAGCGTTGAAAGCTTTAGTATAGCTGGTAGGTTGACAATCCTGTATATTACCAAACAGAGGGTCAGAGACAATTCTTACTTGTTTTTCAACAAAGGTCACAAGATCAGTGAATACAGCCCTGTTTCCACTTTGCTCCTGCAGATCACATGCAACATTTCACCATTGTTCCCTTAGCTTATAAGGCAATTTCATCACAATGCTTCTGAGGTTGGATGGCATGTCCAACTCCTTCATATGCATGATTTGCTGTATTAAATTGGAACAACCTCGAAGAAACAGAGAAAATGATTGTAGTGCTTTCACGTCCTCTGGCTTAATGAGAGGCCATGTAAGAATTTTGTCCATATAAGCAGAGGCAATTTTGTGCTCATTGCCGAAATGTTCTGCAAGAAGGGATTTAGCTCTTTGATATCCCTGCTGAGGAGGCAAGTGCTGACAGCTTTTCACCAGGTCTCTTGGCTGACTCCTGGTGTACTGCTCCAAAAAGTTCAAGCAATCACTCTTATTACTAGTCTTTTCTTCTACACAGTTTTCAAAGGCTCTAATAAAGGTTCGAAACTGAAGAGCGTCACCATCAAACACAGGAATACTTCTCATTGGCAGAGCAGATGCTAAATTTTGCTGAACCAACAAGGTGGTGATGTCATTTTGTTGTTGCATAATGCTCACAATATCATTCTGGGTGTTATCATTGCATGCTGGGTTAAGATAGGATTGCCGTCCTATTTGTTGAGCATCATGAACCATTTGTGTCCTTTGTGTTGGGGTGTCACTTGTTGCAAGTCTGGTGTCTAATTGTTTCATTTCCACCTTTTTAGGCCTGACAATCTGAGCCTGTGACTCAGGGTGAGATTCACTGTGAATATTCTTGATGTCACTGTGTTCTGGAATGAAATGATCAGCGTGAGGATTCAGGCGGCCTGTCCTTTGCTTGTTCCTTTCATAATAGGAGTTCATTCCATCAGATCCTTTAGAACCACACTTTGAATTCATTTCCAGCACATTAAGTTTAGCATTGGCTGCAGCAAGGTCAGTTTCTAGAGCCAACTGTTCCTTCTCCTTCCTTAATTCTTCTTCTTTGGCTTCTAACAAGTGTTTCCTCTTTAATGCAGTCATACGTTCCATAAGGGCTGCCTTATCAGCTTTTGCTTTTATCCTTGCAGATGAAGTTGAGGATACTCTTGATACTTGAGAATATAATCTGAAATTATTCTCCTTTACAAATGAAATGTTAGATGCACTGTCTTCAGGTTTAATCCCATCAGAAGTTACACTTTGGTTGTCAGGATGTTCGGCTTCCATATCAACTGATTGTACATATGGGTGAGCGGCCTCAGACAGCCAGCCCTTTACTTCTTCAGTGAAATCACAGAACATGGTCATTTTTGTATGAAAATACTTATTTTGTCTTTGGACTTCACTCTCTGGCAAATTCAAACTCAAGAAGGATACATGAATGTCGTTCGCTTCCTCATAACACTTAATGCATTTTCCCAACTGAGATTGCACAGAGTTCACATTGTCAGTGGTTTCCATCAAGACACGAATTTGTTCCATGTACTTCTTAGCCTGCTTGCATTTCAAAGACCTCTTTTCTTGGCACGTTTTAACATAAAATGCCAACCCTTTTTCTGTGAACTTGATGCTTCGTTTTACAGAGTGCGTAGACAGAGCGTCACTCTTCACTCTTGATGTGCAAGATTGTTGCGACATTGTTTCTTTGTTCTCATTATCCCTTTAAGTCCAGCTCAATTTTCACACAATTTGTTTGCTGTAGCACGAAGAAACATCATTTGTTGCATTAGGTCGCCTCAATGACATAACTTTCTTATGAATATCTCTGTTGAGGAATTGCGCAACCGCTACACATCCTCCAAAGTCCCTCAAAACCTTTCAGACTTCCAATATTCAACCTTATGCAGTAAAACAATGAATCCAACACTCCAATAACTAAGCCGTCTTCCAATACAGCTTCAAAGTAAACATTGTTCATGTACCGACTGTTGAACAGCTTTGTGATGATGTCCGTAGGCCGCCGTCTTTCTGACTGATGACGTGATTTTCAACAACATACTCCACAATCCACTTTCATGTAAGTAATCCAAACTTCCACGAAGTCCGTCGACATGAATGTCCACATTAAGGTGGGTTTTTTACTTGTGTAATGGCGATTTGTCTTCAACTTAAATCAAACAAGAAATCAAACGGCCACTGAGGCACTTAAAGATCGAATCTTACGCAGGGCACAATAAGTCCAATGTCCAGGCAAGCATATTGTCCATGCGGTTTATTTCCATTTGAGCAAGCATAGCGTCTGCAGCCTCTCTTTCCCTGGTAAAAAAAAACCAACAACCTTTCCCAGTGCCTGCCTGTCCTAAGTGTGACCACCATTATAAGCATGCAAACATGTGCTCAGTACTTTCAAAATAAAAGTCCCAAAAAAATACCCAAATTAACTAAAATAATAACATTAATGTTCTGTATCTACATCAATAAAATAATCATGCAAATTATTTAAGGTGAAACAAAATAAAGTAATTTAATTATTAACTTAATTACAAAACAAGGAAATAGCTCCAACACACATATACTATTTAAGCTGCATTTTGGAGATGTGACAACTTTTCTAGACAAATGAACACTGATGCTTTACCAATATAATTCCTGCTCAATGTAAATAGAGATTTACAGTGAAGTCACGTTTCATTCTAGTATCCTTGCTCATATCATGATATTGAAGTTGAAACACTGGATGTGTATTTTATACAAACAGATAAGTGAGATTCTATCACAGTTGTCTCATGCCAGCACGTTTAATGTTTGGAATAGGAAATTGGAAACAGGGTGTATTTGAATGTTCATTGCCCAAGCCAATTAATTCTGTGTATAGCCAGTGTGCTACTGTAATCACGTTTTTTATTTTTATTTTAAATAAAAAAACTGAGGAATGAATCAAAATAATTTAACTGGTAATCAACAGTATGCCACAGATGCTGCTTCAATAAGCACTAATCTGGCTGGTTAAATGCAGCTTCTGAGAGTAAAAGCATGCAAGATCTTTTCATCAGTCCTCCTGGAAACAGTCATGTTTATGAAGTACTGGCTTAATGAGCACTTTTGAGGATGTAATAATCACTGGATTTGCCTTTGCCATGTTAGTGACATTGGATCTTTTAAAAAATCTTTAAAGTTTCATTTGAAGTAAAGTATTTCAAGTAAATTGGATATCCACAATACAAGTTAAGCTCAATCAACAACATTTGTAGCAAAATGTTAATTTCCACAAAATATTATTTTGACCCACCCCTTCTTTTCTTAAGAAAAAAAAAGCCTAATTGTATATAACTTTACACAGAAAATATTAGTAAGCAATTTTATCATACTAAAATCATGTTAACACGCTGTAAATGGGATTAAGGGAAAGGAGGAGGCAAGAACCGGCTTGACAATAAAAATAATAGTTTGGTGAAAAACAGACAGAAAAACACACACGACAGTCAGCTGCCATAAAAGATCTCTCTCTTTCCCTCACCACCTTCCGCAGTCGGCCTTTATCCCTCTCAGAGGCTTGATTAGCCTGATAAGAGACCGGGTGTGTAGGATCACCACCCGGCCCCGCCCTTCGCCCTGTCACACACGCATATATTTCACGCCCTTTGGCAATACTTTTGATACAGTGAGAATTATAACTTTAGGGGGATTTCTAAAATTTCTAAAATTTCTATTTCATACAACTATGTTTCCCCGTCTGTCGCTCACTTCGACGTTGTGTCGAAGAAGCGACACTAGGGGTCTCCCTTGAGCGCAGAAAAATCCTGAATGAACTCGACGTATTTCCCTGCTTTTATACCCGTATGTCTGGGGGCAGGGTATGCAAATACTGTCTGCCAACTTCTCATTGGCCTTTTTTCATAGATCAGAGGAATATTCGGTGTTCAAGAGAGACCCCTAGTGTCGCTTCTTCGACACAACGTCTCGTTCCCTCCATCAGGGAACGGAGGTTACATACGTAACCTAGACTATTTTTCTTACAAATGCACCATATCATGTAGACTTTACATCTTAATCAGACTTAGTCAAACTCTAAATTGAGCAAACTGTCTCCCTACAACACAGTGCAAATACGAATGTTCTTAAAACACAATTGCATCAGCTAGGAGAAAAGATATTTACTTTAAATAAGTCAAAGTTCCCATTCAAAGTAAACCATAATGACCAAAACAATTCAAAATGAAACACTGCACTTTTTTTTTTTATTATTAACACAAAGTGTGGGTGTATTAATTAACCATGGATCCTACAAATGACTGAAAGCTGTCTGAACCCTAATTAAGAAGGCACTCTCGGGTCACATCAGCAGAACTTAGCAGTAAACTTGTGAGAAAGGTGAAGATAGCTGCCTTCAGCTAAATGATGAGCATCACTAGGGCAGCACTAATAAGCCATTTGAAAGGAGGTTAATAAAATATGCCTGCTGTAGACAGCTTGTGCATAAATCTACCCAGGCTTAAAATAAATCAAATCACCCTGCTGCTGCTGCTGCTGCTGCTACTGCTGCTGTCTTTCTCAATCTACCAGCTCTCAGAGTGTTTGTTGCTCCTGAATTTCACGCCAAATTCTTTTAATTTCTATCAAGCAAATGTGCATTTGTAAGGTGCATTAGCAAAAAAAGTCTTCCATAGATCAGTGGTTCTCAACTGGATGGTCATGACAGAAAACAGGATTGTAGGTCTGTCCTGATAGTCATGAACAGCAGGGAAAAAAACAACAAATAATAAAATGCAATTAAGCAAATACTATAATCATGCATAGACTTTTATAAAATGTAGGAGAAAATGCTTCTTATATCGTTTGTTGTTGATGTCAATGGTTGCAGGTCTAATCAAACTCTATGGTATTTTTGAGTAAATTATTTTGTCACTTGGAAGAGCCTAGCCAATTTAGGCATATGCCAACATAGACAGGCTACGTGACATGGCCTTATCCTCAAAAAACATTAACAAAACTTTGCAAGGTAAAAGAAATTACAAGCCAGACTATGTTAGATTAGCACCAAGGATAGACGTTGTTTAAGAAACCATTAACTAAACACATAATACGTTTATGTACTGTGGTGTGCATTTCTATTCCTATAATATAATGAAGTATTATGGCAGCATATGCAGCTACCTTTGAATGGCAGCCAATGGATAAATAGGCTTTTAAGGCAGCATAATGGTGTTATGTCAGTTGAAAACAACTGATCAAGTTGGTAAACTTGTGTAAAAATGCATTAGTGTTAATTGTGAAATAGCTATCAGAGTGTCTGGCAGTTTAGAATCTATTTCTCCACCCTCTTGTTGTTTGCTGAATGTCTGTGACCTCTGCTGTTTGTAGCAGATAAGCTCTGTTTGTCTGAAGAGTGATGATGCCATGTCTTGATTCTTTGCTAAAACAGTCCTGTGTGAATAATGAGCCTGAATTTCCTTATTTGTTACATAAGGGAGAAATGGTGACCTCCACTGCCACTAGAACATAATCAGGATACCGAACGCTGCTGACTAAACAATGTTTAAATAAACAGAGCAAGCTCTTAGATGTCACATGCCACATTCAATTATCTTTGCCCTGATTATGCTGTTTGAAGCTCTATGCCATGATATTTAAGTGTATCTTTAAGTTTTTTCTTGGTTTATTATGGAAAGATGTTTGCTTAATCCTGAACCTACAATGGCTCACTCCCACCAAGATTTGATTTTTCATTTGCAATTCTCTCAAACAGTTCTCAAAATAAAAATAAGTCTTTATTTTAATTAGATTATTTACTGTGATACTGGCAAACAGGTTAGCTTGGATCTATATAGTAAGTCCACATTAAAGGTTTTGTAAGCTTTTTGTTCTTCGGAATATCAAACATGAAATGTCTGTACTACCAGGTATCACTGGCAGGGTAGTTGCTTGTGTTTTTTGCTTTTTTTTGTTTTGTTTGTTTGTTTGTTTTTTAGCCAATTAGAAAACTAGCTAGTACATTCAGGTTTGGTGACATAGAATTGTTTACATGGCATTTGAGAATGAGTTTTGCAGAGAGGCCACATGATTAGAGTTTGTGTAATGGCAAAAGTTAGCAAAACAGCTGAAATCTCGTACCACATATTTAAAGGTGACGTGCGTAATTTCTGTTTCACTACTGACACCAAACAGAATTTCAAAAATAATAACTGTTAACAAACAGGTTTCCCAAACACTCTCCTCCTCTGCCATAGGCAAACAGATAATCCCGCCCCAACCTTATATCATTGATTGAGGCAATCTTGATGTGTTGTCCTAGTCCCAATACAATATTTTCATAGCACCGCAGTGCCACAGTGTTTAAACTTTTTAGTGCAATCAAACCACGAATAGCTTACTTCTAGTTGTTTCTGTATATTACATGGGGATAGGAAAATGTATTTTAACATCGAAAATAAATTCACATCACCTTTAACAAAGCATTGGTTTTCATCTACAGGTTCTCTCTCACCACTGGGCCTCATCCAGACTGGATGCTGATGATATTTTTTGTCCATACACACGTGACCGTAACCGTTACACTAGGATTACTTCTCATTCCTAAGGTGATTATTCTATTTTTTCCTTTAATATATAGAACATCTGCAAACCCTGCTAAAAGACAATCATAGCTCATCACAAGCATATGTTGCATTGGCAGCATTGCAGATGTTGGTTAATAGGATGTTAGTGTGCTGATGTTCCCTTCAGGCTTCTTAACTAAGCTAACCAGAAGACCAGCATAGCCAATATGTTCACCAACACATCTCAGCTAATCAAGCTTGTCAAACCTGTCAACTTGTCAATTTCTGGTGAGGCTGGTGACCATCAAGGTTTGCTGGTGAACATATTGGATAAGCTGCTGCACCAGCATAAACCACTCTGAATCAGCATGGAAATTCATGCTGGGCTAAGCTGGTCTTTTCAACAGGGTATGTTAGGTATTTTTTTGTTCATGTTTCATCCTTCACTGTAGTTCCTTTTCACTGGGACTGGTACGCGCGAGGACATCGCCACAGAGGCTTATGAGGATGAGCTGGATATGCGTCACTCAGCCTCCTGCCTAAACAGCAGCACAACGTCTGCCTGGAGTGAGCACAGTCTAGATCCTGAGGACATTAGGGTAAGGCCACTCAGCTGGTCCTTATTTATTTACACTGAATTTGACTTTTTCAAAAATTCTGAAACTATAAGCTAAAAATCTGAAATATGTCTGCAGTCTATGAATTCCATTATTCTATATTTTCGCATGTTTATTATATTAATATTTCAACCAAAAATGATAACTTTCTCATCATTAACTCACCCATTTGCCACCTAAAACTTGAATGTCTTTCCTTCTTCTGCTGAACACAAATGAAGATATTTACATAGATGTATAATATGTTTATATCCATACAATGCAACTCAATAGCATCCAAAAATGTCAAGCTCCAAAATGGACATAAAGGCAGCATAAAGGTAATCTATATGACTTAAGTGGTTGAACCCATGTCTGCTGAAGCCGAGACACATCTGTAGAGAGCAAAGCTGGGAGAGGAAGAACGGTAAGGAATGACAACTGTCAGAAATTATCTCTAACAGCTATTCTGTGTTACAGTGAGAGCTGGAAAGGGATTGGAGGGCAGTCTAGACCGCCGGAGGGGAGAGAGAGAGAGCAACACACGAACCTGGCTGTGTGTGTAATCAGTGTGCTGAAAAGCCATTAGTTTCTGTTTACAGTGAAAGTGCAAGAATAAAGACATACGTTAAATAGTTTATCCGGCTCCCACTTCCTCCTTCCACGAGAGAACTAGGAATCTATCACAGTGGTGCCGAAACTGGGAATTTTCTTTTTGAGAAGATACGTTGTCATGGAGTCCTCGACCTTCGCCAAACTCCAGATCCACATCAGCATCCACCAAACTCAACACCAGTCAGGTGCTACGGAACTTGATGCCCCATCACGCAACCCCGGCCACTGGCCCCGCCGTGCTTCACTTCATGCTCATCAAAATGGGACCAGAAGATGACCCAGAGTCATTTGTGGAGCAGGTGGTGGAAGCATCTGGATGGCCAGAGACCCAGTTTGCGGTCCGGCTGCTGCCACTGCTGTCAGAGAAGCTCAACTGGCAGCCCAACAACTCCCAGTCGCCAAACTCCTAGAGTATCAGGACTTAACGACTATCCATCTAATGGCCCATTTCTATTGTCCGGGCATTTGCGACGATGTTCACAGGTGGTGTGCAGCATGCCAGGTTCAGCTGGTGAATCAGCCAACCAACCCCATTGATCAAGGTCCCCTTCGGAAGAATTGGTATGGACCTCGTCGGTCTATTAGAACGGACGGCATGCAGGAAGTTTGTGCACGTAGATGCTTGAAAGTGGCTCGAGCCCCTATTATTTGCAGTTCGAGAGGTCTCGCAAGCCTCCACGGGGTTCTCCCCATTTGATTTATAATGAAATTATAATCATATAGCAAAAACAAAATTCAATATGTTCTTGACCTGAGAGCAAAACTCCACACACTGGGGCAATTAACACAGGAGAATTTGCTCCAGGCTCAAGAACATCAAAGACGGCTGTATAATAGGGGTACTCAACCACAGGAATTTACAATGAAAATGATAACAATAAAGTACTTGTATTTCTCCCCACATCAAGCTCTAAATTTCTCGTCAAGTGGCAAGGACCCTTTGAGGTCACATGGTGAGTTGGGGAAATCGGTGAGGCAGGGCACATCAGATTTAACACCTCTACCTCCTAAAACCACAGAGAGGAGTGGTCCCTGTGATTTTGGCGATGGTGGTTCCAGAGAAGGAGGAGCTTGAACGCAGGTAAACAGCCACCGATCGAGTCAGCACGGTCACTTGTGCAGACCATCTCTCACCGTCCCAAATCATGGAGGTTGCCAGGTTGCAAGGAGAAATCTCTGATGTGTTCTCTCCTCTTCCCGGTCGTACAAATCTCATACAGCACAATATCAAAACAACACCAGGGGTACTGGTACGTAGTCGTCCCTACCATTTGCCTGACCGCATAAAAAAGTGGTTTGGGAAGAATTATAGACCATGCTGGATATGGGGGTAATAGAAGAATCCAACAGTGACTGGGCCAGCCCGGTGGTTTTGGTTTCTAAGATCGATGGCTCCGTTCGGTTCTGTGTGGATTATAGAAAAGTCAATGCGGTGTCTAAATTTGATGCATATCCGATGCCACGGATTGATGAACTGCTCAATTTATAAGGTGCCGCTCGCTTTTATTTGACACTGGATTTGAAGAAGGGATATTGCAGATCCCCTTAACTCCCATGTCCCGTGATAAAACATAATTTTCCACACCATTCGAATTACACCAATTCGTGACCCTTCCATTTGGTTTGTTCGGGGCCCCAGCTACATTTCAGCAGCTCAAGGACTGAATCCTCAGACCATTCGCAGCTTACGCCGCTGCCTATCTGGATGATATAATTATTTACAGTAATGATTGTCAGCAGCACATGCAGCATCTGAGGGCTGGGTGGAAGTATGGTATCTGGGCTTAAAACCACAGCGATTGCAGCCTTCCCCAGACCTAAGCCCAAATAGGAGTTGAGACAGTTCCTGGGGCTGGCTGGCTATTATCGTAGGTTTGTGCCTAATTATTCGACCGTCACCAGCCCGCTGACTGATCTCACTAAAAAGGAGGCACCAGATCCAGTCCAGTGGAAGGAGCCATGTCAGCAGAATGAAAGTGAAAGCTGCACTTTGCAGCAGGGTGTTATTGCACTCTCCTGACTTCTCTCTCCCTTTTGTCTTGCAGATGGACGCATCAGACAGGGGGTTGGGAGTGGTACTGTCCCAGATGTTGGAGGGGGAGGAGCTCCCCATGCTGTAAATTAGTTGCAAACTCTCACTGAGGGAGACTATGTACAACACAATAGAGAAGGAGTGTTTGGCAATCAAATGGGCAGTCCTCACCCTCCAGTACTATTGGTTGGGGCATGCTTTCACCCTCTGTTTGGACCACGGCCCACGGCCCACTCCAGTGGTTCTATCACATGAAGGAATACCCATTGGTATCTAGCTCTCCAGCCTTTTAAGTTCGAGGTGGTCCACAGGTCGGGGCGCAGATGTCTGTTGTGGATTTTCTCTCCAGAAATTGCTGGGGGGTTTAGTGACAGGCCGGATGGGACCCCGGCCTGAGTCAAGTGATGGGGGTATGTGGTTATGTGGGAGTGGAAGAATGGCAAGGATTGACACCTGTGAGAAATTATCTCTAACAGCTGTTCTGTGTTACAGTGAGAGCTGGAGAGAGATAAGAGGGCAACCCAGACCACCAGAAGGGAGAGAGCGACACACAAACCTGGCTGTGTGTGTGTGTGTGTGTGTGTGTGTACAGTGAAAAGTGCTAGAATAAATTGTTTATCCGGCCTCTGCTTTCTCCTTCCACGAGAGAACTAGGAATCTTTAACATTTAAATTTTTGGGTTGATCTATGCAAATTGTGTCAAGCAAAGTAGGACATGTTTTCACCATTACTTGATTTGCATAATTCATTTACTGAGTCAGGTTCTAAAACAATGCAGACAACATGTTTTATGGTATCAGTGGGCACAGTTCATTCTTTGCAAATACTTCCCACTGTGTCTTGTTTAAGTAAAGTGATGCATTATTTTAAAAAAATTCCATGAAAATATTTTTTTTATTTTTGTCAGGAGGAACTTAAGAAACTCTACTCCCAATTAGAGATCTATAAAGGAAAGAAGATGCTGGCCAATAACCCTCACTTACAGAAAAAGCGCAGTTCTAAGAGGGGCCTTGGACGGACACTAATGCGAAGAATAACAGAAATACCTGAGACAGTAAGTCGACAATACAGCCGAGAAGACAGGGAAGGAAGTGAGCATGGAAGTAATAGAAGTACCCTGCGGAGAAACCCCTTTGACCCGTCTCACTCTGGGAAGTCAAGGGAAGACTCTCTGAAGAGCAAGATGTTCTCACTTAAGAGATCTCATAGCTATGATCATACACATGACCAAGGTGGGCAAACAAGTGGGGGGCCTGAAGATAAAATAGAGAACTCAGCTGAGACTTCTTTGCTGGACACCTTGATGGGCAGGAAGTCCAACAAGAAGAACTCTGAGGTGCCAAAGGTTGAGTTAGCTGAATCAATTGAGTCAGTGCCCTTAGTGTGTAAGTCTGTTAGTGCGCACAACCTAGAAGCAGACAAAAAGCCTGTACATCTTCGAACCTCAATGTTACAGAAGTCCCTTTCTGTCATTGCTAGCGCCCGAGAGAGGACACTAGGCATTGCAGGGAAGACGCACAGCATGGAGGATGCCAGTAAAAAGGGTCTCAAAGCAAAAGACAGCACAGTGCTTTCAGAAGTTGATGAATCCCCTGAATGTGTTCCAAAAATGATCATCAGCCAGTCCGTTGAGTACACCAAAACAGCAAGTAAGATGGGCATCATGAAGCAGCAGGTCAGCGGGAGTCAGCCCTCTATTTGTTCTGAATCAGGAAAGAGCAAGGACCTGTACGATCTCTCTGAGGTGTGTCCTTGGGAAGTTGAGGAGTTACCCACACCATCCGACGGTAGGGCCCAAAAGCATGTTTCCATTGCCCCAACCGAAACCACAACCATCCATGGGACCAGCACAAAAAATTTACAGTCCCAACACAAACAAAAAGGTGTGGGCCAATCTCCCTCAAACCGACGTCGCTCCAGGGATAAGACTGGGGACAGTGAAGAAGGGAGGAAACCTAAATCACCTCTTAAACTCACTGCCCATAAAGACGTGAGTCCGTGGAGCTTTGAGGACCCCTCTGTCCAAGGAATCGAGCCTGGAGGACTGTCTCCTGAGAGAACAAGACGCAAGAAAAGTGTTACTCCCACAGACGGAAAGCCCAAGATCATTCTCTCAGATATCTCCAAGTCCACAGGAAGCCTTCTGCAGCCTCCAGCTCTCATGGTGGACATCAGTCATTGGGATTACAATCCACCTGTGTCCCCCAACCAGGAAAAGATATCCAGTCCCACACATCACTCCAAGAGAAGAGATTCTTGTTCAAAAAGAAAAGGATCCTGCTCTTCCAAAGAGAAAGCAAAGGACAAAGAGGATGATAAACGAAGGTCTAAGAGTAGGGAGCGGAGAAGCTCCTCGAGCAAGCCCTCACAACGTCGCACAAGCCAATCATCAGAGGGTGACCAAGTTGCCATGGTGGCATCTGACAGAAGGAGGAGCTCTACAAGAGATACATCGATCCGCAACAGTAAGCGTACTGATGTTTGCCCGTGGGAGACAGATACACTGACGAATGTTACCTCAAATAACATACACCCACCAACAACAGAGAACAACGCAACTCGCACACCAGCCACTTGCCTCAACATGGCTGAAATTTGTCCATGGGACTTTGATGATAACATGTCAGGGAAAAGTGCATGACACAGTAATCACAAAATTAAACCACTCCAGTATGGTTTCTGAAATGACAAATTTCACAACATTTTTGAGAGTAAGCCTTCCATTTATTTGCATATATAAAACCTTATAAATTATTTAGCTAAAGATTAACTATGAATTACTAAGTCGCACCTTTTTCCATAACAGTGGTTGTGGGGCAAATTGAGCCAGTGGTTCTGTGTGAAGTTGAGCCTGCGATTTAACTCTTTTTCGGGAAATACATTTTTCAGTGTCCCTGTTTGTCCTGTTTCATATGAACTTAAGCAAAACACTGGCTCTTCTTACCCCACTCTACCTTTTATGATTTCAATTATATTAAATATATTTTATATCACTGAATATACACAAATCTCTCTTGTTGAAATGTACAAATAACTTACAATATCCACCTAGTTCCCACTTGAAGTGTGAGTTATGGACAACTAAATGAACAATCTACAGTATGTGAAGAAGTTTTATCCATGAAATTTTAGAGTTTGAATACACGACCCATATTGCTCATAAACGTTAATTTGGGGATTTTTATAAAAAAAATTCGTATTAATGGGTATTGTGTCAACATGGCCTAAAATAGATTTTACACATTAATTTATTTCATTAACGATACAATGAGTGGTAAACACCAGTCATGGTTGCAATTTACCACAATTTTGAAATCACTTCTATCATCATGCTATGTAACACATTTTCATCAGCAAAATGCATGAATGCAAGTAAAACTCAAAATATGTTTAATCTATGTTGAATATTGATGGAGGATTACAGAGAATGAATAAATGGGAGATATTTGTTCAATCATTGCATGGGCACACTTATTTGTTGAAGAGTTGTTGTTACAGTATTGTTTGTCCATTTTACAGAACCCAGTCTTCTTAAACTCTGTTACGTTGTGATTTGTATTACTATCAACTGCAGTCTTAAAACATATTCAGTGATGTCAACCTACTGGTGATTGTTGCGTCATAAGTAAACAAAGTCACATTGGCTGTTGCATGACAGTAAGGTCTGTCTTTATACTGCACATTCTCACCAGACTGTTGTTTATTGAAGATGCATACTAAACTCCGTATTATTCAGTTGTTATACTCAATAGCGATCCACCAGGGAACATTTCTACTGTCAAAAATATAGTCTATTGTGTGCTTCTATGTGATAGCATGTAGATACGATATCTCCAATCTGCAATAAATATTTTGTGTTCAGATTTGTTCTGGTTGGCTTCATGATCCCCTCAATTTGCAAATATTATATTTTTAATGTAGTCTGTTTAACATGTCAATAAGACATTCAGCAGATGATTTAGGATGTTTGTAAATCTGATCTTTTAAATATCTTTTTTGCAGATGTTATTTAGATTTAGATGCTTTCCAGATACATCTGGACAACAGATGTCTAACACATCTCAGAAATGTACATGTGCTTTCCAGGGTTAAGCTTTTATATAATGTAAAAAAAATAAAATAGTTAAATATAAAACACTCAAGCCATTTTTAGATTGTAAATACCAACATAATGTAGGCTTACATAATGTAAGTTAATATATTGATATTAGTAATCAATATAAATATGAAGAGTGGAACATATGGTCACTCCCTCTGACAAGCTCTGCAGAACTCCCCATTGGAATGAATGGGAGATTGCCATGAACGACACGTTTTTTGGCTAAATATTTGCATAAATGCAATGGATAATATTTTTCCATGGTCTGGTATGTAGTACCTTAAGTTTTTTTGTAAAATAAATGGTTAAATTACACAGTAATTTAATAATTAAAAAAATCGTAGAAACTGTGAATCAGAATCAAGGCAAACAATTATTACAGTCAATTTAAAATCAGTATCCTATCTGGGTAACTTGTGTCACCAGTACAAACATGTTTGACATTTCTTAGATTATTTTGATAAAATCTACTTAAAAGTTCTCAAACACACATTACTTCCATAGGCTTTCATTGGAAAATAGCAAACGCATGTCAAAGTAACGGCAGCATTTTTTACTTTTCTGGCATCCTAGGCGAGATCCTTATTGGTGCTCCCGTTGGGGGTAGGGGGTGTTATTTTGGTGCATGGTGGCAGCCTCCTCCATTTTTTAGATTTCTGTGTTTCCCCATTCAAGTAGATAGGAGCTGGATAGTCATGACTGGTAATAGCCCCCTGAGAGCATTCCAAAGTTGGCCACCAGTTGACTGATTGGCTAGCAAGATTTTGGCTCAACAGAAAAATAAATACAAGATGGCGGACAAAGCAAGATACATTTTTATTATAAATATACTTAGAATCCATTCACTACTGAAAAGTATATATAAATGCCAGTTTAATCTAACACAAAAACAGGCTATTTCACCCAAATGTGTGTGTGTTGTGCATACTTATGCTCATAAGAAGATTGCGTTGTTTCTCTTGTGTCACCTGTATTGAAATCAGTTGCAAGTCAAGTGTCCTGTGCGCTGTGCATACAATGTTATTGTCAGTAGAGTCCAAAACCACAAGTACTACTTGAACAGACGGGACGAGTAAAAGCCAGCTTAAAACTACCAATTGTTTAAAAAAAAAGTGCCTCTGTTTGTTCCTGGCAGGCAGCAGATGCCCTAACACTGCCCCCACCCTAATCCTAACCATAGGAACCTAACCTCAGGCACCTTTTTCCAATTGCACTATAAACTGAGTGCACCGTTAAAGGGCTAGGTCACCCAAAACTTCAAATTCTCTAATCATTTACTCACCCTAATGTCATCTAAAATGTGCATGACTTTCTTTTAGAAGAATATCTCAGCTCTGCAGGTCAATACAATGCAAGGTGGCCAGACCTTTTAAGCTCAAAAAGGCAGATAAAGGCAGCATTAAATTAATCCATAAGACAAAACCTGTTGCCATTGCCCCTTTTTCTGAGCTCAGGCCTGAATTGGACATACTTAACAATAATGGCTGTAGTTCATCACCTCTTTGTATTACAGTCATAATCGTGGTCTGT
Source organism: Moxostoma hubbsi (assembly GCA_032164185.1). Lineage (NCBI taxonomy): Eukaryota > Metazoa > Chordata > Actinopteri > Cypriniformes > Catostomidae > Moxostoma > Moxostoma hubbsi. The sequence goes on along the minus strand of JAVLUX010000004.1, from coordinate 7,042,074 downwards.
TTTGACAGAAGACACTTGCAAGTTTGTTGACAGTTATAAAAATGTAAATTGATAGGAATTGATCTGAAAATTATAAAAAAATATATATATATTTTTATGAAAATATAAATGACACTGGCCTTATAAGAAACTATGGACACAATGGAGCCACAAGTCTGATAATGTTATATTCCAAATCTGATTATGATCACTTTAAAACTCAAGAGTTTTTTTAAACCGTATTTGTGCCTACTATGGTGGAGATTAGCATGCTAGCATTAGCTTAGCTCCATGACAGCAACATTTAAACAATACAAATTAAACAACACACTGCATATGTCGTAGTTTCAATTATTATTGAGTGATTATAATCTTTTACTGATCGCATGTGGTCCATTCATAGAATGAAGCAAAAATCAACATTTCCAAACAAAAAAATATAGAATATGCGGCCTATTGCAAACAACAAGTTCAGAATTCTTCAAGTATACAGACATCACACCTATACAAATGCCAGCGAAAATATAGACAAACCATATTTTCATAATCATCTATAAAAATGTGACATATTTCATAAATCTAAGCATTATTATTATTTACCCAGAGTTTTCCTCCTATGGTAAGGGATGTGGAACACCTGTCATGTGATCTCTGATGTAATAAATGATTTTCTTCTACACTCCATATGGATAATTTCTTAATGTCTGCCTGCAGCTCCCTCTGTGCTCCTGGTTCAATAGAACACACTATATAAGCATATTAAAGTACTGTAGTGCTTCAGAACGAAGAATATGGTAGAAAATTTCTCATAAATTACATTTCTGGCTAAAGAAATATTAAGTAAACTTATAAAAATCCATCATATTTTATCCAAATGTGCACATTGGGTAGCTCAGCGGTTAAGGCTCTGGGTTACTGACCAAAAGGTTGGGGGGGTTCAAGCCCCAGCACCATCAAGATACGACTGTTGGGCCCTTGAGCAAGGCCTTTGAACCCTATCTGCTCCAGTGGTGCTGTTTCATGGCTGACCCTGTGCTCTGACCCCAGCTTAGTCGGGATATGCAAAAAAACTGCATTTCATTGGCTCTGCACAATGACAATAAAGTTGAATCTTAATGACAAAAATGTTTTTCATGTACATAAATTATGGAAATACATTAGCTATAACAGCTTGATCACAAAACTGCTTTCAGTCGTCAAAGCATGAGATTTAGAGCCTCCAAATGATGTACTGGTTTTCAAGATTATTTAACAATTTAAACATGCAGTTAATGTAAAATGGACGCTCTGGTTCTGTAGAGACTCATCAGAGGCTAAATTAATGTCATCTGAAGCAATCCAATCAGTTTTGGGTTAGAACAGAACAAAAAATAACTCCTTTTACACTGTACATCTAGCCATTGTAGTCTCTTGTCACGATCATGATTACACTTCGCTTGATGCATGCGCAGAGTGCTAGGTGGCGATACAGGTAGTGTAATTGATCTTGAAATCATGGTCATGCCAAGAGATTACACTGGCAAGATGTACAGTGAAAAAGGAGCAGCCGTGTCGCTACATTAAAGGCAACTGGGGATAAGCCCCGCCAGAGGTGGTGCTGTTGTGCAAATTGCATGGCATAATCATACATTTATTTTAAGAAATATTATATTTTCCGCAACTTAAATGTGTTTTATGTCCATTATACAAGAAAAAAAGTATATATTATTTTGAGAAATTCGGTTATTATTAAGGTATGTTTTGTAAAAGCCATTAACTCGTTCTCCTTTGCAATGCGTGGGGCTAGCCCTTCATCCTCAATGTTAATCAACGGAGATATCGAGAATGTCATGTGCATGTACAACGAGCATTCAATGATGGTCTGAGGGGCTAGTTTGCCTTTTCCCCTGAGCCAATCAAAAGCTTCAGTCATATTAATGTCAGCTGTTGACATTAGCATCGGTAGTTACCGGGTGCAGAGTAGACCTGTGTAATGAACTTCATTGGTAAGTTTTAAAAGCTATTTTTTATATATAATGTGCACTCAAAAATGAATATTCTCTCATTTATCATTTATTCAACCTCATGCCATCCCAGGTGGATTTGACTTCTTTTTTTTTCTGTAGAACACAAACAAAGATTTTTAGAAGATTGGTTGAATTAGTTAAGCACCATTCATAATTTCCTTGAATTGTACGCCATTGCGTTGAGGTGTTGTGTTGTTGATGCATTGTTTGTATTAGATTACAATGACTGCTAAATATTGGGCATCTGTCATTTTTATTAGTTTTGTTATGCTGTTCATTCGAGTTAGTAAGATATAATGCACACCCTTTGATGATTTGCCTTTTTGTGGTTTACTTTCATGGTCACTTGTGCTTTTTGACGTGGATGTGCACATCTTAGTGGTGTTTTGTGCTGAGGTTAAATTATTAGGGATTTTTGTGTGAAAAAAATTTTTTTTATCACTCTCTGTAAAATGTATGTCATATTCTATTTTTAGCAGTCATACTTGTTTTTATTTTATAAGTACTAGGGCACTGAAGGGTGTAGCATCCATTATAATGGCACTTAAATGACAGTAGATAGGCTTTATGATAGATTTTTTTTGACTCCCTTGTTTGTCTGGTGAAACCAGTGAGTTCTTGTGTGAAACTTCTACCTGTCAATCAACTGCTGTGGTAAAACAAGGTTTTTAAACATTGCCGATTAAAACGCATACACACATGCACAAGTTCACAGAACTTCATTGTCCCTGATGTGAACATAGTGTAACATGAGAAGCACATCTGTAAAGCTCAGTAAACACAGTTAATCCACTAAAATAACGGGATATTCTGCTCTAAACGAGATGTTTTACGATTTTTAAATGCATGCATACTTGACTGAAATGATGCTTTTTTGTGTGTTTTCTTTTTGTTATTATGCAGTTTGCACTTTATTATCATACATTAACACACTGAAGTAATGATTGATGTATGCAATCATGAAATCAGACACCCTCTACTCAGAATCTAAACACAAAAGAGATACACAATACCAGGTGTAAATGATGTTGTTTCGGTTAATACGCATCTAATGCGCACATTAATACCAGGGAATAAACAGGGCACATGCACATCAGGAATGTGAGGGACACAGAGTGAAGTCAAAACTGATGCACTAGGATAAAATGATTTTCTTGTTTCCTTTTTATCTGTGAAAATGACAGATAGAAATTGGAATTATCCATCAATGTTTCAAAGATCGGTCAAATAATTGTTTGTTAAGTGATTGTTTGTGCCCCACACTAAATAATGTCCCTGAGACTGAAAAGGAGTTATTTTTTTGGTCTCACCCAAAACCAACTGAATCACTTCATAAGGAATTGATTTAAAAACTGGAGTCGAATGGATTACTTTAATGTTGCCTTTAACTACTTTTGGAGCTTCAAAGGTCTGATCACCATTCACTTGCATAGAAAGGACCTACAGAGCTGAGACATTCTTCTAAAAATCTGTTTGTGTTCTGAAGAAGAAAGAAAGTCATACACATCTGGGATATTATGAGAGTGAGTAAACGATAAGAGAGTATATATATTATTTGCAATAAATTCCGCTCAGTAATGACGATGAAAACAACACGCTCCACAGTATGTCGCAGTCTAGTCTATTAAAGTTTAAAGGAAAATAATTCACAAACGGCCGTCTATGGAGGAGATACTGCAGTATGTGGAATAAACTGCTTTTGTGAGGAAACAGCTCATCACTAAATGAGTTGACCACCTTTCGCTAATCTTCAACCTGGTTTACACTAAACAATCCTTTTGGAGTTAACTATGTGTGGAGTTTATTACGATACATTTATAAGAGACATCGCGGTCGATTTTGCGACAGGTAGTTGTCACTTTACGGCTCTCCCCATTCATTTGTATGGTATCCGCAGACAGTGACTTACTGTCGTAACACGTTAGTTGGCCGTTAGTAGAGCCGCGAAGGTTGTTATGTGTATAAAATATTCTCTGGCCAAACATCTGTAAGGTAACAGCCATAGACTGTAAAAAAAGAGGTAACAGCACACTCCAGCGTTAACAGAGAGAGCTGTAACCAGCCTCCGTCAAGTGGAATAAATGAGTTTAGGATTATAAGTGTCCACCACCAGTTTTTTTAAACGTTCAAAGACACATCCCCTCGCAAAGACTCGTTTGCGAACTGTTGCCATAACAATAGCGATATAATTCTGTTGAGGTGATTAAACCAAATATTCTTAATTCTCCTTACGTCACAATAATCTAGTGTTTTGAAGCTGTGTGAAAGGAAATGTTTAGCCCTAATGAAAGCATGCCAGCAGGTTTTGGCTCTGTTAAGTGTGATACTAAGCCCTTTGAAGATTCACCTTATCCTACAGGTGAAAATAGTCCCAAAGTGAATTAAAAAACTATCAATCGTCCTGCAGGAGATATAAATCCTTGCGCTTTGATTAAAGTGATTCAGCGAGTAAATAGCGAGATCGTGTCTGATGCAGTGAGATCCAGCAGATGGAAAATTACTTCAATGAATCAGATGATTTGTAGAAGGAATAACACATTTTATTAGTACAGAAATTGGTAAAAAATTAATAGAATATGAATTAATGAGAATACATTTAATAATAGAGGGGGCAAAATGTACGTTTGGTTCTTTAATGTTAAGTAGATATATTTTAAGGATATATCCAAGGACTAAGTACTGGAATTAATCTAACAATACGATGTATTGTCTAGTGAAAATGAACTAAGTAATTAAATGAAAGAAGTTAAAGTACAGATAGTAAGATGAGGCTTCAAATTTGGAGGTCAGGTGCTGAGAGCTGACACCTGAGCTCTTAGTCTGAGGACCAAAAATAAACCCTCTTGAGACTGTGCCAAGAAGATTCCTTATTTGGTACATTTTGTTCTGCATGGTTTGGAATTAACTCAAGGTTTTTTCAGGACATATTGTTATGACCCATTGAAGTGCAAGTCTGCAGTTAAGTGGCTTGGCCTCTATCCTTTACAAGGATAGAGAATGAGCATGAAGTAATCTTCTAACACACATACATTGAACATTTAAGGCTTGTGTCTGATAACACTTATACAACACAGGAATACAAGGATGGACATACAAGGAATAATTGGAGTCTTAATACAATAATAATGCCATATAAGCTGGTTTCATGAATGTGAAGTATATGATTATATTCTAATTCAAAGGTTGTGGATACTTGAATATGCTTGTATAATACCAAGCAAAAGTATAAAATATAGGAATGTTTCTAGCCACTTGCATCAGTGTCATTATCACGCAATTGATTTTAATCGGTCTCAACAGACTTCTAAAGCATCTCATAGCCAAGCGTTGGATTTGCACTTTGGAGGAAGAAAAAGAAACATGGTCGATGCTGATAATGAAGTGGCATCCCTGCCTCTTATAGATCCAAATTCTGGGATTTATTGCTTGGAGATCAGACATGCAAACCAATGTCAAATAAGTACTTCTAGTTTTGATGTGTGAATAATAATAAATAAATAAAAATTAGGGTCCCAAAAGGGGTTTAACAGTCTAGTTTTACAGGAGACCCTTTGAAGTTCTTTAGAAAACCATCTCCATCTCAAGCATTCATCTCCAAAAAACAGGTTTTTGTTAACTAGGTTAGGCTACTACAGGGCTTAAGGCAATCCTTATGAAAAATCTGCTTTATTATGGTTGTAATGAGTATCAAGATTGAAAAAAGAGCATTTATTTTATGAAATACTGATGCAGCAACATCATTTGAGTTCAAATAAATAACAACAGAAGCTTTTGATTAAAATGCACTTAAAAATGGTGAGGGGGTCTTTTACCCAAAGTTTGAGAGGGTTTTAGTGATGTAGTGTAGTCAATGGGCAATAGTTGTTGGGCACAATTTGACAATTTATGGAACTTTTGAGACAGCAGGGTGCTTTGAGTATCAAATGAAGTTGATATAAAATTACCACTTCATAAAAAGATGCACCAGTTCATATTCATTTCAGTCATATTTGGCATTTCATGCTATAGCATCTCTATAAACAAATGTTTTTTGTACCCTAAAGTTTATTTATTTTTATTTTTAACTGTCTATGTTGTTAGGTTTGATAACGCTGATGTAATCAAAATCAAAAGGATGCCAAGTTCAAGTGCAGGGATTTTCAAGTGGGTTATCAATCTTTACTTTGTTCTCAATAACTAGCATCCATTTGCTTTTTTACTTTCAAAGAATTCCTCCATTGGTTGATCATTAAAACCTAAGATTTAGTATGTCACTGTTTTTCTTTCTCTTTCCAATTTTCCCAGTTATAGCCTCAAATTTATTACAATGAAGGTTTCTAGTTTCAATGAAATACAATTTTATTCAAGAACATTAATTTGACCAGAAAAAAAAGGTATTTTCAAAAGCATTAAAACAAAGTTTAAACAAGCTTTAAGTTACAAATGTGTGCTCAAACATAAGGTTTAAGCATGTATTTAAATAGGTTGGAGAACACCAACTGATTTATTAACACTGTTTCATTCTTTAGGTCTCAGGCTGGGAGTATTTTATTTTTCCATCAAGGTGTTGAGCTGCATTTTGTATATATTCCAAGTGATGTCTGACTCAGACCAAGACCAACAAAAATGGTCAATATATTTTTTTATGAACAGAAAAATATATTGCTAATTCTTAGTTGTATCTTTTCTGTGGCCATTGTTCTTTAAAGATTAGTTGTAATAGAAAATAATTACCGTAATATAATTAAATAAAAAATGTTAAATTATTTTTTATAAACTAAAACAACTAAATTATATTTTATATTCTTAATTTCTATATGTGCTTACAAACACTGTTTGTGATTCATTGTGGCACTTCATCACAGTCATATGATCTTTAATTGTGAGCTGACCCAAGCTGAACTCTTTAGTGGGATGATTAGATATGTGGATATGTAGTGTACTGTATGTTTGTAAATACTAGGACTGGGTATTGATCAGATTCACCGATTCGATTAGATTAAATTTTACAAGCTCTTGATTCGATTCAGATTCAATTCAATATCGATTAATATGGGTATATTTGAGTTATAACGTCCACGTTGCCTATGTATGAAAAAAATTATGTTAATTATATATATATATATATATATATATATATATATATATATATATAAATAATTATATAGTGGACCTTTTAACATGATACATTATGAAATTAATTTAGCCAAGTACATTTTATTAGTTTTTCATCATTTTGGTCACATATTAGCTTTTAAAAATTAACAAATCCATGTATTCCATCAATAAATCTGATGTTATATTGCATAGATTATATTTTGTTACATGTTTATTGTTTAATTGCATAATTTGTACTATTTACAAGCATTTACATTGATTTTGAGAACACATGATCGGTACTTTCTCTTTAACTAAAAAAAACCCAGCATTGGTTAACTAGAGAGGACTCAAATGGCTTTACCTCATCTGTGCTATTCCTGATTAGAATTAAATGTTTATTTTGTGTTGTTTTTGATCAACAATTGACTGTAGAGAACGGAAAGGGTATTAAAAGAGACATACAGTGACAAATGTGTCACGTGGATCTCGTCTTTGGACACACGTTACACGGAACAACTTTTACTCTCAACACGCTGTGAAAGGATCTCGCTGCTGAACACTTTACAACTAAACAACTAGCTCGAAATTTGTTTTCAAACACGAGTGATTTCCTCTCATTGTAGTGGAGGGTTGCGCATTGAGTTAAAGATCGATCTTGGGATTTAAGAATCCATATCAAATGAAGATCACAATGCATAGGAAAAGCATTATTTTTACCCACCCATAGTAAATTATTTTGTGGAGCAATCAACAGTGGAGAATAGGCGCTTTGCACCACATGAAGTCATGGGGAGGTTGATAATGATTCTTATGTGTTTATGTTTGAAAATATATCAGAGGCACAACTGTATATGTCTTCTATTAGTGATGAAAACGTCTGTCCTCCCTCAGCTTTCCTACGCATCTGATGCGTAAACACAGTCAGCTCAGCATCCTCAATCTTTATGCCATAGTGTTGACTTGGTGATTCAAACAGCTCTTTGTCAGCAAATGTCCCAGTCTGTGGTTGACAGGCCGTGGCTGCTTTCATTATTCCATACTGATCCTCATGAAAACAGCTCCTAAGCTCGGCCAGCTGGCAGTCCAGTATCTCATTCCATATGTGCCGTAGGTCATCATTGTTCCTCACATTAGTATTTCATCCCACTACGGAGTCATTAAGCCTAGCAGGCAAATTTCTTTGTCTGGAGGCCATGGGCCAGTGGTAGCTCAGCGGTTAAGGCTCTGGGTTACTGACTGAAAGGTCGGAGGTTTAAGCCCCAGCACCGTCAAGATACCCCTTGACCCTATCTGCTCCAGGGGTGCTGTTTCATGGCTGACCCTGCGCTCTGACCCCAGATTAGTTGGGATATGTGAAAAAAAATGCATTTCATTGGCTCTGTACCTGTACTCTGCACAATGACAATAAAGTTGAAACTTATCTTACATCCCAGTTTGTAATTTCATTTTTAGTCATTAATTCGTCGGTGAGTTTGAAAACTTTCTCAAAGTCACACTGTGAATTATCTCTAAAGACAAAAAATACATCTTTTAAGCCATCAACAAGGTGGATACAGTCCAAAACACACAGTGTGGAGCTTTGTAATCCTTTTGTGGCAAAGTCGCTGGACTCAAAATCTTTCCCAATCATGACTAACAAAAAACTGAACCATTTTGTTGGGATCTGTTGTAGAAGACCCTGTACTTCGATTTGTTCCACTACATTCGGCAAGTACTTCTAGAATACAATCCAATAAAATAAGCACTTTGCTTACTGAACATGATTTATAGTTCCATCGAATGTCAATGATTGCTTAAGCTCAAGACACTGGTTGACTTGGATGAAGTTGTTTCTGTATTTCCATAAACTTAGCGTGTCAGATGCTTCCCGTCATGAATGTATGTAAAGAATTGAGTGTATCAAAAAATGTGCTGACTGGAAATTTTTTATGCTGTTGCCAGAACCAGATTTAGGCGATGTATTTCCAGACATAACTTAGGCCCCATCGAGGCTGAAGCCTACACAAAGCGATGTGTCCAGCTGCAGTGGTTCAACCACTTCCAGAATCTTTTTTGAGATGCCAGCTGCAGTCATGTCTACAATGGCCACAAAACCAAAAGCTCTTTCCTTTAGCATTCCCCGGTGAACATACCTGATACAAACTGCATCCAGCTCCTGTTTTGACTCCATCAAATCGTTCTGCGTATCAGAACTCATAAGAGTGGCATTTTTAGGCATCTCCTCAAGTCTTGCTCTTATCTGGGGATCATATTTAGCAATGAATTTCAACAGTTCTAAAAAGTTGCCTTTGTTCAAAGCATCTTCACTCTCTCTGTGGCCATGTTGTGGTATGTCTTGTTTGGCGTAAAACAACACAGCGTCCAGAATTGCCCTTAAATATTCTCGATTTCTTTGTTTGAATGACAAATTCCTTGCATCGTGATTTATCTGGTTGACTACTGTGCCTCGGCCAGATCCCTGACAGGCTCTATAGCCCTCATACTTTTGGAGAGCAATCAGGTGTTGCTTACTCCCTTGGTGCTGCTCACAGGCCTGCGTGATGTGTTTCCAATCTTGGTGTCCCTCTTTAAACACTCCCTCAGACATAGTGTCATTAAAATGATGACACATTGTGCAATAAACTTTTTTTTATGCTGTATTCTAGAAAAGTGAACTTTGTGTACCAATTGGCAGCAAAATATCTGGACTTGCAGTATTTTGCAGTGCAAGGAAACGTGTAAATGGGGGACCGGCGGCTCATCGAGTTTGGATAAATCAGATGGTGGGTTGCTTTTCTGGGGAACGGGCCTGGGCTGAGAGGAGGTGGGTGGGAGAGATGACGTTGTGGGCGTTGAGTGTAGTTTCAGGCTCTATTCTTGTTTTGTTTTTTTATATTTAAATAAAAGATAACTGTTTCAACATGCCTCGTATGTGTTTAATATAAGTTAATTTTACTAGCATACATTAACTCATCACCCCATCCCCCTAAAATAACAGTGTGTGATTGGCTTGAACAGTACTACTAGCCTATCGATTGGCTGTTGCAGTTAGGCTATGTATGGGTCGCCTAATGAATCGAATCAAAGTAACAGTTTTCCAGACTACAATAATTATACAATTCTGAATGTTGATACGCAACAAAAATATAGCCTAAAATAATGTATTTGAGCGATTATTATTGGCATGTGTGCTTTATTCTTTTCAACTTTCCAACAAAAATAATTCAGAATTGTGCCTCATTGCCGTCAATCTGAGTGGACCAGTGCCACTCTGGCCCTTAAGTAGCCTCGCTGCTGGTTTGTGATTTGTGGGTGAATTTATGGAATGTATATACTCTTGTGCCATACATACAATCTTCAAGGTTGATAGTGTTACGAAGGACAGACAATCTGTGAGGATCTAAATGCAGGTTTTTAATGGAAACACAAAAGGTGAACAGGGTAACTAAAAACACAGGGAACAAATTAAACATCCACGATGGGAAAACCAAAATATAAACAAGCTAAACATCCACGAAGGGCACGGGCAGGAACATTCAAGAACAGACATTACATTTAACTACTGACAACGAATGGTGGAACAACAGGGCTTAAATACACAGGAATAATGAGTAAATCAAACACAGGTGAGAACAATGAAGCTGGCAGTGATGAGGACAGGGAATTGTGGGAATTGTAGTCTGGGACAGATGGCAAGTGAGAAACACAGGGCAGACAACAGGGAATCGCGACAGATAGGTTGGATGTCTATGCCTCATTTGAATAAAGATCTGATTTCTTTAGGTGTCTGTTGCAGCAATATGCCTGTTTGAACGTATTTAAGGTACAAGGTATTGACTTTTTTTATTTTCCTGATCTTTTGTGTCTGCTCAGTTTACTTTATAATATAATCAATTGATATATTAAAGGAGTATTTCAGGTTCAATACAAGTTAAGCTCAATCGACAGCATTTGTAGCATAATATTGATTACCACAATAAAAATCATTTTGATTTGTCCCTCCTTTTAAAAAAAAAAAAGCACAAATCTGGGTTTTACAATATAAGTGAATGGGGCCAATGTGTGAACGTTAAAATACTGATTCAAAAGTATAGCCACAAGACGTAAACAATATGTGTGTAAACATGATTTTAGTGTGATAAAATCACATACTAGCCATCTCTCTAAAGTTATTGCCAATTTTACAACTCCGTTGCCATGATAACAAACCCTAAAATGACTTTAAAAATTTTTAACAACTTTACAGCTCAAATAATAAATGAGTTTCACTTAGAAATTAATGCTAAGGCCCCATTGTCCCATTGTCTTCCTCGCTGTAACCTCGATTTTAAAGAAAAGGAAGGATGAGTCGAAAAAAATTGTTGTGGTAATCAACATTATGCCACATATGCTGTCGACTGCTTAACTTGTATTGAACCTGGAATATTGAACCTGGAAAAGGTCAGGTGTATGCAAGGCGCCAACTCTTCCATTCTGATTAACAGACAAATACCGTTTTAGTTCACAGCCATATGAAGCACAATTAATGTAAAAAACAATACAGGCAATATACATGTTAGATAAAGAGTATGCAAGTAGATTGGCTGCCTGATTACATGTCAAAAGATATATCAGCATACACCATGCAAACCAATCGGCTTAACATATCACAGGGGTTCGAGCCTAATGGCTAACACAGATAACAAGTTGAAAGAGCCTATCAGCTTGCACCATGTAGAGTTTCATGCCTGTACTTTTTATCTTTTTTTATATATATGCATTAAATTCTAAAATGCTCCAGCTATCCCTGAAAGTTTAATAAGTGGTCTTTGTTGTAGTAACAGATTTATCCTCCTCTCCAGAACCTCCTTTTCCCTGTGTTTCTGAACTGCTGGCTGGCAAAACAGGCTCTGGAAAACATAGTTGCGAGTATAATTTTAAAAAAGCATAGACATTAATATTGTATTAGATATTGCTCATTAGTGGTGCCATTACTCTATCTTATACTTTGGTTGGGGATTTGAACACACAAAGATACCATAATATTATAGAGACTTGTGGTTGGGCTCTTAGTACCCACCCAGAACTACTTAGCAACCACCTAACAATGCCCTATCAACCACCTGGAACACCCTAACAACTGCATAGCAATGCCCTGACAACCACCCACCAAATTGTAGCGTTGTGACATAGTTTTTGTACTGGCATGCACCACATATTTTCTTTGGGAATCTTTTGATTCATTTAAAGTGAGACACTTTATGATACTTTGCCATGAGCATTATTTAAAATCATGTTGCTTAGCCCCTCCAATAAACCCTTTTAAAAATAAAAATAAATTTGAAAGAATAAATATATAATATATAAGTACAAGTATCCCCCTTTTACCTGTATTCACCCTACTTTATATTACATCATCTTTCTTTTACACGGTTCTCTCCTCAGAATGACCTTCACCGTGCCATTCAACGGACACAGTCAGCCATGTTCAATCAGGTCCTCATCCTCATCTCCACCATTGTGTGCCTCATTTTCACTTTTTGAGTCCTGAAAAATCCATTTTAACTGGGTCACCCATGTTGACACCCACATATATACACAAACACACACACACACACACACACACACACATGTTGGTATGGCTATCATTATGAGGACTCTCTATAGACATAATGATTTTTTTTACTATAGATTCTATCCCCTAAACCTAACCCTCACAAAAAACATTTCAAAAACACAGCGTTGATTATGTTTTTTTAAGTGATTTGAATTATGGGGACACTAGAAATGTCCTCATAAACCACATTTATGCCATAATACCCTTGTACTTTGTAACCTAAACAAATTTCCTCATAAACTACCCTAAGAAGTGTAGGCCTACTCTTACAGATAACCCCTGCTCAATATGTAGAGAGCAGCACTGTGTTTTGTAGGAACCCTGTGAATGGAAATGCAGCTAATGAGTGGGTGAGCTCAATCTTTTTCACTTGTTGGTCTCATTTGACTGACACTATATAATTAGCTGTGCATCTGTTATGGTTAACAACAGATTGAATTGCAGCTAATTTTCTGTGGTTTCAGCCTTAAAAGTGAGGAGCACTTACCCATCATCAATGTTCTTGTACTTTCAGAATCAGAATGAGCTCTATTGACAATTATGGTTACACACACAAGAAATTTGTCATGGTGACAGAAGCTTCCAGTGCAAATGCAACCATATATACTGTACATGGCTGTAGAGCTGGCCAGAGGGCAACAGTTTAATGAGGAAGTGTGCTGGGTGAATGGGGTCAAGAGTGATTTTACCAGCCCTTTTCATCACTCTGGATGTGTACAGTTCCAGCCGGGTGGGCGTGTCAATAATCCTCTCAGCAGTCCAAACTATTCTTTGAAATCTTCTGATATTTGACTTGGTAGCTGAACCTAATGAGACAGTTACTGAAGTGCAGAGGACAGACTCAATGACTGCTGAGTAGAACTGTATCAGCAGCGCCTGTGGCAGGTTGAACTTCCTCAGAGGCCTTTTTCATAATGGAGTCAATGTGGGTCTCCCACTTCAGGCCATGTGAGATGGTAGTGCCCAGGAACCTGAATGACTCCACTGCTGCCACAGTGCTGTTCAGACAACCCGGTATCACGCCGAGGCGTGAAATAGACACGCCGGTCCACTCGCGGATGCGTGTCTATTTCACGCTTTGCCTCCTCCAGGCAGGCGTGTACATGACACGCGCGCGTCTACGTAGAATACCGGCAGGGGGCGATCGTTTCCTCGACGCCAACAACTGTCCGCGCACCAAAGAGGAAGCGATACATCGCGTTCTCCAGTTCCGGTTAGCAGGATATATATTTTTGTACATAAATACACTTTTTAAATAAAAAAATATATATATATATATATATATATATATATATATATATGTATTTATTTACATCAGCACAAGATACTCCACAGCCCACACACACACACACACACACACATATAACAACGTTAGGCTACAGCAACGTTAGGATTTCTTCATGAAAGCAGCACTGTAATGAACCTTTATTTGTCAAATATGGTCACAAGTGAAAGTAACCGGCGAAATTGGCCGGCATCCCGCCCGCACGAACGTGCAACGCGACTACAACGGTATCGCTTCCTCTTTGGTGCGCGGAGAGTTGTTGGCGTCGAGGAAACGATCGCCCCCTGACGGTATTCTACGTAGACGCGCGCGTGTCATGTACACGCCTGGAGGAGGCAAAGCGTGACACCGACACGCATCCGCGAGTGGACCGGCGTGTCTATTTCACGCCTCGGCGTGATATCGGGTTGGTTCAGAATGATGAGGGGTGTCAGTGTTGGGGTGGTCCACCTAAAGTCCACTGTCATCTCCACTATTCACGTGTTCACATCCACATTTATCACTTGTGAGGTGCCTCCCTAATTTTTAAATCCTCTTGTACATAGAGTGGCATGAAAATATATTTGGACAATTAAGCCAAACTGCCACATCTAAAAATGTATGAAGCTATATTAGATAACACAATATGAAACCATTTCTGATTAGAGAGTACAAGTATCAAAACATTTTATTAGGATTAAAATGATAAAACAGTGTACTGTTACATATATATAATTCAAAATGAAGACTGAAGATTTTCTGCTTGTCAACACAAGTAGATATTATGAAGAATGTTTTCGTTGCTTTGCTTTTTGTTTACTTTCATTTTTGTTTACTTTCATTTTGTTTTTTCTTTTCTTTGTTTTGCTTTGCATTTTGTTTTCTTTCACTTTCTTTTGTTTGTTTTGTTTTGTTTTTTCTTTTATTTACTTTTCTTTGTTTTGCATTTTGTTTTCTTTTGTGTCTTTGCTTTGTTTTTTGTTTTGTTTCATTTTGGATTTTTAGGTCTTCAGCAATGATAAGTCAAACATACTTATCCAACGGAATATTAATAAGACATGATATCACAAAAAATACGTTTACTTCTTATTACTTCTCACATAGGAACAATCTTTGGGTATATTTTGATTCAAATATTTATTACTTGTTGGATAAGTTGGAAAACCGCAATACAGTTGCAGGATATCTGCTATAGACCTCAAGTCTTCAACAACATTAACTTTCTCCATTATTTCTTGTTGTGGTCGACATCTTGAAGGCTTTTCTTGGTCTCTTGTGACTAAACCAGCATTATAATTGCTTTGTGGTCTAGTGTTCATCATTAGAACACCACATGCAGTACTAATGATCACCATTATGTTACCATTAGCATTAATTGCATCTCCATGCTTTAAACCATATTTTCTCAAGCTGTTTACTCATAAAGGTGCACTGCAAAAAATTATTTTCAAGACAAGAATTTTTGTCTTGTTTTCCAGTAAAAATATCTGAATAAACATTCTTAAAATGTGATTTTTTTTTTTACTTGACAAGCAAACTGGCATAAGATTTTAATATATTTTTTTATTCTTAAAACAAGAAAGAAATCTGCCAATGGGGTAAGCAAAATACATTTATTTTCCCTTTGAATTAAGTTTACTTTTCTTACCCCATTGGCAGATTTTTTTTCTTGTTTTAAGTAAAAAGTTCACATAATTTAATTAGATTTCTCTCAAAACAAGACTTGAAATCTTATGCCAGTTTGCTTGTCAAGTAAATAAATCACCTTTTAAGAATGTTTAGATATTTTTACTGGAAAACAAGAAAAAAATTCTAGTCTTGAAAATAATTTTTTGCAATGTGGTGTCATTTTGTGGGCTAATGCAAACAGTGGATCAGAGCAAAAGAGGCGATTTTCTGTATCTATCACTTAATAGCCATATTCCACATCAGTTCATGTTTAATGTTTTTGCCCATGAGACATTTGAAAGTAATTCTATCGCTCCATGAGGTACTGAGGATTGTTACAGCCAAAGTAACTCAAGAACACATGTTAATATTACCATACAGTATATTTGCAATGCATCGGCCAAGCTTTAACATCTATGTTTTTGTAGAGTAACTTTATTGCCTATATGGTAATCTTTAAACTTATAACCACATAAGATACCTTTGCACTTAAAAGTGCACCACTTGAATCATTGTATGCAGTGTTCATAAGAGGAGCGCCGTGAACCTGACAATGACAAAACCAGCTCTATTATTGAAATACAAACATATTGACTGCTGAAACAAGTTATGATTGATCGGAATTTGTTGAGAAGCACATTTAGAAACTGGACCTCTCACAATGGACCTCTAACTTCTGTTTTAACTTAAAATTTGTAATGTTTATCTTAAATATTTTTACAATTTGATTCCATGATTAATTGACAAGTATATATACAGTACAGTATATATATATATATATACATGTTTTGTTGTGCCTAAGATTTGAACTGACCCCCTCTGGCCACCCCATTAAAGAATTCCAGGAGACGCCACTAGCTAAGGCATGTGAGATGATATGTGCAAGCAGTTTCTTTTTCTGTAAAGTTCATTGTAGCAGGGTGAAGGGCGGGGCCGGGTCATGATTATACACACCCGGTCCCGTATCAGGCTAATCAAGCCTCCAAGAGGGATAAAGGCCGACTGCGGAGGGTGGTGCGGGAGAGAGAGATCGTTTACGAGATTCTTTAAGTTTCTCAGTAAACTATTAATTGACATGCATTTCAATGTGCCACAAATACTCAAATGTATTAATGCATCTGTTTCATTTTTTTTCTTTATTTAATTATTTATTTATTTTTGCATTTAACAATAATTCACAACATTTTAACACAGTAGAAGCCAGCAACAGGGTAAGAGAAGATGTGTATAACTTTATATAATTTGTGAAATATTTGTGGAATAAACAAAAGTGTAAGGAACACACGCACAAAATACAGGGAAAATAACATTGCAGATATAGAATTATTAAAAACTGTGTGTGTTTGTGTGTGTGTGTGTGTGTGTGTGTGTGTGTGTGTGTGTGTGTGTGTGCATGTGTGTGTGGGTGGGTTTGTATGGTTTACAGGAACATTTTTTTAGGTTACAAACTGGTAATTACAAGGGTATTATGCTATAAATATGGTTTATGAGGACATTTCTAGCATACCTATAATTCAAATCACTTCAAACACATACTGAAAAGTTTTTTTTTTTTATGTAAAAATGCAGAAAGTTTCTTGTGAGGGTTAGGTTTAGGGTTAGGGGATAGAATCTATTGTTCGTACAGTATAAAAATCATTATGTCTGTGTAGAGTCCTCATAAGGATAGCCGAACCAATGTGTGTGTGTGTGTGTGAGTGTGTGTGTGTGTGTGTGTGTGTGTGTGTGTGTGTGTGTGTGTGTGTGTGTGTGTGTGTGAGAGAGAGATAGAGTATTTATCACTATTTGTGGGGACCATAAGGAAAGTAAAACCCGAAATTTTGATGTTGTGAGGACATTTTCTCGGTCCCCATGAGGAAAACAGCTTATAAATCATACTAAATTATCTTTTTTTTTTTTAAATGTAAAAATGCAGAAGGTTTTCTGTGATGGTTAGGTTTAGGGTTGGGTTAGGGGATAGAAAATAAAGTTTGCACAGGATAAAAACCATTATGCCTATGGAAAGTCCCCATAAAACATGGAAATCCAATATTTGTGGTAGTATCTGTATTAATATGTAGTATCTTTTGGTATCTATGAAATCCAGTGTCTGTGTTGTTGGAGAGAGTGAGGGAAAGAGGAAGAGTAATATTGCTCTGTCTGGATCACTATCGCACCACATGCAATATTTTTGTCCTTATCAAGATGTGTTACGGTAATGAGCTTCTTCTCTGTATTTGCAGTGGTCCCCCCTCCATCTGGGATCAACGGTCAGTGTGGCTGGCACCTCCCATCTGGGGTGGGGACCATGTTTTCAGAGAATTGTGGTTTTACTTTCAGTTTCTATAATGCATACTTTCAGTCATATACTGACTTGATGTACATTGTATAACTCAATATCTTGTACACTGACACTTCTCATATGGATTTACCTGTCAAAATAACATCCTGGAATATAAGAGGAATCTGTTCTCCAGCTAAAAGAACAAAGATATTAAATCACTTGTGTAAATTAAAATCAGACATCTGTTTTCTACAGGAAACCCATTTTACAGAGGCAGAGTCTCTGGAACTGGTGTCTAGATGGATTGGCCTGACTTTTCACTTCACTTTTAACTCCCAAAAACAAGGTGAATTTTTTTTGGAGGTGACAAGGTTCAACACTGACAGATACAGAAGCTTGTTACATCATCATCAATGGACCCATAGGAAGAGCATAGCAAATGCATAACATTTGCAAATATCTATGGCCCTAATACAGATATGCCTTCATTCTTAAAGAGCTACTTAATTTCTCCAATTCACACATCATCATAAAGGTGGAGATTTTAAGGCAGTATTGGACCCAAAATTAGACAGTTCAACCACTGTTTCTTGCAAAATAAACCATTCTTCATCCTTTATTAAGAATTACAATATATGTCAGATTATGGACTGAAGAGCCCTAATAGTAAGGACTATTCAAACTAATCACCTTATGATAAATCCTATTCACTATAAATTACCTTTTGACAAACTATTCTATCAGACATAGAATAATTGACCCAGTTATTCATGCTATCACCATTTATGATCATGCCCCTATCAGCATCACCATTCTTGCTGAGCACCAGCCACATCCACCCCCTAGATGGCGATTTAATACTTCATTACTTAAGGACAAGGATTTCATCCACTTTTTTTTATACAGGAATGGGCATTCTTTGTCGAGATTAATAGCACTAAGGGAATATATGCATGCACACTATGGGAAACCACTAAATCTGTCATGAGAGGCAACATAATATCATATTACTCATATACAGCCTGATCACACAGTGAAATCGGAAAGAGCAGGTTGATTTTCTTTAGCAAAAATTGGTATATGACCGAAATTAAAAGCGATAAGTGTTGTAGGGCATATAGGCACGTGTGAGCTCCATTTATGTCCAGGAGAGGTCACCAAAAGCTAGTTGTGAAGCAAGATCCTTTCAGCTGAACAGTATGTACACTTAATGCATATTTTACGGACTCTATCCCCAAACCTAACAATTAGTGGAGTAAAAATGTAATATTACAAGGGAAAGTGCAACCTTCAAATCACGCTCGTCACTGTTTAAGCACGATCACGCTGCTGATGCAACACGCTGCCGGTTGAGCCTCTTGGGAAGGTAGACATGCTGAAACTGATGCAAAAATGTCTGTGTGGGGGTGAAGGCCGAGCGTTCATCTGGGGAGAGAGGAAGTGGTAAGGGTTTTCACCTGATATGAATTGCTGCCAATTGTGATTTCTATTTTTCATATAAAAAGAAAATGAAGTCAGCAAGAGAAAAACACCTATTGGATGATGTGAAGAGACTGACCTTTTAGCCGCTCAGGGGCCTACAGAATTAATCACTAAGGAACCCTTTAGGACTAAATAAGAACTGAACAATCTATTAAACAAAAGAACTGAACAAATACTTGCTCAGACAACAGCAGTTTGAATTTGAAGATAAAACTGGAAATACCTGGCAAATCAACTAAAGCAGCAAACTGAAAACTAAATAAACGGATCCATCAGGCAATATAACTCAAAATCCATCTGAAATTATTCATTTAGATACTACTGACCAAAATGCATCATTATAAGAAGTAGAATCATTTCTGAGGAATGTATCAAAAACATAATCAGGATTTTTGGAAAAACCTTTGTCCAAACAGGAAATCTCCAAAGCACTTCATCGCATGCCAAATAACAAATCACCTGGCCCAGATGGTTATCCAGCAGACTTCTACAGACAGTTTTTGGCTTTGCTTTCTCCCCTATTATCTAAAGTCATTTTTGAAAATTAATGAAACAATAACAAACCTCATCAAATGAATACTGCTTAATCTCTTATCCTAAAACCAAACAAAGATTTTACTCAATGCTCCAACTTCCGTCCAATATCATTAATTAATGTAGATTTAAAAATAATTTGCAAATCACTGGCAAGTAGACTGGAATCTGGAATCACAAATCTTATACAAGCAGATCAGACTGCTTTCATTAAAGGGAGACATTCCTCAGAAAACACTAGAAGGTTAATCAATATATTTAATTATTATAACAACTCAACAATACAAACAAACCACCATTTATAATCTTATCTCTTATGCAGAAAAGGCCTTTGACAGGGTAGAATGGTCCTTTCTATTAATAATACGCCACCATTTTGGTTTTAAATAATATTTTATTAACTGGAATAAAACACTTTACAGTTGGTCATAACCAGTGGCATCATATCAAAACCATTTTACTTAAATAGAGGCACTTGACAAGGATGCCGAGTATACCCTTTTTTATTTGCACTTTTCATTGAACCCCTGGCAGCTGCAAATAGACAATCTCATAATATTTCTGGAATACAATCACACCATCATAAAATCAGTTTATATACTAATGATATTTTATTATACATCACAAATCAATTGTCATCACTTCAGTCTGATCATAATCTGATCAGTGACTTCAGCAGAGTGTTACTCCATAAACTGCACGAAATCCGAGATTCTGCTCATCACCAAATTGAATTGGGATGCAGTGGTTGAGACTAACTCATTTAAACAAATGGCCAAAAGAATAAAATACCTCGGAATGCATATTTCCGCTTGCATAAAGGATCTCTTTAAGCTCAACTATGTCCTCCCCCTACAAGAAATACATACACCTTGGAAAGATGGAACAAATTACCCATATCTCTAATTGGACGTATATCACCTATAAAATGAGAATATCCCAAAAATCAGTTACCTTTATTCTATGATCCCCATCACCCCACCTCCAGGCTAAGCCTCCTCTTTAAAGCGCAATATCTTAGTTTTATTGAAGATAAAAATAAACAGAATAAACTAACTCTCCAGAAACCCAAACAATTTGGAGGACTTGGAGCATGAAATGTCTCTCTCTCTACTTTCTCACTCAACAGCTAATTTACTACTATCACTGGATCCATAACGCAAACCTTCCCTAGTTTCCTAGATATAAAAAATTATCTGGTTTAACAATTAGATATCAAGCATCTCCCATTGTGGAAGAACGACCAGTTCCTCCCTCTTGTCATTGTCTCCCCGCCTCCTTGGGGCATCCTTCAACCAGGCTCACAACAGCAGTGGACTGGAGAGAAGACAGGCAACTAAATGAGCCTCGTTTGGGCAGCGGATGATGAGACACATCTGATATGAGTGGAGCCTCAACAATGCTGCCATTAAAACGCAGAGTGTGCCTCTTCTCAGGAAGGAGTCTTATATCTACTTGTGTGCACACACTGCCGTTCTTGTAGGTCCAGGAGCAGAGCAGGGAGGGTATGGGCATAGATGTCGGCCGCCCATCCCATCACTTAATGCGGCCCCTGGGAAGATAGGCTGCCAGAGTGTGTGTTGCTGTTGGACCTTGACCACGTACTGGAGCATCCTATGGCCACTACCCCTGCCTACACATAGCCCATTCACCACAAGGGTGCCAGATCCCTCATTTTTAGGACACTTTTCCTTTTGGAGACTTTATTTCCCCTTTTGGGACATTTCATGTTTATAATTTCCAATAAATGACTCTCCAAGACCTGACACAACACCCACTGTGTTTGTCTCTTGCTCATCCTGCCACACCATTTATAGACAAATCCATAAAAACTTCCCCTAGTTATAAAGACAATATTACCATTAATACCACCTTAAATGCTTGGTGGAAGACAACACAACACATTGCATTTCAATCTAGAACAATCAAACCACATACCAATATTGCACAACCCAATGTTTTTTAATTAATAGTAAAACCATAAATCCATCAACATGGAGTCAGAGTGGAGTAACCAGCCTGGGCTATCTATACAACAATGGCCTTGTTCATGACCTTTGACCATATTCAGTTAAAATACAACATACCCAATAAAGCTTATTTTCAATAAAGACAATTAAATTAAGCTATTAGAAAATCAGTAACTCTATGCTATATCAAGCCCTATTATCCTTAAAACCAAAGAAATTGTGTCACATATATATATATATATATATATATATATATATATATATATATATATATATATATATATAGATAATATCCACAGACAGATACATAGCATCTCCAATTCAACAATGGATTACTGACATCGGTACAGACTATATTTTCAGCTGTCAAGCAGTCTGTTACAACATTTGTTCCATAATTCAAGATTATACATAGAACATACATAACAATGTACACCGCATGTGTTACACACAAAATCACATCTGTCCAACCTCTACCAATGTTTATTTTCACATCCTTTGACTTTGTCCCCATATACAAAACTTTTTGTTGGAGGTCATGAGCAGGCTGTCAGAGACTCTTGGCCTCATCGTTCCAGTGTGTCCCATAATAGCATTAACTGGAGACATGTCTATGTTTAACTTTTCTAATCATCTTCAATCCATTCTTATTAATCTCAATGACTGTTGAAAAAATTTTTTTTTTACTCAACAGGAAAGACAGGACAAAGCCTTCAATAAATCATTGCTCCATTAGTTATCAGTGCACTCAAACACAACAATACACAAAAACAATGACATACAGACCTGGTCCCCATTTTTTCCTTACTAAGAGAACTGATTCCTCTTCCTCACATCACGATAAGCCCATGACTACAACTATGATGTGTTCCCTTATATTAATTAAAATGCACTTTGTGTCAGCTTATGTAGCTTATATTATTGCATCTAGTAAACAGACCCTTATGTTCTGCAAACTCAAAATCCCTCTTGTGTTGTTTACTTTTGTTGGAACATTTTTTTTCAGCATATGTTTAGTGGAGCATTTGCAGCATGTCGGAGAAAAAAGTCACATTTTGACTCTTTCTACTTCTGCACCTTGACCTTCTTTACAGTGGCGTTTGTCCAACAACTGGTGGTGTCCACCCCCTCAAAAGTCTCAACAGAGACTAGGCTTAACAATTCCTAGATCCCATGAGAGACATATTAGAACAATACCTATAATGCACTCATAGCAATGTCAGAAAGGAAAACTAGAAAAGATGTTGTGTATTATGACATTTCTGTCTTGTGTGAAGGTGCTAGTTCAAGGAGCTGGCATTATTGTGGATAGAATGGCAGAAGTTCAGAGGAGATTATAGCAGGCAGGAACAGAAGCAGATGAGACGAGGACGTAAAAAAGTGCAGTTTATTAAAAAATCCAAATGTGGATCCAAACAAATGTGAAAGTACAAAAGAAAACCATGAACTTGAACATGAACTATGACAAGGACTTGACAATAATAAACAGGCAAAGTTACCAAAACGCAACAATACTACAGGGTAACAATACACAACAAAAGGACAATCTTCTTCTTCTTTCCGTTTTATGGCGGATTACAAAACAGCGAAAAAAGGTATATACTGCCACCTAATATATCGGAGTGTGTAGCATCAAGGCTTCATTCTCCTACTTTATATTCTGATTTGTAACCATGTGTAAAGGGGGTTAAGGGAAAGGAGGAGTTGAGAACCGGCTTAACAATATAAATTATATTTTAATTATGAACATAAACAAAAGACACTAACACACACATGACGGACATGTCCATAAACGAGCTCTCTCTCCCGCACCATCCTCCGCAGTTGGCCTTTATCCCTCTCGGAGGCTTGATTAGCCTGATATGGGACCGGGTGTGTATAATCACGACCCGGCCACGCCTTCCGCCCTGCCACATTCCTCCGTCATTCTCTCAGGCTGGGGAGCCCCCGGCATGACTTACATCTCCCCCCCTCTTTCCCTGGGGTAGGGCGTGCCCTAACCTCCTTCCAGTAACAGTGTAGTACTCCCCCAAAAAACACTGTCAAATTTAAAAGAGAGGTAAAAGGCCAATGCAGAGTGGCAGTGAGAGAGAGGAGAGAGAGATGAAAAAAAAAACGTACTCACCGGTTCTCTGATGTACCATCACGTGGTCCTCGAACACTCCACCACACTCTCAGGCAGACGAGAGCCGCTCCTCCCCGATCGAACCGGAGACAAACCTCCGACCCCCAGCAGACAGAACGCCCCTCCGCTTTTCTGGCGGCACGTGGGGACACTCCTCCGCCCCTGGTAGCGGTCCTACCGCTCCAGGCGATCGGGGAGTTGCTTCCCTCCTCCCGTCATGGACGGCAGTCTTCCCTCGACCCCTCCACGTCTCTGGGGATGGCAGGGCACTCCTCCACCCCCGGCAGTTGCTCCATCGCTCCAGGCGGTCGGGGAATCCAGTCCTCACTCGCGCTGCGAACGGCGGCCGTTCCCCACGTCCGGGCGGTCGGGCTACTCCGTCACCCGGCAGATGGCAGCGGCGCTCCCCTGGGTGGACAGCAGTGTCGAGGACTCTACGACGGGCATCCCTCCTCCCTCCCAGGATTCTGCACCAATGTAAACTGGGGTTAAGGGAAAGGAGGGGTTGAGAATCGGTTTGACGATATAAATAATATTTTAATTATGAAATTAAACAAGAGACACAAACACACACATGACGGACATGTCCGTAAATGATCTCTCTCTCCCGCACCATCCTCCGCAGTTGGCCTTCATCCCTCTCGGAGGCTTGATTAGCCTGATACGGGACCGGGTGTGTATAATCACAACCCTGCCCTGCCCTCTGCCCTGCCACACCATGTTTCTTGTAGGAATTAAAAATAGCTATATTTACTTCATTTTGTTTCTCTCCTGTTCCGAGAATTCCCTTAACACTCCATTCTCTTCCCACTTTATTTCTCAGCTCTTTAAGTTTTGATCTCCCCTTACTTTACACGATGCACTTCATAATAACATTCAACATTTTCTTTACATTTACTGTACATATTATGCATTTATCTGTTTTTATTTTATTTGTGAGGAAGAAAGTATTGTTTAGTCCTGTGAGTCCCAACCTAAGTCTGGGATAAATGACTTCTTCTCTTTTGCGTATGTTATTGAATGTTTTGATTTTAACTGATGGCTAGATTTTGTAGTATTCTCTGCCTTTATTATCCATATCCCATCTGATTTGCCATGTTTTTCTTCACCTCTACTGTATGTTAGTACAAATATATTGTTGTCCTTCATCTTTAGGGCAGATCTTGTCAGACGGTCTGCTACTTCACTTTCCTCTATTCCAACATGAGCTGGACCCCAACAGAACTGCACAATTATTCAAGTCTTTGAAGATTTATTATACTAGTATAAATGTCTATTAAAATATATTCTCTACTTGATTTACTTGTTTTAATGCTATAAATTGAGGCAGCAGAATCTGAGCATATTTCCATTTTATTGGGCTTGACTTCTTCTATCCAATGTAAGCTTAAGGCTATAGCTACTATTTCAGCAGTATATACCGAAAGGTGATTTGAAATTCTGTTAGCTATGTGTTTTTTTCAACTATGGAATATAAATACCCATCCCTAGGTGACCAGTAATTTACCATTAAACATCTGTAAAGATAATTAAGTAATATTGTTTCTTTAGGTAATCTTGTGTTAAATATGCCATGTTCGAATTTTCTCTTTCAATTCATTCCATTTTCTTAACAATTAACTTATCAATTTCTAGGAATATCTGCTATAGCTCTTACCATTTCTACAATTGAAAAATCTAAGTCCATTGTGGAGTTATTGCTATCTTTCTTAATATACCATATTATTCCTTTTAAGGACCTCCTCCTTTCTTTTTCTATGAATTTCAATAAGGTGGTTACCACTATGGATACCAGAAAAAACTTTGCCTAATAAATACGCTTTTTCTTTGTCTGTTATCGCATTTTCATTGTTAACCATGATAACCGGAAATACTTTATTAACTATTTCCAAACCTCTCCCAAATCAACCTCTCATCCTAGAGTTGAACAGTATTGTCTCCATGAGTTCTTTTTTGCTGCTTTAATTGTATTCCGATCTAAATCTGCTTTCCATTTATACCATTTATATATAATATAGATTTTCTAGTTTGATGTTATTTCTAAATATTCTAAAGGCACAGTTTCTTTCTTTAATGGCTTTGTTGCATTCATCATTCCACCATGGGATGAAATGCAGCATTCATTATCATTGAATTGACTTTGCTTGTACACTCGTCTATTCTGTCATTTTTATCAAATTTGCAAACTGTTTCTTTGCATATTTCTTTAAACTTTTCCCATTTAGCTTTTGGGAAGCTCCATCTTTATATAGGGTTACAAGTTTGACAGACCATATCTATTCCATATAGCAGTTGATTGGAAAGTGGTCAGTTCCGACGCTACTGCCACTCACTTTCCATTCACACAGGTTAGCTAGAGTAGACGCTACACTTGTTAAATCTATACATTACATTTTATTTCTTGAAATGTCAATTATTGTACCACAAGAATTTATGTAAACTAATTTCTTCAATTTGTTTCCCATTATTGTCTGTATGCAAATTTCCCCATAAACTATTGTGAGCACTGAAATCACTACACCAAATTTCCCTTTGGTTGTGTTTTCATTTTCATCAAAATCTTCTACAGTAATTAGTGGTGCTTGCAAAGCAACACTATTGTAATCTCACATACTTATTTTTCTTCTTCTTCTTCTTCTTCTTCTTCTTCCGTACAAAACTTCGGCGCGTAACTCGTCCCGCACCTTTTGGCGTAGACCCATGAATGAGGTGTCAAATCGTGCGGCTCATTGAGGAGAGGTGTGCTATGACTTTTATAAGCGATCGGGGGTACGGTGTTTGCCCCAGGGGCAAAAAATTGGGCAAAAAATCCCATTGACTTAACATTGAGCTGAACTTTGACGAGTCATAGCTCAGAGCGAGGATTTCGCAGAGACGTGTGATTTACCACATTTGAAGAGGCTGACAGGCTCTGTGAGAACATACCTCACAATGGGGTAAAACTTTTACCCCTGGGGGGCAGGAGCTGCCCAAAGTTGCCCCAATGTAAGTCAATGGCATTTTTGGCAAAATTTTTTGGTCACAGACCCACGAATGAGGCATCAAATCGTGCGGATTATTTGGGAATGGTGTGCTATGACTTTTATAAGTGATCGGGGGTACGGTATTTGCCCCAGGGGCAAAAAATTGGGCAAAAAATCCCATTGACTTAACATTGCGCCGAACTTTGACGAGTCATAGCTCAGAGCAAGGATTTCACAGAGACGTGTGATTTACCACATTTGAAGAGGCTTACAGGCTCTGTGAGAACATACCTCACAATGGGGTAAAAGTTGCACCCCTTGGGGGCAGGAGCTGCCCAAATTTGCCCCAATGTTAAGTCTATGGTAGATTTTGTATTGAACATAACTCTGGATCACAGTGTCTTAGAGACAAGGGGGCAGGCTCATTTTACTCAGACGACCAATCAGTCTCTCAGGATCATTGTGAAGCTATCAAGCCACGCCCTAGCAACCATTTACAGTACCTTAGCAACAAGTCCCATAGACTTCCATTGAAAGAGATCAAAGGGATTTTTCTGGACTGAATTACCATAGAAACACAAGGGTGGTCTCGTTTGACTTGGGCCAGTAAAACAGCCAATCATGAATCCCCTCAACACTTTCTAGCCCCTCCCTAGCAACCATTTTCGAGCACCTTAGCAACCAATATCCAAAGAGAGATATCTTCCATTCTGAATGTCACAGAGGCATGGGAGTTGGTTTATATCATTCATACTGACAAGCAGCCTTTGGAGATTCATCATTGGCAGCTGCCAAGCCACTCCCTAGCAACAATTTAGAGCACCCTAGCAACCACATTTATTGATTTCAATTACAGTAAGATATCTTCAGATCAGAATGTCCTAGAGACATGATAGTTGCTTTGTTTTAATTGGGTGAGTAATCAGTCTTCAGCTTTCATCATGTGAACTACTTAGCCACGCCCTAGCAACCATTTAAAGCACCCTAGCAACAAAGAACCATTGACATCCATTCAAAATCACTAAGATGTGTATCTTGGGATCAGAATGACGTAGAGACTTCCGGGTTGACTTATTTCACTCAGGATGGCAAGGAGCATTGTTCCCTGTCACCTTGATAACTGCCTAGCAACCAGATGGGGTTACCCTAGCAACCAAGTAACAAATCAAATATCTTTGAACCAGAACATCGTAGAGACATAGGGGTTGAAATATTTCTCACAGGATTGCAAGGGGCCTTATGAGTATCACGTAGGTAACTGCCTAGCAACCAGATGGGGTTACCCTAGCAACCAAGAAAGAAATCGCATATCTCTGCACAAGAAAATCACAGAGACTTCTGGGTTGACTTATTTCACTCAGGATGGCAAGGAGCATTGTTGGCTGTCACCTTGGTAACTGCCTAGCAACCAAATGGGGTTACCCTAGCAACCAAGAAACAAATCATATATCTCTGCACAAGAAAATCACAGAGACTTGCAGGTTGACTTATTTCACTCAGGATGGCAAGGAACATTGTTGGCTGTCACCTTGGTAACTGCCTAGCGACCAGATGGGGTTACACTAGCAACCAAGAAACAAATCACATATCTCTGTACTAGAAAATCACAGAGACTTCTGGGTTGACTTATTTCACTCAGGATGGCAAGGAGCATTGTTGGCTGTCACCTTGGTAACTGCCTAGCAACCAGATGGGGTTACCCTAGCAACCAAGAAACAAATCACATATCTCTGCACAAGAAAATCACAGAGATTTCCGGGTTGACTTATTTCACTCAGGATGGCAAGGAGCATTGTTGGCTTGCCCCTTGTTAACTGCCTAGCAACCAGATGGGGTTACCCTAGCAACCAAGTAACAAATCACATATCTCTCTACTAGAAAATCGTAAAGACTTCCGGGTTGACTTATTTTACTCAGGATGGCAAGTAGCATTGGTGGCTGTCACCTTAGTAACTGCATATCAACCAGATGGGTTTTCCTAGCAACCATGGAACAACACCAATATCTTTGCACCAGAACATCCTACTGTCATGGGGGTGGCCTCTTTCAACTTTGGGCAGTAGGTGGGACATTATGGTAAGAAATTTTGCCACGGCAAGCACCACTCACATTTTCTTCAGGAAATGTACATTCTAGTTGGTAATTATCATCCTCCCTGATAATTTATTCTGTCAATTCTAATTGGACTGTATCCCAAAATTACAAAGTCCAAGTGCAGACTCAACCAAATTTCTTGAATGCATATTATATCAGGTTTTACTTCCAATTGATATAAATGTTTGTTTTTTTTTTAATTCTTGACAATTATCTATTGAGCATCTCAAATTCCATGTAGAATGAGGAATGCTATTAATAGACTAATGACTGATAGATTCATAGCTGTATGGATTCATCAGTTCGAAGATGGTTTTGCATTCCTGACAAGAAATCCCAAGATATTGTTTTGCTGCCTCTATTACTGTTTCAATTCTGTTGACTCTGTCATTCTGTTAAATTCCTAGGTATATAACCTTGCAAATGAAGGCTAAAAGTTTGTTCTATCTACCAATTGGGTTTCTTTTTTTGATCTTGCATTCATGACTAGCTTCTTTTCCATTCTCTTTGAGGATATGCCTTGTCGTTGATGTTGGATCTCTTTTTTCCAAATATTCTGACTTCAAATTTTTCTCACTGGTAATTTCCTTTAGGGCTTCTGAGTATGACACTTTGTTCATGATTTTAAATGTTTGTGCTTCTTTAGCTTGCTTTTGTTCTCTACATCTTCCATATGCTGCACTATGCTGATCACCATAGTTACAACCGATTGGAGGGACATATTTATCACATTGACCATAACCATGATTACCGCCACATCTTACACATCTTTATTTTCCTTTACGGTGATTTACAATATGTCCCAATTAAAGTTGCCACTTGAAGCACATCAAGACTGGTGGAATCTACTCCTTAACCTGGTAGCTAGGAATTTCGTCCTCAAATTCAATCATACTGATAGTGTCTCCACTTTTTCTAAATTTTTTCTTGTAGACAGCTGTGGTGATGGGGCGGGGTCTTATGTCTGTCAGCGGGAGAGAGGGAGTGGTGTGGCTCAAGCTGGTTGACATCATTTCTAACAGCTGTTTCTCATTACAGTGATAACAGAGAGACGCCTTAAACAGCTGAACACTCCAGAGGAAGGGAGAGAGAGAAAACAACATGACAGTGTAGCAGCTGGCGTGTCTTATTGAGTGTTTTATGTTTTATGTTGATAATGTTTTGTTACACTGAACTTATTGAACTAAGTAAGGCATTGAGAAAAATGCACAAATGGGTGTTGAAGGCAGAAAGTAAAAGTCTACCTGAAGCGAGTCACTGCTCCCCATCTCCTCCTTTCCATACCCGAACATGTAGATCTCTTACACTGGTGCTGAAACCCGGGAGCGAGGAGACACATCGTCATGGAGTACTCACCACTGGATGAGGTGATTAAGACCCTCACCGGCATCCAGCAGACCCAACACCAGGCCCTCATTGAGCTGCGGCTGGAGCAGGAGAAGCAGTTCCTGTGGAGCCTGGTCAGACACAAGGCCCAACCTCATCGTTTATACAGACTTGAAGAGAGTCATTCAGCAATGGGTTGGCCAGATCCCCGAACAGAGCCGACAGCATTTCCGTGCCCTGAAGCTCGGCAAACACAGCCGCACATTCGCCTTCGCACAACAGTTCCGGGATGACTGCCGGAAATTGTTGCTGGTGGGGGAAACCCATGGCGCCCAGGGTATTGTAGACAATGTGGTACTGGAAATGTTTGTCACTCAGCTCTCCTGTGGGAAGGCCAAGTGGGTCCAGTGCCACCCTTCGGCGTCTCTGGAGGAAGTGATACAGCTGGCCAAGGACTACATGGCAGCGTTTTTTTCTCTCACTCGCTCTGTCTTCTCTCTCTCTCTCTCTCCTAAACCCCAGGAGGCTGGGTGGTCTAATGCCCAGGTTTCATCACCATGTAGGGAGGTCTTCTTCTCCCACTCTGTGCGGATGGGTCCAGTGAAATATTGTCTTGGTGTGTGGCGTGCGATGCTATGGCTGGAGAGATGGTACCATGACCATCTACGTGTGGTCTGCGTCAAGATGACACTAGGGTGTATAAGGGTGTAATTCCCAAGGGCCCTTTGAGGTCACATGGCAAGTTGGAGATCTCAATTATGAGGTTAAGCAAATGGATAGGGGCAGAGCATGTCAAGATTACATCTCAACCTCCTAAAATCATGGAGGGAGGTGGTCCCTGTGGCCTTGGCGATGGTAGTTCCTGAGAGAGCGGAGCTTGGGCCAGAGGTGATGCTCAAACCTAATCAGTTCACACAGTCCCATGTGGAGATCACCGCTCACCATCAAAGCTCACAGAGGTAGCCAAGTTGCAAATTTAGCTGAATTTGCATGTTTATGTCCTCGCCTCTCCCCGGGTGCACAAACCTCATAGAGCACCACATTGAGACCAAATTGGGGGTGGTGGTTCGTAGCCACCAATATCAGCTTCCTGAATACAAAAAAGGTAGTTTAGGAAGAATTGTAGGCAATGCTCAAGATGGGCGTAATAGAACAGTCACACAGTGATTGGGCCAGCCCGGTGGTTCTGGTACCTAAGATTGAAAAGTGGACATGATTTCTAAATTCTAAATGCCCCAGATTGACTAATTGCTCGATCGGATTTGGTACGGTTAAATTTGATTAGACACTGGATTTAACAAAGGGTTATTGTCAGATCCCCTTAACTCCAATCTCCCAAGAAAAAAAAATATTTTTCTACACCGTTCACTTTACACCAATTCAAGACCCTTCAGTTCTGGTTGTTCGGGGCCCCCACTACATTCCAGCGGCTCATGGACAAAATTCTCAGACCACATACGGCATATGCCACTGCTTATCTAGATGATATCATCATTTATTGTAACGATTGGCGGCAGCACATTCAACATCTGAGAGCAGTCCTGAGATTGCTGTGTGTGTGGAGCTCACGGCCAACCTGAAGAAGTGCTCAATTGAGTGGGTGGAAGTTCGGTATCTGGGCTTCCACTTGGCAGGTGCGTCCCAAAATTAGTAAAACTGCAGCTATCACAGCCTGCCCAGTCCCAAAGACCAAAAAGGAGGTGAGACAGTTTCTGTGGCTGGCTGGCTACTACCGAAGGTTTGTGCC
Source organism: Moxostoma hubbsi (assembly GCA_032164185.1). Classification (NCBI taxonomy): domain Eukaryota; kingdom Metazoa; phylum Chordata; class Actinopteri; order Cypriniformes; family Catostomidae; genus Moxostoma; species Moxostoma hubbsi. Next base: position 7,009,999 of record JAVLUX010000004.1, on the reverse strand, counting down.
TAGTTTCTCTGACGTCACAAGCCAACTGACTGATCTCACTCGAATGGGAGCTCCCGATCCAACAGGCTTTTCAGAAAGTGAAATCTGCACTTTGTGGGGGACCTCTCTTACATGCTCTAAACTTCTCTTTCCCCTTTATTTTGCAGATGGATGCATCTGACAGAGGGCTGGGGGCAGTGCTCTCACAGGAGGTGGAGGGGGAGGAGTGATCGGTGCTGTACATTAGTTGTAAACTCTCGCTGAGGGAAACTAAGTACAGCACCATTGAGGAGGATTGTCTGACAATCAAGTGGGCCACCCTCACTCTCCACTACAACCTACTGGGGCAGGCCTTCACCCTCTGTTCAGATCACACCCCACTCCAGTGGCTTCACCGCATGTACCAATACGTGGATCACCCGTTGGTACCTGGCACTTCAGCAGTTAAAATTTAAGGTGATCCACAGACAGGGGGCGCAGATGGCTGTGGCTCACTTTCTCTCCAAAAATGGGGGAGGGGAGTGGAGTTGGCAGACCGGATGTTGCCCCGGCCTAAATCGGGCGGTTGGGGTATGTGGTGATGGGGGCGTAGTTGTGTATCTATCTGCGGGAGAGTGAAAGTGGTGTGGCTCGTCAAGCTGGTTAACAGCTTTTTATTATTACAGTGATAGCGGAGAAATGCCTTAAAACAGCAGAACATGCCAGAGGAAGAGAGAGAGAGAATGATACTAGAGTGTAGCGGCTGGCATGTCTTATTGAGTGTTTTATATTTTAAGAAGTTGAAGACTTCAAGAAGATTATGTTGACAGAGTTTTGTTATACTGAACTTATGAACTAAGAAAAGCACTGAGAAAAGTGCACATTTCTGCTGAAGGCAGAAAATAAAAGCCTACCTGAAGCGTGTCACTGCTCACTGTCTCCTCCTTCCAACTTTTAATTCTGCCTTAATCAATAGAGACAGATGTAGGAACACCAGATATAACTCCCCTATGTCTTGTGGCAGAGCCAGGGCTATGAGCTTTAACTTTCTTTTGATTCAGAGTTTGAATCTTGACTAGTTTCTTTCTCATGAAAACCATGAACCAAAACAAAACAAGAAATATGAACTTGAACATGAACTATGACTAGGACTTGACAAGAATAAACTGGCAAAGTTACCAAAATGCAACAACAACACTACAGGCTAACAATACACAACAAATGACAACGGCAAACAAGAGGGCTTAAATATATGGACATGAACAAACTAGAACAGTGCTTCACTTGTTTTAGAGTATTATTTATTGCTAAAGTGCACTATAATTTATTTGCGGTGAAGAAGTTGCGTTTTTCCGTTTTTCGGTTGACCACGTGACTAGCTTTGTTGTGCTAAGTATCATTAAGGCGTGGCCAGCGCCAGGTAAGATATTTAAACCATTAGATTCATAGTCATTCAGGAGAAGCAATCTATCTACAGGAGTCAGCAGTTGTATGTAAGTGTGTTTATTTCCTTGTTTTTAACGTTGTTAGAATGGTATTCATTGCTAGATCGGTGCTGTTTGTTTACTATCTTGAACTCGTGTTGCTTAAACATGTGTTTGTGTGTGTGCGCTATATTGTTTTGACTTGTCCCATAGTATTCACTGCTAGATTTAGAGTTGATCATACAGTGTGTGTGAAACCACAGTTGTTTTAGTGTCTGTTAACGGTGCTTATTTTTATTTATTTATCAGTAAAAAGTATTATTTATTGCTAAAGTGCAGTATAATTTATTTGCATTGTACGGAAGTTGCTTTGGTTTACGCGCTTGGCACCTAGCATGACCCTTAGTTTCGGTTGACCATGTGACTAGCTTTGTTGTGCTAAGTATCATTAAGGCATGGCCTGCTTTTTTTCAACTGAACGGCTCGTTAAACTCGTGTATATATTTGACTGAATGCTGACACGGAAGTGGTAGCCCTCGTGTAAAGACCTACTTGTGTAAAGACCATCAAGTCTTCCTGTGTGACAAGGCGCCACTCACCATAACACTTAAGTATCTTTTAATATGATATATTCACTTATTTTCCTTCTACATACTAACATGTCTAATTCACGAATAACACATGCCTTCAAGCACATCCCTGTTATCTGTTATAGACTGTTCACAAGACACCAAGCGCAACCTACACAACCTACGGCCACTTTGCACTTCAGCGCCTGCTCCGCTCTCGTTCTCAGTGGGGTTCTGCAACTGCCAGTCTGCTGTGAACAAAGCTGACTTCATTCCAGCCTTTGTCACACAGTCCACCCTCAGCATCCTGGCACTGACATAGACATAGATACATCCTGAGGATACAGCAACACCTGCAGCTCTCCCCAACAACATCTCCTTTTCTCACACCCCTCGACATACCGGTTGGGGTGGGGGAACAGGTTTGCTCATCCATAATAACTGGACTTTTTCACCACAGGCTTCAATGTGTAACAATACATCTTTTGAATTCCATGCCATTACTACAATCCAACCCACAAAAATACATGTTGTTGTCATCTATCACCCTCCAGGTCAGCTGAAAAGCTTTCTTGAGGAGTTGGATGTCCTGCTGACCTCCTTGCCAGAGGATGGCATGCCAATTGTGGTTTTTGGCGATTTCAACATACACAAGACAAGCCCCAGGCCATTGATCTGAATACTCTTCTGGCCTCATTTGACTTGGAAAGACTACACACCACAGCAACTTGCAGATCAGGCAACAACTGGATCTCCTTTTTACATGTAACCATACCACCTCAAATATTCTTTACATGTCTCTGATCACTACTTTGTTCAATTCAACATGATTCTCCCATCTACATTAAAACAGACTCCACCTTTGGTTTCTTTTCATCATAACCTCCGTTCCCTCTTGCCTACCACTGAAGACTCTACCTCTCTTCCCACAATAAATGTATTGTCCACTCTTGATGTAAACACTGCCACAGACACACTTAGCTCTGCTTTAACAACCTGTCTAGACAACATCTATCCTCTCTCCTCTAGGCCAGCATGTACTACAGCAAAAAAAAAAAACCTGCACTTAACCCCACACAGATAGAACACTACAGACCAGTCTCTCTCATCCCATTCATGGTAAAAACACTTGAAAGGGCAGTTTTCAATCAAATCTTTGCCTATCTCTCACAGAACAAGCTGCTGGATGACAATTCAAAAGTGGACACTCCACTGAGACTGCCCTGCTGAGACACTGAGTCACTGAGTCGCTGAGACAGGCAAAGCTGAATCTAGATCAAGATTCTGATTCTGCTGGACCTTTTTTGCAGCCTTTGACATAGTCAACCTTCAGATCCTACTCTCCACCCTCTCTACTCTGGGCATCACAGGAACTGTGCTTGACTGGTTTAACTCATATCTCTCAGATAGGTCCTTCAATGTAGCCTGGAGAGGTGAGGTATCCAAGCAACATCAGTTACTTACTGGAGTACCTCTGTGATCAGTGCTTGGGCCACTTCTCTTCTCCATATACTCAGCATCACTGGGACCCATCATTCAGTCACATGGTTTCTCTTACCACTGCTACGCTGATGACACACAACTCTACTTGTCTTTCCAGCCCAACAACACCACAGTGACTGCTCAAATCGCTGCCTGCCTGTCAGACATATCGGCCTGGATGAAGGAACACCACCTGCAATTCAACCCTGCCAAGACCAAACTCCTTGTCTTTCCAGCCAACCCTGCTGTTGAAAACAACATCACTTTGCAGCTAGGTACAACTACAGTATCGCCTTACAAAACGGTCATAAATCTAGGGGTAATCATAGATAAAAAGCTAAATTTCACAGACCACATCTCAAAGACAGCAAGATCATGTAGATTTACACTCTACACTATCAGGAAGATAAGACCTTCCCTCTCTGAACTGCTTGTTCAGTCACTTGTCATAACTAGACTGGACTACTGTGACTCTCTCATTGCAGGCCTTCCTGCATATGCTATTAGACCTCCTCAAATTATCCAGAATGCAGCAGCATGTCTGGTCTTTAATGAATCAAAGAGAGCACATGTTACACCACTCTTTGTCTCTCTCCACTGGCTTCTGGTTGATGCATGTATTAAATTCAAGGCTCTGATGCTGGCATACAAAAGAGACACTGAGTCTGCTCCAGCACACCTAAAATAATTTCTGCAGAACTACACTCCCAACACAAAGAGCACCAAAACACTTTTCCGGACTTTTAGTTTCATCATACCACGTTGGTGGGATGACCTTCCCAACTCCATCCGTGAAGCTGACTCACTCTCTGTCTTCAAAAAATGGCTAAAAACACAAATATCCTTTCACAAACAAAAAATAAAAATAAAAAATTTGTTGCACTTAAATCTGTTTTGAATATTCTTCTGATGCTAGTGAAACTTTGTAGTATGGCACTTTTCGTACCACTGTCTCCTTAAGATGATTTGCTTACATTTTCCTCTTTTGTAAGTCGCTTTGGATAAAAGAGTCTGCCAAATTAATAAATGTAAAATGTAGAACTGATAACAAGACAACCAATGACAGGACAGAACTAATTAACAAGATAGCAAGACAATAAAACAAGACACATGAACCAATGAAAAGGCAAGAAAAATGAAACCAAAGACCACAGTACTCATGCCAACATTTCTTTTCTTCTTTTTTTTTTTTTTTTTAAGAATTTCAGCTTTTAATTAGACTTTTTTTACTCTCTCCGGTTACCCACATGACATTTTTTACTTTATGCCTCAAAAATATATCAAAATGAATTTTGAACTCAGTAATTGAAAGCATGTCCATCATAGTCGAGGTGTGTTTAAGTAATTGTTTTGTGTGAATTTCATTTTTAATCTACACTCACCGACCACTTTATTATGAACACTATGGTCCTAATAAAGTGCCCACCATGGTCTTCTGCTGTTGTAGCCCATCGGCCTCAAGTTTTGATGTATTGTGCATTTTTAGATGCTATTCTGCTCACTACAATTGTACAGAGTGGTTATCTGAGTTACCGTAGCCTTTCAGTCAGCTCGAACCAGTCTGGCAATTCTCCATTGTCCTCTCTCATCAAAAAGGCTTTTCTGTCGGCAGAACTGCCACTCACTGGATGTTTTTTGCACCATTCTGAGTAAATTCTAGAGACTTGGCAGTAGTGGCATTTTGTCATTCTGTTGCTTTTTTACATTATTTTTGGTGTATTGGAGATTGCTGTACATTTTAGAGCAATGAAATCTCAAAGAAACAGATTTTAAAAATGCTTTCCTTTCAGAATGGATAATGCTGAATCATTCTGAACAGTCACTGTGAGGTTGACTGCAATGCAGCAGTACAAGGTACATACATTGAGATTTATTCTTCATCATCTAGGACTGAAACTATACATTTTTTAAATAATGTATAGCATCGTCTTTATCACCTCTTCACATGGTCAATTTATGTGAATGATAGAATATGTGAGCTGTGTTTATGAATATCCTAAGGTAACAATTTATAAAAATGGTCTGTCATTAACAGGTAACTATGCAGGAATTAATGCAGGACAAATTAGTACTACATTAACACTTTAGTTACTACTATTAACAATTATGGGAACATGATTAACCAATCATTAAGTAATAGTGAAACATATCAAAATAAAAACATTACCATTCACATTTTAGATGTTTTGATTATTAATTAATTAGTAGTTGTTTTAAATTAGCCATAGTTAGTTAATAGTTCTCAATGAGGAAAATCATATTCAGTAATTATTGGTTACCTAACAGTGAACGTGGACATGTGTCACACCTTTTTCTTGTGCTCGGTACATGGCATGGCCGACTACGCACAACTACTCCCGGTGGGGTCTCGAAATGGTGATGTAAGAGGTTAGTCCGACCGGGAAGAGGAGAGAACATGTCTGCAAAATGTTCTTGCAAGCTAGCCACCTTCGCGAGCTGGGGCGGTGAGAGGTGGTCTCCACAAGGGACCGGGGTGAATGGATCGGCAATGGACTTCACCTCTGGCCCGAGCTCCGCTCTCTCCAGAACTACTATCGCCATGGACACGTGGACCGCCTCTCTCCATTATTTAAGGAGGTTGAGGTGGCAAATTTGACGTGCCCCGCCTCTATCCGTTCATTCATAATCGAGATTCCTGACTCGCCGTGTAAACTCAAAGGGCCCTTGCCACTTGGTGAGTAATTTCGAGGTCGATGTGTGGAGTAATACAAGTACTTTACCTCCAGGTGCAAATACCCATAGCTGGGCACCCCTGTTATACAGCCAACTTTGTGTCTCTTGAGCTTGGAGCAAATTCTGTTGTGACAACTGTCCCAGAGTTTGTAGCTTTGCTTGAAGATCAAGGACATATTGGATTTAATTTTTGCTCTGGGAAGGTCCCTCCTCCCATGCCTCCCATATGACGTCAAGCACCCTGCGGGGCCAGCGTCCATACAGGAGCTCGAAGGGGGAAAATCCCGTGGAGGCTTGCAGGACCTCCCTGACTGTTAACAATAGCGGGTCCAGCCATTTGTCCCAATTTCTTGCATCCTCATGTATGAACTTTTTGGGGGGTTTTCAGGGTACGATTAAATCGGTCAACCAGCCCGTCTGTCTGCGGGTGTTAAACGCTGGTATGAATTGATTTAATCCACAGTAATTCATAAAGTTTGCGTAGTGTGCATGACATTTCTTTCGGAATCCGCACCCGGGAGATAATTTTGAAGAGTGCCTCTGCAACACTGCGTGCTGAGATGTTGCCTAGAGGCACTGCTTCCAGATATTGCGTTGAGTAGTCCACCAGGACTAATACAAACCAATATCCGTGTGCTGACCATTCTAATGGCCCCACGAGGTCCATGCCAATTCTTTCGAAGAGGACCTCGATTAGTGGTAATGGGCGCAATGGTGCTCTTGGGGTGGCCGGTGGATTCACCAACTGACATTTGCGGCATGTCGCACACCACCTGCGCACATTGCCGCTAATGCACGGCCAATAAAGACGGGTCATTAAAAGGTGGAGTGTTCTTTCTTGCCCTGGGTGAGCGGCCATAGGATTGTGATGAGCCGCCTGGAAAAGTGTTTCCTGACGACTCCTCGGGACTAATAACTGGGTTGTATTTTCATGGGTTTGAGTCCTGCGTCACTCGATACAACCTGTCCCTAATAATTGAAAAATTCGTAAATGTGAGGGTGACGTCAGGCTGGAGCTGCAGACCATCGATTACGCTCACTTGGTCAAAGGCGTGCCTAAGGGTTTCATCACGTGTCTGCTCTAGAGGGAAGTCCCCCTCTGGGAATTCCCTAAGGGTGGGAATGTTGTAGGATTCCCCCCTTGCATCCCTCTGACGCTGAGCAGACGCGGACGGCCCCGCCTCCCCAGCCATCGCGTCACACATCACATACCGAGTTTTTGGTTCGCAGGACCCATCCACACACAATGCAATTGGTTCCCAGAATTAGTGGATAGGTGAGGCGGGAATTAACCGCGGACTCTACTCTATGCTTTAGTCCCTGAAATTGAATAACGGTGGTCACTACTGGATATTTGTGAACGTCCCCATGCACACACCTCACCAACACCTTGTGATCTGTACCCAAAGCCCCATCATGAAACAAGCCGTGGTGGATCGATGTTTGGTTGCAACCCGAATTCACCAAGGCTTGGTATGTACACCCCTTAACCCTTTCCAGTGTGCGATACGTCCCACCTCGATTGGGGGCGGTCTGTTGTGTCTCGGGAACCCGGATCCACGTCCCGACTTCCATTACCGGACATGGCAATCACTGCTTTCTTGTGTCGTTCTCTCTCTTTCTCACTGGTGTACTCGGTGGCTTTTCAAGGCCGTCTCCGCCATCAATGTAACGAGACACAGGTGTTATGTATCATTAAATCACCAGGTGAAGACCCTTACCGGGTCTCTCTCCCCAGCGACAGACACATGACCACGTCACTCTATAGATAGGCTGACAGCATTATTTCTCAGTTTCCATAGTATTCAAGGGATAGTTCACCCCAACAATTTTAATTCTCACATAGTTTACTCACCCTCATGCCATTCCAGATGTGTATGACTTTCTTTCATCTGCAGAACACAAATGAAGATTTTTAGAAGAATATCTTTTTGGTCTCTTTTGGTCCATACAATGCAAGTGAATGGGTGTCAAAAATGTTGAAGCTTCTGAAAACACATGAGTCAACATAAAAGTAATCAATAAGACTCCAGTGGTTCTTCTGAAGCAATATGATTGGTGTGGGTGAGAAACAGATCAATATTTAAATCTTTTTTTACTCTAAAAATGTATGAAATAATTCATTTAAAAAGTGAAGAAATACTAGTCATTTATCTTACACTGTTATTTGAGCAAGACCTGTATTATAACATTAGGTTAGATATTTACAACATAAACTATTAAATCTGCAAATCTAACATCTGTATACAACTCAGAATAATGCACAGCCATTACTCCATTATCATATTTATTCCTGCCAGCTGCCCTCACTGCAAGTTCAGATTGACATGCAAAGGTCAAAGGTCACAGGCAATGATCCAATAAAAATTCTCCAAGCATTGCTGTTTAATAAGACTTGGAACTGACATTCAGCAGCATGCTGGGCTCCTGCCAAGCTCATGTTTACACTAGACAGTGATACCTCCCTTGACAATTGCATAATGCATGGATTTGTATTCTCTTCTCACTACACGTTAAAACACAGAACTCAATGAGAATACCAATATAGTAGCTCACAAATTATCTTCCAATATATGCAATTATTATTATGGAAATATTTAAACGTGAAGTGTGTATTTTTTTTTACTACAAGCAACACCAAACAAACAGAATTGCAAAAAAAAAAAGGTTTCTCGGTCACACATGCCATATGCCATTGTGGTGTGAACCACAGGTCCCACTGTATTCTATTGCTTTTTCCCAATCACATTAAATATTTTATCAGGATTATAATGATTTCTAATGCTCAAAATTATAGTATCTTTCGTTACTGCAGTGCAATATCTGTGGAGCTAAACTGTTTGTTTTGGATTGTGGAGTTTGTAATCGTGAGGCCGTATTCAATGTCAAGAATGCGAAAAATTTTCTATAACTTACAGGCTCTTTGCTGTCCCAACAGTGAAATTATGAAAATATTTGCAATGGGGACAAAATAATATGCATGATTTAGGGAGATTTAATAGTCTGAACTGTTGCTATGGAATATAAGAATATATTTTGTAAGATATTTGAAAAGAAGCGTGTCTTCAATAAATACAAAACACACAGAACTATCAGCCATAACTTTTAGTAAAATGTACATTTTTTATTATGTTTCGATGATGTTGTGGTAATGACATTTTCATGGATTTCAGGGATATGAAATGAGTAAATAGAAGCATTATTGTTACATATTGTTTTGTTTTCTTTCCTAAGAAGGAAATGCATTTTGACTGGAAAAGAGTCACATTTCAGCACTTTCAAAATCTGTGGTTAATCGCGATTATCAATGAAAAATTGTGCAATTGATCGCAAATAAAGATTTAATCCACTGACAACACTAAATAGAACAATGTCAGTTTTTATAGAAGAATAAATTCTGTGGATGGAAATTTGCATTTTAAAATATATTTGAAAGAAAAGCATTGTGTATTTACACAATAATACCAGTCCAATGTGAAAAAATGTCACTCCTTACTCGGAACCCTAACCCTACTCTTAAACCTACCCATACCTCAACCTCAGTAACAGCAAATATGAATCTTGAGAAATTTATGCAGAACAACATATTGTAGTTATACAATATAAACATTGTGCATGTATCCGTACATAATAGTTAAAGACACCTAATGTAAAGTGGGAACTCCCTTTATGTCCTCTCTTTAGGTGACAAAAGTAGTTGCATAATCACCTAAGAGGCAAAAATTGGTGCACTTGCTTGAAAACAACTATGTGTCTAATAGCCTCTGCCACACAGTGCAGCTATTTGCACCCCAGTAGTCTGGTGGCACCACAGAAATATACAACAAACTAAACAGTAGATGTCGCAGCAGTGGCGTGGGGTTTAAAGACCATAGAAATACATACATAGATGCCTCATTCGGCTGGTTAGGATATGTTGACCGCATTGCCATCTTGGAGCAGTTAACAAGGAGAGTTGGTTAAATGCATTGTATGCAAATAATATATGCCACTATTTGCACTGGGATGTAAATACTGTAGCATATACCATTATATGCACCAAGGTGCAAACAGCATCTGGCTAAAAATAAAGGAATTTACAATAAACAACAGATGTGTTGGTCTTATTATTGCTGCTAAATTAAAAATAGTCACAAATGATCACAATGGTCTCAAAGTTTAGCACAAAATTCAAAAGAACAGGTGCGGTCTCAGGAACATCTGAAACAAAGAGTTTGTAATGAGATACTGACATGTATCAAAACAAAACCACTCACCCAGTTTTTTACTAAATTAACTCCTAAATGCATGATACATAAAAAAGTTAAAAGCACACTTTTGGCATGCACATGTGATTTCTGGATCAAAACAACATCAATTGCGTAACAGCAGAATGTCTTGACATTTACGCACAAGCAAGCTTATTTTATACAAAAATAGACATCTGATTCAAACGGTCAAGGTTAGACCATTGTGAAACTTCATCAAAATAGAAAGAGTATTTTGATGACTCAAGGACTCAGAGAGTCAGGTGGGAACTGGGTTTGAGTAAGAACTGCAACAGGAGAATGATATCAACATATTCCACTCACTGCATGTACTGTACACTGATCAGCCACTACATTAAAACCACCTGCCTAATATCATGTAGGTCCCACTCGTGCTGCCAAAACAGCTCTGACCTGTCGAGGCATGGACTCCACAAGACCTCTGAAGGTGTCCTGTGGTATCTGGCACAAAGACGTTAAGAGCAGATCCTTTAAGTCCTGCAAGTTCCATGGTGGGGCCACTATGAATCGGACTTGTTGGTCCAGCACATCCCATAGATGCTCAATCGACTAGAAATCTGGGGAATTTGGAGGCCAAGTCAACACCTTGAACTCTTTGTCATGTTCCTCAAACCATTCCTGAACAATTTTTGCAGTGTGGCAGGGCACATTATCATGCTGAAAGAGGCCACTGCCATCAGGGAATACCATTGCCATGAAGGAGTGTACGTGGTCTGCAACAATCTTTAGGTGGGTGGTATGTGTCAAAGTAACATCCACACGAATGCCAGGACCCAAGGTTTCCCAGGAGAACATTGCCCAGAGCATCACACTGCCTCTGCCGGCCTGCCTTCTTTCCATGGTGCATCTTGCTGCCATTTCTTCCCCAGGTAAACGACGCACACGCACCTGGCCGTCCACGTGATCTAAAAGAAAATGTGATTCATCAGACCAGGCCACCTTCTTCCATTGCTCCATTGCTTCATGGTCCAGTTCTGACACTCACGTGCCCATTGAAGGCGCTTTTGGCGGTGGACAGGGATCAGGATGGGCCCTCTGATCGGTCTGTAGCTACGCAGCCCCATACACAGTAAGCTGCGACGCACTGAATGTTCTGACACCTTTCTATCATGGCCAGCATTAAGTTTTTCAGCAATTTGTGCTACAGTAGCTTCTCAGTGAGATCAGACCAGACGGGCTAGCCTTCGCTCCCCACACGCATCAATGAGCCTTGGTTGCCCATGATCCTGACGCCGGTTCACCGGTTGTCCTTCCTTGGACCACTTTTGGTAGGTACTAACCATTGCATTCTGGGAACACCCAACAAGACCTGCCGTTTTGGAGATGTTCTGGCCCAGTCATCTAGCCATCACAATTTGGCCCTTGTCAAAGTCGCTCAGATCCTTACGCTTGCACATTTTTCCTGCTTCAACACATGAAATTCAAGAACTGACTGTTCAGATGCTGCCTAACATATCCCACCCCTTGACAGGTGCCATTGTAACGATATAATCAATGTTTTTCACTTCACCTGTCAGTGGTTTTAATGTTGTGGCTGATTAGTGTATGTCACAGCTGAGCCCACAGGCTTCCTCACGGAGATCTTCTGAGCCTCGCACTCTGCTGACGAGCAGTAGTTCCTCTGTGAAGCAACACAAACTGATTAATATGGTGCCACATACCAAGAAAAGGTTGACACTTAAATATGCTAATGCTGCCACTAATTGTGTCCAGGGGAATTTACACTGAAATTCCAAAAAAGACCTGAGCTAGGGATTTATATCTGAGCTGAGTGTACAGTATACAGCACCTGTCATGAGATAAGGTTTAGAGCAGGGAAATTTGGCTTTTGACAGATCTCACAATTATAATGAGAGAAAGTTAATAAGAAATCAAACTTTTGCCATTTTTTTTCCTTATTTAACCTTGTGCAACTCCCATGCTGATCTAGGCTGGTTTATGCTGGTTCAACCAGTATAATGTTTTTTTCTGGTAATGCTGTTTAACAAAAGAAGTCTTGCTAGTTAAGCTAGTCAAAATTCCATGTTGGAACACTAGTGCATCAGTATCTCAAGATGTTGACCAGCATTCAAAACACAATAAATGCTGGTGACCAGCTATGCTGTTTTTGTTTTTTGTTTTTTACAGCATATGCCGAGATCCTGATCCAGGCTAAGCGCACATGTATGTAGTCTTGAGAGCTCTCAAGACAAAGACAATGAGATCAAGACTGCATCTCTGGCTACATTGAGTTGTAACATCTTTTAAATGAATGGGAGGTAATGAACTCAAGCATCACTGAACTATTGATCAAGGTTATCGATCTTGAACAATTATCTTTCCTCTAAGATGTCGATCCAAGGAAACTTGGGTCAAAAGGTCATCTTTGAGCCATTATCCTTAATGATGTGACACCTGATGAAAGATCAAGCTTTTATAATCTGTTCCCTCTCTCATATCAATCCCGAATCGCGTGGGTTGCCCCTGAATTGAAACACCTGTACTTATTTCTTCCCTATCTGTTTTCAGAGAGAGCAATTTGTTGCCGTTTTGGCTTGGCATTTTTATTGATGGCTTTGCCAATACCATTTTGTACCACATTAATCTGCACTTTGTTCCACACACTATCCTGTTTCCCTGTTCGCATTTTCCTTTTTTCCCAAACTTTTTAATTTCCAATGATGGCCTCTGCAATGGCAACAAATGGACATAAAAATAATCACCATTGTCAGTACATCATTTCAAAACTTCTCAGCACTCTTGGTTTTCACAAAAACAGAAATTCTGTCCTTGGGGAATTTTCCCATTCACCATGTTTATTTTGTAGCATGCTTCCAAATAAAGCATTCTGCTCTCTGGGAAGGAAATTGCCTCATTTGACATTATCCTGGTAATTGTTTGTGGACCATGGAATCAATCCCAGTTATTTCATTGTGACCACAGTAATGTGAGGCTGTAAACGTCAGATATTTTTTTATTGAATGTTTTTTTTATTTTTCCAGGAGTGTTGGTTATTCATGTTTTTGAGACGTTACAGACATAACTGCTGTTTTTCTGTCAAGCTGCAGTGGAACAATGTGTATTGGGAAACACAAATAAAAAAATAAAAAAAACTATGCAAATAAAAATGAATTGACTTTTATGTTACAATGTTTTTGTTTTCTACTTTGGCAACAAAATCTCAATGTTCTCTCTGTGCACTGTCAACCAAACAAGCGATAGCCAGTGCTGAAGCATTTTACCAATCAGAAATTATCATAAATAATTATGATTCAAAGTAATGAGCAGCATCATCCAATCACTGCCAACCATGTTAAAATAAAATTATACATTATAAATTCAGAATCTATGTACTGGTGACCATTGTCCCATGTCTGCCAAACATGTTGAGTGGTCCAAACATCATCTGCAGCCTGAAACTGAACTTTCAGTCAGAGTGAATGAACTTGACTGCATGGGAAAGCTACAGGAAACTCCCTTGCTGCCTATTTGATCTATATATCCTCCAGGGTGCTGTCTGTCTACACTGGCTCAGAACAGTTCGTAATGCACCTTATTTTCATCTCCATATAAAGCCTCTGAAAGCAACATTTTTCATCTTTTGGATAAACCTTTTGATTCTCAATGTGAAAATGCACAGTAAATATATGATATCTGAGGAAAAATAGCACTATTGTCTACTATTGTGGTCATTGTGTTTAGCAGCATGGCGTTTCGCGATAAATCTCAAATAGGTTTCAATGTAAAAACATGATTAGGTTTATTACCAGATGTAGATTTTTTGGCATTTCTGCCAAAGACACACTGTGATTGGCGCCATGTTGTTTTGTCACATGACTCCGTGTGTCAGAAAGCTATCCCTTTAATAACAGCCCAGAGCATTCTAAACTGAGAACAGTCTGTTTAAATTCATTAAAATCATGCTTTGCGTATAGCGAAGTAAAATTACAACAACCACATATGTGTACGCGGGGTCTCATGAGGTTGAAGACCGTTGAAAGTGTTGATATCTTTGTGAGAAATAATAAGTTAACTTAAGGTTTTAAAAGAGAAGTAAACAAATTAAGGATAAAGTCAAACCTTTCTTTGTACAAATTAAATAGATTTTAGACAAAATTCCATTTGTATGTTTTTGTTGGAATGCATTAGAATTCATTCAAATAGAACCCTTGATACTAAGCTGTAATAAGACACTAAGATAGAATGTATGAATTTTCTTTAAATTCTTCATATGACTTTTAAGTTACATGCAAACAATGTTTCTGAAAGATATTACTTAAAGAGAGCACATAAAAGGAGAACAACAAAGGACCTACGCCAGAGCCTTGTGGCACACCATTATTTATTTGTGTCAGGGACAGCTTTCAGGGGCCCAGCTACTGTGGGGGGCCCAAGAAAGATAGATCAACACCCCTGATAGTGCAGCACCTCCTGCTACGAGGTCCGGAGATCACATGCCGGAGATCGCGTGCATGCATTGCCTGCGACAAATACCAGCGCACCAATATATACCGTCACGAGCAAGCCACCCGAGTCATCCAAGAAAAAATAAGGCTCTACAGTGCAAGAAAATGTGAGGAATTTGTTTGCATACAAATGTGGAATATAATTTTCACCAGAGCGACATCTGACACCTAACTTTAAAACTCATGACCTTATAATAACGTCAGAATAAAAACTCCCTAATTTATCTCACCTCATATACAATTTACGTTCCACACTGCGATGAAAAAAATAAAGATAAAATCAAGGACGACTGACAAATGTGTGTCTGGTGAAACATATCCATTTGACTAGTTATCACTGAGCTACTGAGCATCACCTAGAAGTATGCTGGTGATACTTGCATCAAGTATGTTGCGCACTCATGCACAGCACATAAACTCGGTTTGAATATTCTTTTAGACTGGGATGAAATTAAACAAACAATAAATCTTTTTTACTGAGAGATCAATCTAGATCAAAACCAGGCTTCTCCCTCTATATGACATTTTTTAAGCATAACATCAGCAGATTACATCAGACTACACAGTAAAATAAGTTGGGGCATGAAAAGGGTTCTCGTGTTTCTCTGTTTTTGTGCAACACCAAAATGGTGGTAGTAGTAGTAGTAGTAGAAGTCATTGTAGAAAGAGTAGAAAAAGAAGTTTAATTTACACAGTGCCTTTCCAGCGCTCAGTGTTGCTTTACGACATAGTCATTTGAGTCAGCTCATCTAAAAAACAGAAAGGTGGAAAGGTTGTAATCATCTGGCGATTAAAAAAACCCATAAATTCGAATTTTGTGGCTCATTATAAGCTAGAGTCCTTAACGTTAAAATAGTCATTCTCTTCCAGGAATATGGATCAAAAATACTTATGATTCATCTTGCACAAGCCCTTCGATTTGTCCCACCCCAACCTATCATTCTAATTTAAGCAGGGTGAATATTAGATCAATCTCTTCAACACTTTGAATTCTATTTGCATATTACTATTAATAGCATCATTATCATAGGGTGTTTGCACTAAAGCAAAAAGTTGTTTATTCCCAAACTGTGTAGACCTGAAGTTACTAAATATACATTAAGAGGACTCTCTTAATGTCTCTTCTAAAGGGGAACAGCTTGCCCAGGCTTGAGAACAAAGCCTCAGTCAACCCCCTAAGCCCAGATTTAAAGCTACTGCATCCTATTAACCTAAGACAGACCAAGTGCAAAACTAGTCTGCTGCAGTATAGGCCTAATATCATTAAACATTCTGTGACTTATCAAGTTGGTAGGAAAAGTTGTGTAGAAATATCATCTTGTCTTAATCAGGGTTTCTGCAGGTTTTATACTAAATTCAGGACATTTTTAAGACCAACTAAAGGAAATATAAGTAATAAATTCAAGGGAACACAATGTCATCGCATCATTCTCTAAATGTAAATGCCTGGGGAGCACAAAAACAGTCCTATATACTGTATAGAGAAGTAACACTTCAATGGATGTCACTGCCGTTTAATAGTGTTTAAACAAACCCAAAAATATACATCAAAGCTCTGGAATACAATATTAGTGATCATCACCAATCAGGTAAAAACAAGATTTTATTCAAATACATTTTGGTCATGAAGCATGTGGTCAGATGATTTTCTTTATTTGATTCTTTTACTTACATATTAGGCTTGAAATCAATAATAATCAGTTATGCAATCATATTCATATATCCACATTTATGTACTAATTTCTATATACATTCGTATCATCACCGTACTCCATACATTCATGCTGTACACTGTATATTCAACATATACGCTGGAATATTATGTTGTTCTCTTTGTATGACATTGTATGAGTTTGTGCAAACTCTCTGACCTCCAGAGACCTCAGAGTTGGAATCAAATAGACCTTAGTGTCTGGTTTTTATTATTCATTGCTCATCTTGATGAGCTCAGTAATCTTTGATACATATCTATAACAAACATGCACAAGGGGGTCTGTTTTGGACTTTGACTTAACCACAGTTTTTGCTCAACACCCTGAGTTATTGCCCAACATCACACAGAACTCTTGCACATAAAAACAGGGAATTAAAGAGCCTTACAAGTCTTTGGTTGGCAGACTAATCTCTCACTCTTTGCTCTCCTGCATTTGAGGCCTCAGATCTATACTTTTGACTTTTTCTCATTTACTTAGTTCCTTAGATGAGACAATACTCTGTATTATTAGTTGTGTGCCATGACAGTCCTTGGGTATATCTTTAGATTTACTCAACATTTATAATCAAACAATTTATTAATGTATCGTTACGTTTATTAAATATTGTTATTTTGAGTTTAATTTTTACAATAGTGGTTATTCCTTCTACAAATCATCTGATTTATCAAGTTCTTTCCATCTTTTGGATCACTCTGCACCAGGTCATTAAATCTGGAAATGTGGATTATCATTTGAACTGGCTGATGATAGTGAAACATTATATATGGCTTATATGGGTATCCTTGAAAACCACATGACTCAAGAAATCCACAGACACCAAATTTGTGATTTTATGTCATATGGTAAAAAGTTACCAACATTAAAGCTTTTAACATTTCTTGACCCATATGTGGCGCTGTCAGTCTGGAGATTATTTTGAGTCATTGTTTAGGCAAATAGGGCAAAGTTTGGATGAAAAGTAGCAAATAAATGATAAGTCATAATTCAAGATGGCGGCCACTGTAATGGGCAGAGTTTTAATTTAAGCAGTCCATTTGTCTCATCAGGAGCAGCACAAATACATGCCAAAAGAATGTCGTTTCTTGGGTATTTCAAGCCTTGCCACTTACAAACTTATCCCAGGCTCTTCTGAAACTAATGGGAAATACATGCATATACATTTGTTTTGACTTTATTTCCTTTTAATAATAATCCACATTCAACATAAATGTTTAAAAACAAACTTTTTCCAAATGGATTTATAAAAAAAAGAAAAAAAAAAAAGTATTTGCCCTTTCAGATCACCAAGTAGAGCAAATGTATTTTGACCATTTCAAAACTAGTAAACCAATGAAAGCAATACTTCTTGGATTTTTGGTAAAACAGAACAAAATTTCCTAATATATTGAAGAATTACATGGAATATTCACAATCAAAAAAAATCAAAGTACAGATAGCCTTACACTTTGCATTAAAGTATTGTTCCCGGTCATTAGGATATGAAGGAATATCTCATTCTAACCCATGAAGCCTTTATGTAAATTCTAATCAACCATTTTCATGTACCACTTTTACCAATTGCATTTACGCAGTGAACATCAACGTACTACTCTTCATAGAACAGAAGACAAACATGTTTCACAAACATTTGAAAATTAAAATTTAATGTAAAAAATGTTAACAAAAAAAAAAAAAAAAAAAAAAAAGGAATCTACTCCAAAACATTTTTGACAAAGCAGTCATTTTATTCATATCAGATTGCCACCATTTTTAATGGTTTTCGTTTATCCAAGCTCATGTTTTACAGAAATCCCCAAAAGAGAAAACATCAAATAGAAAACAGGATTCCAACAATCTCCTTTTGAATCTGCCTTGCTTACCAGCTGCTTTAATACAAATCTACGTAGAAAACATTAAAGGGCCAACCCAAACATCCAAATGTCCTCTCGCCAACCCTGACCTGTAGACACTTTATTTTATCTATGGTTGGAAGAGACTAGAAATCATATTGGTGTCAGCAGAAGGTGAAGTAGATTAATATGTAAAGTGCTTTCATGGGCTGAGAGGAACAAGGGGTGAAGTAGTCCATTCTTGGCAGATTTTGGAAGGATCTTGACAGTCTTGATGAGCTGAAAAATGGATGGCCAGCGATCTCCTCAGAACCTCAGATGGGACTTGTGTTTGACCATATATCTGTAAGGGAGAGAGGGCTAGTGAGCTAATGCGCTGACTCTCAAACTTGTCATTATGGACAACAATTTCTTCATTAAAATTAACAGAACTATATGTAGACACTATAATTTGGTGGTTTCTGACCTGTCCAGTGTTTCCCAGAAGCGCAGGAAGATGGGCCGGTCAAGATGTCTCTTGTGGTGGCTCAGCTCCAGCACAGTCACATCCCACTTCTGCACATTTGGGTCTGTACGTGCCTCGTCGTACTTCAGATGAAAGGCTCGGACTACACAAACAATAACACTACATGAGAAACTTGTTTCTGTACATACTGAACGAGGCTGGAATTAAATGGCTGGACAGGACTTCCTAAATAAATAAATGCATGCTGCGTTTCCCCAGACCAAACTCACTTTTGGCAAAAATATCCACAGGGGATCCATCAGGCAGAAGCCATGGCCAGCCCTTGAACTGCCAGGCAGGACCCTGCACAAAGACTGCCACTACACGATCCCTGTAAACAAGCAATAACCACATACACAGCATTTCAAGAGTGAAAATTATGCAAAAGAAAAAAGTAGCATCTACCTCAATCCAATATAACATTTTAATACAACCCTAATTCCCAAAATGTTGGCACATATGGAAAATGTTAACAATTTTTTTTGTTTTTTTGATTTGTTCATTCTTTTTGTTTTGTGCTATATTGAAAGCACTACAACAACACTTTATTTTGTTTTATCTTGTATTAGTATTATTATTATTTTTATTATTATTATTTGTAAATAAACACCAATTTCAAAATCACATTATTTCACCACATTCCAGAATAAATTGTGATGGGCAATTTTAGACTAATAACAATTTGACAAGTTGAAATATCAAGGTGACGTGAAACAAGAGACATAAAACAGATAAGGCAATCATGTTAGTGTATAAGGAGCCCAGTCCTTCAAGAGCAAGGATGACTTGAGGCTCTCTGATTGGCCAACAGACCCATCAGCAAATAATCCTGTGGTTTGGGATAAATGTTCACCAAACACAAATTGAAAAGACAAATTTTACCCTCTACAGTGCACAATAAAAGTGCACATGAAAGACTCGGGCAAATCTCAGGGAGTACATGACAAGGCTGAAAACCACTTTTGAATGCATGTGATCTCCGATACCTCAGACATCACAGCCTAAAAAAAAGAAGTCATGCATCTGTAATGCATATCGTGACATGGACTTGGGAACACTGTTGTAAACCTTTGTCAGTCAACACCATTTGCCACTGCATCTACAGATACAAGTTCAGGCTTCACAATGCAAAAGCAGAAGCCATACATCAACACTGTCCAGAACCGCCGCCAACATCTCTGGGTTCTGTCTCATCGGAGATGGAAAGTAGAACAGCGGAATAGTGTTTTATTGAATTGTGCTCCAACGAGTCCACATTGCATATAGTTTTTGGGAAAAAACTGAAACAGCCATCATGCTCTCTGGGCCAAAGAGGAAAAGGACCATCCAAGCTGTTATCAGTGGCGGGTGTCGGTCATATGAAGGTGTGTCAGTACTCATGGCATGGGCAGCTTACACATTTGTGAGGGTACCATTAATGCAGAAAGATATGTACACATATTGGAGCAACATATGCTGCCATCCAGCACTGTCTTTTCCAGGGACATCTCTGCATTTTCCAGCAGGACAACGCCAAACCACACACTGCCTTGATTACAAGTGCATGGCTGTGTAAGCGGAGTGTGTGTGCTAGATTGACCTGCCTTCAGTCCTGACCTGTCTGAAGCATTATGAAGTGCACAATACTGCAATGAAGTCCCCAAACAATTTCACAGATTAAGATCTGCATAATGAATGGGGGGAAATTCAATGTAGTGCTTCAATGAAGCACATGGTGAATCAAACTGACAGATCATACTTTTTTGTTTTATAAGCAATTTCCACACTGTCCCAACATTTTTGGAATTGGGGTAGTATATTTTGCATGATGGTAAGCTTTCTAACTATCAAATATAAGGCTTCCTTGGCTAGGGTGCTTTCATTTATTCAGAGAAAAAAGCTTCTTCCATTGTATAAATTCAGCTTTAGATGTCTCTTTATACAATTTCACATCAGTCACTTATGAGGCTCCATTTCAGTTGTCTTACAAGGCAGCCGCCTATGTAGGCAGTAGACCGCAAAGGAATTCATTAGGTTTTGGAGCAGAGCTATTAGAAGGGTAACTAAACCACTGTAGTTTTGTCAAATCAACATTCAATGGCATTCAACAAATTACTGAAGTGTTAACAGTGGTGAAATCTACTAAAAATAAAAAGGTAAAACATTTAACATGTACACAGACAAATCCTGTTGGTTTACATGATTTTAAACACTGCTTGTAGACCTGTCAGATAGCATGAAAGTTCAGGGGTGTGTATTATTTGTTGGGCATACCAGTCCTGTGGGGCGAGTTTGAGTGGCTGGTCGATCACCCTGTAGGGAACTGTGACAGTGAGTGTGGCACTGCCCGGCTGGACCTGATCTTTACGTCTCTGTAACAGAACCTCATTGTCTCTCTGAATGCCCTGCTTCTTCTTCTCCTCCGGCGTGACAAACCTGTCAAGAGAAGCACTGGGCTCAGTAATATGAACAAAACAAATACCAAATGGAGTTATGTAGTGTGAACTCAATTCCTCACTTTAACTAAAAACTCACACCGGGCAACCCTAGTCCATTGGACTTTGTGTGATTGTGATAAATTACGTGTATTGAATTTCTGTATATTTTTGGCAAAAAAATAATTATACTGTTGTATACTGGTCTATTTCACAGATACCTTCAGTCAACAGATAACATTCCTTGTCACTGAAAGACCCAATGTCCCTTGTCCATATCACCCTCAAAGAGTCAAAAGATTAAGGACTATCATTAGATAACAATGAATAAGTCAGAGATCTTCCTCTTAAGCGTGGAGGAAAAATTCTTGTTTTTCTACTTCAGTAAGAGTAAATCATATGTTACTTTCTCTTATTTGTGACTCTATAAAGTGCCGTAGTTGAAGTAACTTCATTAAAATCATTAAAGGGATAATTCAATTCCTGTCTTAACTGCTGAAATTATTTAATTTCACCATCTTTAAATAAATGGCCAAACTCTCCAACACACCACATGACATCCAGGCCTTAAGCACAATGTTCTGTAGTGAAAGGGGAAGATCAGGGTTGAGCGCAGTGAGAGATTTAGGAGATAACTTATTTGGAATAGTTAAGTATTCCCTAACATCATTCCACACCAGAAGAGAATTTGCCACACTGAAATGATCTGACAGAAATTGAATCCTTTGTATGTTAGAAATGAATGGCAAAGACCATAACAATCTTGGATAACACAATGAAGACTCAATCCCAAACCAAATGGAATCACATCTTTCGAGAAACCAACTTAACATGCGTTTAATTTGAGCAGACTAATGATATAACTAAATAAAGATTGGGAAGCAAAGCCCCACCCAATTCTCTCGGCTTCATCAAAATGGACAGTTTAAGTCTGGCTTTTTTTTTTTTTATTCCAAATATACCTTGTAATTGAAGAATTTATCCTTTTGAAAAAACGTGTAGTCAAACACCATGGTAGACACTGGAAAAAAAAGTTTAACTTGGGAAGAAAGTTCATTCGTATGACACCAATTTTGCCGAAAAAAAGATTTGACCAATCTGATCAATTCGGTTAAATTTTGGTAATTTTAAAAAATTTTTAATGCCTTGTAAGTTTGCATTGGATCTCACGATTACAGCCAGAGGTTCATTTACATTACATTTATGCATTTGGCAGACGCTTTTATCCAAAGCAACTTACAGAGCCCTTATTACAGGGACAATCCCCCCGGAGCAACCTGGAGTTAAGTGCCTTGCTCAAGGGCACAATGGTGGTGGCCGTGGGGTTTGAACCAGCGACCTTCTGATTAGCAGCCCTGTGCTCTAGCCACTACGCTGCCACTACGCCACCACCACTCCACTAAGGTTCAATAACCAGAGAAAACAAAAGTGGTGAGAGAGAGCAGCCTTGATGACTATTTACTGAGAAAGTATTAGATAAAACTTCATTGGTGTTGATCATGGCCATAGGTTTAGAATATAAAAAAGTCTGACCAAATCAATAAACTTAGGTCCCAGCCCCACCTTCTCCAGCACTGCGAAAAGAAAGGGCCACTCGACCCAGCCAAATGCCTTTTAGGCATCGAGAGATACAATAAATGGCAGAGTCCCTCGTCCTGTTTAAATGATCTACTATATTCAGCGCTCTAAGAATATTATCAGTACCATATCTAGACTTCACAAACACAGTCTGGTCTAGATTAATAATATGAGGCAAAACAGTTTCAAGCTGCCGAGCTAATGATTTGGCTATTATTTTATAATCCACATTGAGTAGATTAATTGGACGATATAAGGAACATTTTAAAGGGTCTTTATCTTTCTTCAAAAGCAAATTAATAACAGCCATTGACCAAGATTCAGGCATAGAATCAGTTTCTAAGAGACTATTTTTTGCTGGCATTAAAATTGGGCAAAGCTCAGTCCAGAACTGCATATAAACAGAAACCCATCCGGGCCAAGAGCTTTGCCTGATGGTATTGATTGAATAGCTTGCCAGATATCGTCCTGTTAAAAGGAGCATTTAAAAGGAGTTTAATTTTCAAAACACTGTGAAGAGGACACTCGTGTTTTTCAGCAGATCCTCGCTGGTACCACTGTACACAGATGTATATAGCAACCTATAAAAGTCAGAAAAAGTGCCATTTATACTCAAGGTGTCATAGGACACGCAGCCGTCAGATGTCTTAATTGCCATTATAGCTTTTTCATTCTGCTCCCTTTTTAAGTGGTAAGCAAGCACATGACAGGGTCCGTTTCTGGACTCAAAATATCTCTGCTTACTAAAAAAAATTATAATTTCTTAATGTGTTCAGTATGTTCTAAATTAAGATTTGCCCTGGCATTATTTAAAAACAAAAAAATTATTAGGAGTTGACCATTTGTGTTATTTTTCAAAGTGGAATCACATCGGCTTCTAAAGCTTTCCTTTTCTGAGTTCTGATTTCTGAGGAGTAAGCAATGAGATGCCTCGTAGTGTAGCTTTGGCAGCATACCATTTAAATCGCAGAAGAGACAATCTGACTGTCTTGCCACAATGAATTATCTTCTGTCTAAGGAACGGAAATCGTTAGAGCTAAAAAATGAAGTATTGAACTTCCAGTCAGATGAATTGGGAGTTGATATACTGATATCAATATCTAAGTATACTGGGCTGTGATCAGACAGCAATTTACACTATGTATACACTTAGAAGGTCTAAAAAACAATTATAATCCAGCCTTGAGTATGAATTATGGGGATGAGAGTAAAATGTACAATCCCTACTTCTATGATACAACACCCTCCAGATATCCACCAAACCTATATCCTTACAGGCACTCCTGAGAGTATGTGAAGATTACAGTTTGTTTTGATCTGTAGGGGATTTATACAAGTTTCCATCAAGCACACAATTAAAATCACCTCCTAAAAATCTAACGCTCTTACAATGTTGGTTGAATTTTAAAACCACATGTGACAAATCTGGGACAGTCTTCGATTGGAGCATACACGTTCAGTACAGTAACATGCAATCCAAAATTACAGCCAGAGATCAGCACAAATCTACCCTCCAAATCAGATTCACACAAAACAATGCAACAAAATGCTACAATTTACTTTAAAAAAAAAATAAAAAATTGCAATATGTTAAATAACCATAATGTTAATTAAGACTTTATGATTACAGCTGTAATACAATAATACATACAGAACAACCACTTTTATTGTTTGAATCAATCATATATCTCTCTAAACACTGCGTGAAATTTTTATTTTGGCATTATTTTATTCAGTTGGTATGAATGAGTTGAAAACAGTTTGCTTAATCTCATTCAATATCTGGATAATTGCTGCAATATCATAGAGGATACATTTCCTCATCTATGTTATTGCATTATATTATTTTTGTACAGTATGTTAACTTAATAGCCAAAATACTTGGACATACATGAATGAGAATAAACCTGAAATAGGAATGTGTTTCAGTCACAATGCACATTATGTAGTTTAGAGAAATGATTGAGACAATTAGGATTTTACAAATGGCTATTTCTATTTAAATGAATGTTGTATTCTTAAAATGTTTTATTCATCCAAGAATCGTCTTGCAGCAATGCAGGTCTTTGGTATTTTGAAGCTTCTAGTGTAGGACCTGTGAGGAGACAGTTTCTCAAACTAGAGACTGATTTATTTGTCTTTGTTGTGCATCTGGCCGTCCACTTCCCTCTCTAGCCTGGTTAGAGATAATTTTTTCAAAACCGTAATGCATGGAATCGCTTTCATCTATCTTAAACAATAGACTTTAGGAGAAAATGGAATTTCAGGAGAAATAAGTTTCTTTTTGCCTATTTTTAAAACCAAAATTTGACTAGCAAGGGAAAAGCAACTTGTAAGAACTCAATACCTCAGCAAATAGGGAAAATCCCACTGTATTGTGATTTCCGCATGGTAGCACAACCATTTTCAATTGTTCTAATAATAAGAACATTTTCTTGAGTACCAAATTAGCACTTTAGAATGCTTTTGTAAGGAATTGGTGACAGTATATGTTTGCCATCATGGGTAAAGGGAATTTTTTTTTTTTTTACAATTATTTAAACTTAAAACAATTATTTGAAACATTAATAATAATAAAGTGCAATTAATTATTTTGGCAATATATTTTGATCACTATAATGCACCCTTGGTGAAAGGAAGCAAAATTTTCTTTCAAGAACAAAAATGTCTGTGTTCCAAAAATGGAAGCGTATATCCTATATAAAATATAATTTTAATAAAGTAACTTGTAACGTAATTACTTGAGAAGTTTCAGCAAACTATTTATTTACTCTTACTTGAGTAATAATATTTCTCATATTTCTACTTGTACTCAAGTTAATTATTTATTCAATAGCAGTACTTTTACTTAAGTAAAAAAAAACAGCACTCTCCAGCACTGCAAAGCACCAGGCGGACACCATCTGTAACCATTAACAACAGCTGCTCTAACCACCCAGACACAAGGCATTTTCACATTTAGACCATGTGTGGAAAACTTAATCACTCCGGGAAACGTTCGGAAAACCTATATAATCCGCTAAGCAATGAAATTTCATATTTACATATAGTTAATGGAGCCAATATCAGCACTTATTCAAGAGATTAAGGGCAGTTAATAGCCAATTCATGAGCAATAAACACAAAATGAATGAAATCCTAATAAAACGAACCATCTTTCTTGGAGTGTATTCTGAAACATCAACCTCAAATGCATCCCAAAGCATTTCCCCTTTCAATTTCAGTTCCCTATTAGTGCAAGGCACATCTAGTCTGATGCGTAAAGAGCTTAATCAATTATCAAGGGAAATCAGGGCCCTCTCTGGATGGCTACATGACAAAGCTGCCATGCTGGACAATCGACAGACCTTCATGATGATGAGACAGCTGTCAGGGCATAGAGCACATCAAATATCAGACAGATGAAGTTGAGCGAGCAAAAGTTCATAACATTGTCAAAGAATAATGGACATTCAACGGAGCTTTAGATTGCCTGTTTTGGCAGAGGGGATTAGACTAACTAAATGGGACTAACATTCTGATTAATATTTAAATAATTCTGTAACCCATGCACTAATCTAACTAAAAGGAGATATAGTGAGTCAATGCCTTTACAATGTGCCTTAATAAGGAATCACACTGTTTACCAAATCCAATTGTTCATGGACTGCCTGGAGGTGGTTAATTAAATTTTTTTCCTAATGATTCTAGAACTTGTGCTATAAGTCAGAAGTTTACATGCACCTTAGCCAAATACATTTAAACTCAGTTTTTCACAATTCATTTAATCATAGAAAACATTCCCTGTCTTAAGCCAGTTAGGATCCCAACTTTATTTTAAGAATGTGAAATGTCAGAATAATAGTAGAGAATGATTTATTTCAGCTTTTATTTCTTTAATCACATTCCCAATGGGTCAGAAGTTTACATCAAGAAGTTTATATCAATATCGGACTCGTTTTACTGTGGATATAGATACTTGTCTACCGGTTTCATCCAACATCTTCACAAGGTCCTTTGCTGTTGTTCTGGTATTGATCTGCATTTTTTGCAGCAAACTACGTTCTTCTCTAGGTGACGATGTTTTTCCTGAGCGGTTTGATGGCTGTGTGGTCCCATGGTGTTTATACTTGCGTACTATTGTTTGTACAGATGAACGTGGTACCTTCACGAGTTTGGAAATTGTTCCCAAGGATGAACCAGACTTGTGGATTTCCACAATTTTTTTCTGAGGCTGATTACTTTTGATTTTCCCATGATGTCAAGCAGAGAGGCACATAGTTTGAAGGTAGGCCTTAGCAATTAGCTAATTGTATAAAGCAGTGGTTCCCAAACTTTCAGTTATGCCCCCCTATGCTAATCGAAAAAGCACTCAAAAGCGCTCCTAGCACTCGCAATACTTTGCATTTGGTTAATATAACGTCCATCTTCAACTTATAAGAAAAGCAGAACCATGTTAGAGCAAATATGGCTGCAAATTGCAAGCGGAACAAATGGTGTGGTTTGGAATTTCCAAGTCACTATTTTTACCCAGCTAAAAAAATGGTTAATTTCTCACACCGGCCTATAAGCAGACTCTATGGCAGCACTGCCTGCGTCTTTTGCTGAGAAGACAATCCCAGAAACAATGAAACAAGATGAGCAAAATAAAATCATCAAGATGGCTGATGAAGTAGACACATGTTGATTAAGAATATCCTAATATATACCGAATGTGAAGTGTAGAAAAATTCAAATCTATTTGAAAATGTATTTTAACACAATTTTAAATGTTAGGGGTTGACCAGCACACTTACTTCAAGTCTTGTAAGAGATCCTTGGCATTGAGCATTGTGATTAAAGATGTTGTGGCTGCAGGAATGATGATAATGGGAGTTCTTGAACCTGAAAAATAAATAAATATATAAAACACCCCCACAAGAAAAAAAAAAAGTGAAAATGACTAAAAAGAAGAAAAAACCAAAACAGATTATGCAGTGTATGTTCAGCACTGATTAACCTCTCCACAGGGTTAACACAATTTTTGACCAATAAATTACACTGTCAGAAAACATGTGCAAAAATGTTACCTTTAGGGGCACAACAGCTAGTCACTGGGGCAGTCCCCTCAAAAGATACACCCACTGTAACCTTAAAATGATAATCGGAACGTATTTGTCCCTTAACTGTCCTGAAAGGGTACATATTAGTACCCCAAATGTCCTATCGGTCCCTAAAAGGTGCATATTAGTTCATCAAGGCTTAAAGAAGGTACAGCGGGAGTACCTTTGAAGGTACTGCCCCAGTGACTAGCCGTTGTACCTCTAAAAGTACTGACAGTGTACCATGACCAACCTCATTCCAATTCAGACTGATCCACGGATGAAACGGACCAATGTGTGACCCAACTCAAAAGATTAAAGTTCTCTCTCTCTCTCCCCCTTTCCCTCTCCCCACGACTCCCCTTGTCTCTCCCCCAGGTTCTCAGGAGTGGGGTGGACCACCGGCTGACAGAATGGCCAGAAGAGCCATTCCCCTCCAGAGCTGTGGGGTGGAGTAGGTCAGTCCGATGGCGCCTCGGCCTGAATTGGGCGGGGGAGGAGTGTGATGAGGATGGCGTGGCCGGGCAGTGAGGGTGCATGACCGGCACTGAATCAGCGGAACAGCAGGAGAGCCAGTTCGAGAGAGACACAAAGCTGCTGTGTGTGTGTGTTTGTTTATTTATGCCATTAAAAGTTTTGTTGACTGCTCAGCCGGTTCCCACCGCCTCCTTGCCCATTCTTAACCGTTACATATGTTTTGTCATACATTTTTATTCTATACAAGAGCAATATCTAGAGAATGAAATATTCAAGAGCAAAAATGTCCATGTCTTAAGATGTATTTTTTCCCCAGAAATATCCAGGTTTTTTTTAATAAATCTTCAAGGAGTCTTCATCTCCTCAAGTTGGTTTTCAATTTTTGTTTTATTTTACTAGAGATTGGAAAAACGTATATTTGATATACCAATTAAATATATTGAAACTGCATAGATACACAGTA
This sequence comes from Moxostoma hubbsi, assembly GCA_032164185.1. Classification (NCBI taxonomy): domain Eukaryota; kingdom Metazoa; phylum Chordata; class Actinopteri; order Cypriniformes; family Catostomidae; genus Moxostoma; species Moxostoma hubbsi. Next base: position 6,981,118 of record JAVLUX010000004.1, on the reverse strand, counting down.
TTTCACTTTATCCATACAAAATATTACAAGTTTATTTTATACTACTTTATCAATGTTGTGCAAGACATACCTTTCTTCTGGTTGGGTGGGGGTCTTGCTTGTGAGACTAAAAAAGACAAAGAAACAAATAGCTTCAAATGTATGTACCATTATATATATATATTAAAAAAATGGGATCTTATTTAAAATTAAAAAAAAAAAAAAAATTCTGATTCTACAAACTGAATTTAAATGTATGAGCGGAACTGTAAACGTCACTTAGAATATACCATTCATGACAAAATTTTACTGGTGGTTAAATGTACAGTGTAATAGAAAATGTACAACCCAGTCCGTCAAAGTGACGCATTATACTCCTTGTAGTGCAACCTCTGCTTGTGCATACCCTACATTCACTAAAAGGCTCTGGGCACTTAAATGCAGTCATTGTATAAGCAGGTTCAGAACAAGCTCAACCTGCCTAAACTCATATTTTGAGCATTCAAACCCATAAACAAATATGCAGAGGAAAAATAATATAGAATTCCACCCCTCAATCCAGAAGAGTTCATTAGAAAGTTTATCAATCCATTAATCTAAATCAGAGCAGTGGCAGAAGATGTCACAAGGCGCTGCGAAGGCCATACTTCAGCGTCACCATGGCAGTCAGCCAGAGGGTGTATTAAACTCTGGCATCTGTCAGCGAAAAAGAGCTGGAAAAAAATTGGAAAGAACATCAGAACAGCATTACACGGAGTTGTAGTAGGTTGGGTGGTTAGGTGGATGTTGAGCCTTGGTATCCAGTTTTATTGTTGACAAAAGTGGTATAAGAAAATGTTAAACTAAAGTGGCTTAAAATTATAAAAATATGTTTAATATTTATGTCATATTAAAAATATGACAGTGGAAATAGAAGTGTATAAGGCATGAGGAAAACTGTAATGACTGGATTTTCTGACAGGGGTCAGGGAAAGAAAATGTACATGGCCTGTTTATATGGAGCGTGAATTTGTGCAACAACAAGAGGTTACAATGAAACAATGCAAAAACAAGACTTTTCAATTGTGTAGTGGCCAGACGATATTGGGGTTTTCCATAGCCGCTACGATAACTAGAGGGCAGGGTGGCCAATTGCTGATAAAATCTTGATGTGTGAAATAAGATAATACAATATTTAATGCAGCTTACAGCAAATGAGATGTTCACTTTGGCATTTTTCACAACATGTACTTGCAGTTCACAAAAACTATTTGAAAACACAAATCCAGCATTAGCAATTTACACGTACAAGGCCATTGGTAGATTTTGGCAGACACTTATGTTAATCTGCCAAGTGGGAACAGATATTCGGCTAATGCCGAAAGTCACAATAATGCTGATTAATTGGCCAGTCCATAATAGTCATGAGACAGGCATTCCAGATGGATGATATTGTAGGTATACAATTTAGGCTGCAACTCCTGATTATTTTGATAATTGATTAATCTAACGATTATTAGAATGATTATTCTGTGATAATTGAAATTATTAATTATTGGCTCTTAACCGATTATTCAGCTTGTGCCCTGAAAAAAAGGTTGTATTAAATGAGCTTACTAACAATAAAGAAGGGGGAAAAAATATCACCTTTCAAAAATACCAATAAATGACATTCACTGAATTAAAGGGAGGAAAAAACACTATTAAATTGAATTCAGTTAAGAAATTCACCGCAAAAAAAATCCTATTGTTATCAAGTGTTTGTCTTGTTTTCCATTTAAAAGGTCTAAATATCCTTAAAACAAGATACATTTACTTGGAGCAACATAAGATATTTAGACTTGCTTTAAGAGAATGTATCTTAAATAAAAGTATATTTTGTATACAAGTGTTTTTTTTTTCAATTTGTTATACTTCTGCGAGTGCAGTAAAGACAAAATATACTTCTATTCAAGATATATTCTCTAAAAGCAAGTCTAAATATCTTATATCAAATGACTATTTGACAACAGGGGTCAGGGAAAGAAAATGTACAAGATGTTGTCAATAATGTCGACTAATTGTTTCAGGCTTATATAAGAGTACATGAAAGTACTCTTCCATTACAGTTTGGTAATAACTGGTTCGATTTCGTTCAGGTGCAAAAACATCTCGAAAACTGACAAAATAAAGTCTTGCTTGGAATGAATAGACCTTAAAGAAAAACAATATAAGCCACCTAGACTAATTAAAGGAACAGTACTTTAACAATATTTTCTCAAACTGACTTTTACATGCCAGGTTCTACGTTTCACCGCAGTTTCCTGATGAAGTGAACACTTGAGATGCAACATCAACTGTGAGTTATGTTCACTTTCACACAAATCTACAACGGCTGATTAAGACTTTATTAACACTTATTTTTCGCATTAACTATATCATCTTATTTATATAATAATGAGACATTTTTTCTCCCCAATCTGGAATACCCAATTCCCAATTCTCCACGTGGTGGTGTAGTGACTCACCTCAATCTGGGTGGCGGAGGACGAAATCTCGGTTGCCTCTGCGTCCGAGACATTCAATCCACGCACCTTATTACGTGGCTTGTTGAGAGCATTATCGCGGAGACATAGCGCGTGTGGAGGCTTCACGTTATTCTCTGTGGCATCCACGCACAACTCACCACGTGCCCCAACGAGAACCACATTATAGCGACCACAAGGAGGTTACCCCATGTGACTCTACCCTCCCTAGCAACTGGGCCAATTTAGTTGCTTAGGAGACCTGACAGGGGTCACTAAACATGCCCTGGATTCGAACTCATGACTCCAGGGGTGGTAGTCAGTGTCAATGCTCACTGAGCTACCTAGGGCCCCCTGAAACACTTTTTAACGGCTTGTGTTACAGACTGACCTAGACTTACACAGATTTGCTTGTGGTATCTCTCCCGATGTTGGACTTTGGGCTTGAAAGACTGCGAATCAAGACACAAACGTGTCAGATGTGACACTAAATGACATGGCTGCTTCAGAAAATGTGCGTTGTCAAATTTGCTTTAAAAACAGAATCAGTTAGGTTTAGGGTAAGGATGTCTGTTTTGTGTTTCTTCTTCATATTGGAATTTAGATCAATATTGGTTAGTTTTAGGCAAAAATTTTAGGTTTGGGAGGAAATTCACCTTATAAACCTTGTCTGATTACAATATCATTTCACTCGCTTTTGGATTTTGACATTTCATTAGGAAACTCCAGCCAAATGTGTAATATAGCACATCATTTTGATTTGCAAAAAGGTTGCCGTGGACAAGTACATTTCATGATATCAGGCTAAGTGTGTAGTACTGTTAACATTTTTCTAGAGTCTAAATAACTTTTTCTTCCAGTTTTATTTTAATTTGATAGTTTTTATGATTCTCTAGTGTTTCTGACTTGTGCAGCACTTCGGATCAACTACTGTTGCTTTTAGATCGATCGATATAGATAGATATACACATAACCTTTGACTTGACTATGGTTTTTGGTAATCAATAGTATGCCTCACATGAGGTATATAGACATTGTTGAAAATAACCTAGCATGTTCCTTTAAGATTAAAGAAGTTCTCCAATACCTGGTCTGGGAACAGGCTGCAAGGCTGGTGTCTGGGCCTTTCTTGCAGACGCTCCTTCCTGAAGAGAAAAAGAGAGAGTAAAAGGTGAAAAGCTGCATGACAGTGCTTCTCATTTTTGTGACCTGCTACACTAGTTTCATCTCAACCAGACTAGACTTGACAGAAGCCCTAAAAATCTTCCCACTTCTACTCCTATGTCTTGAATAGGACTCCCCACGGAGTGGCTGAACCCTGCAACTTCACTGGTACAGTCCATTTTAAGAATGAACCAGAAACCGTATGTGTGCATATGTAAGCAAAATCAGTTATGTAAAAAACAATAGTGAACCTAAACCAGACCTGGCTCAAACAAATTTGTTTCTGGGTCCAGTTGGGTTGCAGACCGCTACTGCAGATGTTTATTCTGTGACTCGATGGCTCCTCTGCCTCGACGATACATCCCCATATGAAGAGTGAGCTCTCAGTGGCACAATCTCACAGATATCTGACAAAGCTACGTCAACCGAATTAATTTCTGAAGCCACGTGAAAGAACGCAAAAAGGTTGTGTGTGTGAAGCAGGACTGCACTGTTGGGCCCCTTTTACACCTGGTATTAAGATGCATTTTCGCCCATCTGTTTGAAACGAGACAATGCTACAGACAAGTGTAGATGGGGTCCAAATCATTTTGAGATTTGTCCACTTCAAGCACATCCGGAGGTGGTTGAAAGAGGTTCGAACACACAATCATTATGGGCTCAGTGTACACTTTCCTCTGTTCGAATGGCAGCAAAGCAGCACCTACTTACCGGTCAATCACCCAATGTGCTAAAAACAAAGGCTTGCCAGTTACATTTGGCCTTAAAAAGAAATAACCATCAGATCAGGAAATTTGAAAAACATGAACATGCAAAAAGAACTTCATGCAACTTCTTCAGTATGTTCAGCATCAGCATGCAGGGACACAGATGAGACTGAAGCTCAGTTAATAAAGATATTCTACTAAGGTGGATGCTATGTGAGGGTTGGTCGCTTAAAGGCGAGCTCCGCTTAAACTTTGCTACAGTTATTCCTAAGCAATTTTAACCAGTGAGAACTGTAGTTTTGTTTGTTAAAATGTGCTGGGAGGGCAGGATGTTGAAAAATTTGAATTTGTCGGCCTGTGGGGACATTAAAATGCCTTTTACACTCTCACGCGTCAGACGTCTCGCAGGATCAAGATGGTAGAGGTCCAGTCGATAGTAACAGCAGCGAGCTTTATGAAGTAGGTCGGGATCTCTCAGGATTTATGCAGCACTGACGATAATCTCTGCCAACATGGAGGGCCTGGCAGAAATACATTGAGCAACCACATCTATGGATGCGAAACTTTCCACCCCGATCACAAGAACGTACAATGTTGAAAAACGGGTTGAGTTTCTGGAGTCGGCTGAAAAAGAGCTACAGGCTAACCAGCCTGCTTTTAAGGCTGATGTGGACCGAGTGTGGGAGAAACTATAGGATTTGGAAAACCAGAGCAGGCGTAACAATGTTCGTTTCCTTGGAATCCCTGAGGGAAAGGAAATGGTGTTTTTGGACAGGCTTATTCCAAATTTGATATACACAGCGGACACCTGCAGAGCTCTCAGTCAGCTTCCCAGGGCAGGTGACAGACCCCGATCTATCCATTCTTGCAGTCGGCTGACATAGACTTTGTTTTACGAGCGGCGAGGAATAAAGGCAAGTTGAGATGGGAAGACCATAACATCATGGTTTTTCAGGACTTTGCTAGATTGACTCAAGTGAAGCAGGACAGAAACAAAGCGTGTAAAAAATTGCTGCACGAAGAGAAGGTAAGCTTTGCACTGCTCTATCCAGCTAAGCTGCGAATTGACGGCAAGGAAGGGCGTAATACATTTACATGCCCACGGCAAGCTATGGCCTTCATTAAATCAGTGGAGTAAGTGGGTAACATTGCCTGTAATCGATCAACAATACAGGTGCATTTTACAGATGCAGGCTAAGAGGGTTTGTTGTTCTGTTGTCTGGCTGGCTCCTGTCTGACTCCAATTTCCCTTTCTTAACTTGCTGTAGAGCTCGTGTCCTTGTGTTTTGCATTCAATGTTATTGTTTACCCTGTGGCCAATTTTATTTTATTTCTTTTTCATTTTACTGAACATTTATGCACAATTTGATGCATAAATGATTTATGCACAATTTGAATAGATTTATGTTAAGAAAACCCAACAACAAAAACACGCAAAAATGTATAATATATCTGGGATGCTGCAGAGTTTTTAAAATACAATTTAAGACTTTAAGAGCTTTTTCCAAGAAATGAACCAATAAAATAACCGCATCCCCATACCAAAACAAACCCAGACAATTTAAAAATAAATATCACAGACTCCTATTTAAACAAGCAGGGGCACACATTCAACATGGCCTTAACATTGCTTATAAGTAAAACAGGATCTACTGTACGCAAGACATGTTTTCAAAAAAAACAGCTGAAGTCAGAATTGTACATACACTTGGGTTTAGACCATTAAAACTAATTTAACTACTCCACACATTTCATATTAGCAAACTATAGTTTTGGCAAGTTGTTTAGTACATCTACTTTGTGCATGACAAGTAATTTTTCCAACAATTGTTTACAGACAGACTGTTTCACTTTTAATTGATGATCACAATTCCAGTGGGTCAGAAGTTTACATACACTAAGTTAGCTGTGCCTTTAAGCAGCTTGGAAAATTTCACAAAATTATGTCAAGCCTTTAAGCAATTAGCTTCTGATAGGCTAATTGGAGTCAATTGGAGATGTACCTGTTGATGTATTTTAAGGTCTACCTTCAAACTCAGTACCTCTTTGCTTGTCATCATGTGAAAAACAAAAGGAAATCAGCGAAGACCTGGTTAATCCTTGGGAGCAATATCCAAACGTCTGAAGGCACCACGTTCATCCGTGCAAACAATAGCAAGCAAGGATAAACACCATGGTACCACGCAGCATCATACCGCTCAGGAAATAGATGGATTCGGTCTCCAAAAGATTAACATAGTTTGTGCAAACCAATCTCAGAATAACAGCAAAGGACCTTGTGAAGATGCTGGAGGAAACAGGTAGACAAATATCTATATCCACAATAAAACGAGTCCTATATTGACATAACCTGAAAGGCTGCTCAGCAAGGAAGAAGCCACTGCTCCAAAACCGCCATAAAAAAAGCTACAGTTCGCAAGTGCACATGGAGACAAAGATCTTATTTTTTGGAGAAATGTCCTCTGGTCTGTTGCCACATATCTAATTGTTTGACCATAATGACCATTTTTATGTTTGGAAGAATATAGGTGAGGCTTGCAAGCTTAAGAACACCATCCCAACCATTAAGCATGGGGGTGGCAGCATCATATTGAGGGGTGCTTTAAATGCAGGAAGGACTGGCGCACTTCACAAAATAGATGGCATCATGAGGAAGGAAAATTAAGTGGCTATATTTAACCAACATCAGCCAGGAATTTCAATCTCTAAAGATTCAAATCAATTCAAATTTAAAACAAATATTCTCCTGCAATGTAATGTGTATGAAACAAAGTGATGTACAGTTTTTCTCCTGGCTCAGCTAATTATTAACACACACAGGAGGGTAATGTGCTGAGGCTATCAATGCAAATGGTTCTGCTCATTTGAAAGACAGCATGATACACAAGTGAGAAAACTCCTGGATGTTGATGTTAAAATTTTCCTCAGAAGAAGAGCAGGACTCTGATGAACGTTTGTATTTTGATTCAGCCCAGGATACAATTTCGGACGAGTAAGTCATTTAGTTTTCATTAGTTGACATGCTATTTTATATCAAATGTACATATTTTACTAGAAGGACTGTTACCAGACTTGCCAGCCAGGATTCAGAGAATTGAAATATGTCCTAATAAGCAAGTTTTAGTTACATTTAAATGCTGTTTCGGCTAAAGTGGGAATTTAAATTGTATGCTGTATGATATAAATATGATATGTAATATGATATAATAATATGATCGCTTAACTTAAAAATCATCATAACAAAAAGATCATTAAATCTCCTCACATTCATTCTCTTTCTGTCACATTCCTCATTGATAGGCCCAGGGGAGGAGTCTTTTGTCTCCTCAGGTGTGAATTACAAATCAATATTCATAATAGTTCACGCCTCCTCGCATATGACCTTTCTAACACTAAAAGTGTCTTACAAAAGTTCAATTACTATATTGTTTTGTATGAATGAGTGATCAGGATGGTTTTCACATCATTGTGTGGCAAAAACTCTAGGCTACAAGATCCAGTTCTCAAAAGGCTTGTGGACAAATGTTTAGTATGTGTTAAATGGCTTTATTTCAATGACTTAAAAATGAGGTTTTTTTTCAAAAAACATGCATAAACTTTACTTTCTCAAAAATATAAACATGTACACACATGTTGCTCACATATTATTGTAGCTGTGTACAGTGTTACCAGACTTTAGCCATTAATGTGTTTTTAAGCAACTGAAAAAAGCACAAATGTCAAGGCATGTCAAAACTTCTCCAGGGCAAACTTCAAAAGTTGTGGCAAAATGGCTTAAGGACAACAAAGTCAAATTATTGGAGTGGCCATCACAAAGCCCTGACCTCAACCCGAAATTTGTGGGCAGAACTAAAAAAGCATGTGCAAGCAAGGAGTCCTACAGTCCTAATTCAGTTACACACGTTCTGTCTGGAGAAATGGCCCAAAATTCCAGCAACTTATTGTGAGAAGCTGTGGAAGGCCATCCAAAACATTTTGACCAAGTACCATCAATTTAAAAGAACAATGTTACTGTAACAGACTTGAGTTTGTGGGCAATGAGGGAGTCAAGAGACAGCAAACAGTTGAAGAGTATTTATTTTCTCTTCCATATACAAAAGGTAAACAAAACAGGCTCTCAGTAGCTGACTCAAATTAAGGGCTTTCCAGTATCCCAAAAGAACTATACAAATGTAGTATCTTAATATGGCGTTGCCAGACACTCTAACACATCCTTCTGCCACTCTCTTCCCCACTCTGACGTTATGGTGTGCCTTATCAGGTCTTCCTCCACAATCATTATAATGAGAGGCAGGTGTTGGTTACAATTACCACTCAGGTGACTAGCCTTACTGCTTTCCCTCTCCTGCAGACAGACACATGTACACGCCCCCCATGTCACAGCTACCAAATACTAACAAAGTGTATGTAAACTTCTGACCTACTGTGAATTTGATTTAAAAGAAAAACCCAAAATAAATCCCCAAAAAAAGTTTGACGGAACAGTGCAAAAGCGACCTTCCGTTGATGTAAGAGTTTCTTGTATTCCTTCAATCTATCAAGTTCCTTTCATCACATTCGCAAAGTCTGGGAACCATTTGAACTCGCTCGATTTCCATCTTATGGCCTATGTCGAGCAGACCCTCCGCTCCCTCAGGAATTCCAACAATACAGACGTTATTCCGCCAGCTAAGGTTCTCCATATCTTACAACTTCTCCCAGACATGCTCCAAATCCACCTTGGTCGCCAGCGGATTAGCAGATAATTCACTCTCCGATGACTCCAGATCTATCCGTTTCTCGACATCTCCCGCTCTTGTAACCACCTCAGTGAATTTAGTCTCCATGCCAGTGATTGATCGACATATTACAGGGAGATCCTCCACGTCAGAAACGGTATGTCACCACTGCTGACATGTTCAACATTTCTTGCCGAAATTCCCTAATTTCTCAGACTAAATCGACTCCATAGAATTATTCATACTTTCTCCAAATTTTCAGGACATAGGGTGAATTGGTCTAAATTGGAAGCTCTTGCTCTGACAGCATATTGCCCTGCTACAGCTTTCCAACCTGGCACCTTTCAATGGACCAAGCAAGGCATTAGGTATTTAGGCATTTTATTTCCAGCAAATTTGAGAGATTTAGTTAGTTCATTTGGACCCATTAATGAAAAGGTTCTCGTGTGTTGACAGGTGGGCTTCACTACATTTGTCTATGGCAGGGAAGGTCAAATGTTGCTACACTTGGTGACTTATGAAAATGGAGCTTTGAGATCAATTGAAAATGTAACCCAGCAATTTGGGATTTCTAGGTTTAAATTGTTCAGGTATTTAGAGTTGCGCCACCTATCTTGTACTATTTTTGGAGGTAGTACAAAGACCCCTAAAGCTGCAGACACCCTTTGGAAAGGGACATGAAGCATCAGTTATTCCTCATTGATTCAGAGCATTGGTGATGGAGCATTAACTGTTCTTAAGAGTTTATGGGAAAGAGACTTGAACTTGGTATTGGAGGACGGGGAGTAGGGTTGCTCCGATACAAAAATTTTGGCTTCGGTACGATACCAGCCCTGGTACCTCGGTATTGATACCAACTTGATACTTAAGCAACAAATAAAATTTTTTTTTTTTTAAAAATCCGATTTTGGATGAAATTACACAGAAAATTACTTGACTAATAGAACTGCATGAAATCTTACTGATTCAAATTATGCCATTTCTTTAATTTTTCTGGATTCCATGTTAAATGTTTTACTTAAATGTTACGATAAAATGTTTAAATCAAATAAATACCGTACAGCTTCAATAAAATTAAAATATAGTTTAACAATATAGAGCCAATAATAATAATAATAATAATAATAATAATTTAACAAAATTATATATATTTAAAAAAAAAAAAAAAAAAAAAAAAAAGATGCACAACAGAAATTTTAAACAATCCGATTACCTCATACAAAAGGCTGCCATGGCTGAATCCCAACATGCTAATATTCAGTACACTTGCTTTTGTGATACAGATAATATTAATACTATTCTGTGGTACTGCGCCAAGATTCAAGAATTCTGGGTAAGAGATGAGAATTTTATCTGTGATGTTTTAGATACTCAAATTTAATTCTGCCCCAGACTATGTATATTGGGTGATGGGGCTGTCATTAAAGTAGGTGACAAATATACAAAAAGCTGTGTCAAAACTAGTATAATGATTGGCAGACAGATAATTCTAAGAGGATGGAAGTCAATTGGCACTCCCTCATTTTTAGAATGGTTCACCGAATTGGGTAGCGTGGAGGCATTTGAGTAGCGGATGTCAAACATCTTGGCAAAATAGACACGCATGGCAAGAAATGGGACAGGCAGTTGGCCTTTCTGGAGGGCCCTCAGTGAGGACTATGTGGAGAGAAACAAAATTGTGGTGTTAATTGTATATTCTATTCTTTGAGGAATTCTCTCTTTTCTCTTTGTTTATTGATTTGTATATTTTTTTATGTTCTCAAATATTTCCTTTTGTTTGTTTGCTTGTGCGCGCATAGTGTCATTTAGGCTTTGACCACAGGGATATCTGTTATGGGGCAGGGTGGAGTTGGGGAGGGGAATATAACTTGCTTTCTTAACTTGCTGTAGAGCTCGTGTCCTTGTGTTTTGCATTCAATGTTATTGTTTACCCTGTGGCCAATTTTATTTTATTTCTTTTTCATTTTACTGAACATTTATGCACAATTTGATGGCATGATTTATGTTAAGAAAACCCAACAACAAAAACAACAAGCAAAAATGTATAATATCTCTGGGATGCTGCAGAGTTTTTAAAATACAATTTAAGACTTTAAGAGCTTTTTCCAAGAAATGAACAAATAAAATAACCGCATCCCCATACCAAAACAAACCCAGACAATTTCAAAATAAATAATCACAGACTCTTATTTAAACAAGCAGGGGCACACATTCAACATGGCCTTAACATTGCTTATAAGTAAAACAGGATCTACTGTACGCAAGACATGTTTTCCATATATACAGCTGAAGTCAGAATTGTACATACACTTGGGTTTAGATCATTAAAACTAATTTAACTACTCCACACATTTCATATTAGCAAACTATAGTTTTGGCAAGTTGTTTAGGACATCTACTTTGTGCATGACAAGTAATTTTTCCAACAATTGTTTACAGACAGACTGTTTCACTTTTAATTGATGATCACAATTCCAGTGGGTCAGAAGTTTACATACACTAAGTTAGCTGTGCCTTTAAGCAGCTTGGAAAATTCCACAAAATTATGTCAAGCCTTTAAGCAATTAGCTTCTGATAGGCTAATTGGAGTCAATTGGAGATGTACCTGTTGATGTATTTTAAGGTCTACCTTCAAACTCAGTACCTCTTTGCTTGTCATCATGTGAAAAACAAAAGGAAATCAGCGAAGACCTGGTTAATCCTTGGGAGCAATATCCAAACGTCTGAAGGCACCACGTTCATCCGTGCAAACAATAGCAAGCAAGGATAAACACCATGGGACCACGCAGCATCATACCGCTCAGGATATAGACGGATTCGGTCTCCAAAAGATTAACATAGTTTGTGCAAACCAATCTCAGAACAACAGCAAAGGACCTTGTGAAGATGCTGTAGGAAACAGGTAGACAAATATCTATATCCACAATAAAACGAGTCCTATATTGACATAACCTGAAAGGCTGCTCAGCAAGGAAGAAGCCACTGCTCCAAAACCGCCATAAAAAAAGCTACAGTTCGCAAGTGCATAGAGACAAAGATCTTATTTTTTGGAGAAATGTCCTCTGGTCTGTTGCCACATATCTAATTGTTTGACCATAATGACCATTTTTATGTTTGGAGGAATATAGGTGAGGCTTGCAAGCTTAAGAACACCATCCCAACCATTAAGCATGGGGGTGGCAGCATCATATTGAGGGGTGCTTTAAATGCAGGAAGGACTGGCGCACTTCACAAAATAGATGGCATCATGAGGAAGGAAAATTAAGTGGCTATATTTAACCAACATCAGCCAGGAATTTCAGTCTCTAAAGATTCAAATCAATTCAAATTTAAAACAAATATTCTCCTGCAATGTAATGTGTATGAAACAAAGTGATGTACAGTTTTTCTCCTGGCTCAGCTAATTATTAACACACACAGGAGGGTAATGTGCTGAGGCTATCAATGCAAATGGTTCTGCTCATCTGAAAGACAGCATGATACACAAGTGAGAAAACTCCTGGATGTTGATGTTAAAATTTTCCTCAGAAGAAGAGCAGGACTCTGATGAACGTTTGTATTTTGATTCAGCCCAGGATACAATTTCGGACGAGTAAGTCATTTAGTTTTCATTAGTTGACATGCTATTTTATATCAAATGTACATATTTTACCAGAAGGACTGTTACCAGACTTGCCAGCCAGGATTCAGAGAATTGAAATATGTCCTAATAAGCAAGTTTTAGTTACATTTAAATGCTGTTTCGGTTTGGATTATATTTTTAGATTAATTTACTTAAATGTTATGATAAAATGTTTAATTAAATAAATACCGTACAGCTTTAATAAAATTAAAATATAGTTTAACAGTATAGAGCCAATAATAATATTATTATTATTTCAACAATCTTATATTATTTTTGGTAAAAAACAAAAAAGATGCACAACAGAAATTTTAAACAATCCGATTACCTCATACAAAAGGCTGCCATGGCTGAATCCCAACATGCTGATATTCAGTACACTTGCTTTTGTGATACAGATAATATTAATACTATTCTGTGGTACTGCACTAAGATTCAAGAATTCTGGGTAAGAGATGAGAATTTTATCTGTGATGTTTTAGACACTCAAATTTAATTCTGCCCCAGACTATGTATATTGGGTGATGGGGCTGTCATTAAAGTAGGTGACAAATATACAAAAAGCTGTGTCAAAACTAGTATAATGATTGGCAGACAGATAATTCTAAGAGGATGGAAGTCAATTGGCACTCCCTCATTTTTAGAATGGTTCACCGAATTGGGTAGCGTGGAGGCATTTGAGTAGCGGATGTCAAACATCTTGGCAAAATAGACACGCATGGCAAGAAATGGGACAGGCAGTTGGCCTTTCTGGAGGGCCCTCAGTGAGGACTATGTGGAGAGAAACAAAATTGTGGTGTTAATTGTATATTCTATTCTTTGAGGAATTCTCTCTTTTCTCTTTGTTTATTGATTTGTATATTTTTTTATGTTCTCAAAAATTTCCTTTTGTTTGTTTGCTTGTGTGCGCATGGTGTCATTTAGGCTTTGACCACAGGGATATCTGTTATGGGGCAGGGTGGAGTTGGGGAGGGGAATATAATGGGAATTAAGTCGTTTCTACTTTTACTTTTTCATGCTTTATCATGCAGTTATACAATGATGTATTTATTGATTAATGCATGTCGTCATGAAATCAGAGGCCTTGCAATTTGACCAAAAGTGGTCAAAAGAGATGCATATTAAGACCAGGTATAAATGGTGATGCTTCTCGCTTGTCTACTTGTGATCAGCGAATCTTATACAGTTGTGCTAACAGTGCCTAGGACTTTATCGTTTAAAATTCACAACAAACTGGACTCTGGAATTTAAATTCCATTCTAGGAAGGAAAGACATGGAGGGTAATTTGCAGTTCTTTTCAGTCTGGACAGCTTATGCTGCTATAATTCATTAAAATAACTATTCATTAGATAGCCCTGTAATTAATAGCATGCAGGATACTAGGTGGGATGATGATTTGAAATGATAAAATGCTTTATAGCCGATTATATCCTCATGATGTTGATGAACCCATATCAGCAGCAACGGTGACTAAACAAAATTCAACTGAAGTCCAAGTGGAATTTTAGATGACACTCAAAAACAAATATCTAGGAAAACATGGTGTTAATCATGTAACACGTTGCAGTTGATGGCAAATTGTGGTTTGCGCTATACATATGACGGACAGCTTGGTGGAAAACGTGTCGGCTGTGTAACATTAAATGAGCTCAGTGGGCGAGAGCTTTTCTTTAACTGTCAGAAGGGAGGACACTCACACAAATTGGTCACGTGGGGGAAGGGATGTGCAGCTGAGGATGTCAGCAATGCTGTGCACTCGCACATTTTCACTTCCCTTCCCCCAGCTACATCCTTTCTAATGATCAGGACACAGGAGCAGCACACCATTAAAAAAGGAAGGAAGCATTGTGCAGTGAGACAAGAAAAGTCAATTCTGCATGGCCAAGAAGAATGAAAAACCGTGAGAGTAGCCATATAAACAGGAGGGGGGTGCACCATCTTGCCTAGCAACGTGCAAAAGTCCTAAAGCAGCTTCATCCGTTCAGCATCCCATCATCCGTCTCAGTCAGCGTTTGACACAAGAGGCGCTGCTTATTTCCTTAGGGATAGGGATTATGAATGGGGACACTTCAAAGAAAATGGCCAATCACTGACCTCCTAAACCACAGAGGAAGAGAACATCGCCTGTGAAATCTATGGAAAGGGTGGCTGCAAATCAAAGAGATGTGGAGCAGAGGAGAGGAGAGCTGTATGTGGAAGAGATTTGAGCTGCGGTAGCTTAAAAGGGAAGACGGCAATGCACACAACGTCCATTTGCGACAGGACTGTTGGGTTCTAATGGTGCATAAGAAAGGAACCATGTTTAAGAGTATGCCAACAGCAACAGCCTTTCAGTCCAAGCAAAAGGTATGTCAAACCAGACATCTTAATGTTTTAGATCAAATCAGCATGCATGTATTTGCCTATCATGCTAAAAAACGCAGTGCTGTTGTGATTTATTCTTCCCAGCAATACTGGTTTAAGGGCAGTTAGCTTTGCCAACACCGTGTTGACATCCATGTGGGCTTTTGTCAGATGATCTGGAGCTGTGGAGGATGTGAATGAAGAGAATTTACTCCGATTTCTGCCTAAACAGGGGAAAGCATTCAGATTTAGCACTGCCTCTGAATGTGTGCTCACAATTAGCTCATTGTCTAAGTGACACCGCAGTGTCAACAACATATACACTGTCTGCAACGTATACATGAAGACAAACGTGCATTTTGAGAACGTGATCTAGAAGAACTAGGGAAAAAGAAGTTACAAACAAATCAGGAATCTGTAATGCAAACAGAGCTTCTTTTAGCACGCTACATATAAAACAGTAGTGTGTCTGTTTCTGAAGTAGCTATGCAGTTAAGTCCAGGACAGATAATTGAGGGATATTTTTAGACTAAAAAATATCAATTGGACATGTTTAACAATGTTAGGGTGCATCAGTAGAGCAAGATTTCTAGCAAAGTCAGAGAAAAAGGGAATACGGTCAAATGACAATTGGATTACTACCACTGATCATACGCAACAGATAAAAGCACATGTTGCTTTTCTGGAATCTCCCTGAATGTGTCAAAGCCATCTACCGTCAATATCAATAATGTATCGCCACTAGTGTTGAGCAATATATTGAATATTCACAATATAATCGTGGTGATCCTGCTGGCAGTATAAAATTAAGCAATATCGCCATGATTTGAATGCGCTTTTTATTTTGGAAACAATGTTTCCTAAAGAGCATGTCATTAATTTCATGATACTTCAGGGCCGCACAATTAATAAAAAATAAAAGCAGCACGATATGGTCAAATGTGCTTAATAAACTGCAAAAAGCTGTGACTTACACAAATACACTAATAATCTGTTGGCTGAACAGGTGATGCACAATTGTGTGTACGCGCAAGGCTCGTGATAATTTTAGCACTCTCAAAGCAGTTCACATGCATTGTGAAAGCAAAGAAATACAGGTTTAAAAAGGAGCACATTTTTAAACTGTCAAATTTCACTTTGTTTCCCGTCAACATAAAAGCTCCACATGAAGGTGAAGTAAATACGACATACCTAAAATTACTATTGTGTAAATCAATTTTACTTATAATAATACTACTAATAATAATAATTCAGTATTATATTGTAATAAACTTCACATGGACCCTTAAAAATAATAATTCATAATTTTTTATAATAATAATAAAACGGGTTCCAAAAATAAAATGAGCGCAGTAGTTTTAATTGTACAGTTTTTGGACACTGTATTCATTCACAAGAACATTATATTTTTACATTTAAACACACACACACACACACACACACACACACACACACACGGTCAACAATTTTGAAACCCTGTTTTTTTTTCACATTTTAAAATAATAGTAAAGTCATCAAAATTATGGAATAACATAAATGGAGCTATGGGAATTATGTTGTGACTAAATCAAATCCAAAATAAATCAAAACGGTGTTATATTTCAGCATCTTCAAAATAGTCACCATTTGCCTAGAATTTGCAGACATGTACTTTTAACATTTTCTCAACCAACTTCCTGGGATCACCCTGGGATGCTTTACATTTACATTTAGATTTATGCATTTGGCAGACGCTTTTATCCAAAGCGACTTACAGAGCCCTTATTACAGGGACAATCCCCCCCGGAGCAACCTGGAGTTAAGTGCCTTGCTCAAGGACACAATGGTGGTGGCTGTGGGGATCGAACCAGCGACCTTATGATTAACAGTTATGTGCTTTAGACCACTACCACCACCACTCCATTCAATACTTTTTAATCAGTATTGAAGGAGTTCCCATCTACGTTGGGCACTTAGTTGCTGCTTTTATTTCTTATTTGGTCAACAAGTCATCAATTTAAAAAACGTATTAGTTTTTCCACAGACAGATTGTTTCACTTTTAATTGACTACATCACAATTCCAGGGGGTCAGAAATTTACATACATTAAGTGAACTGTGCCTTAAAGCAGCTTGAAAAATTCCCAAAAATTAAGGTCAAGCCTTCAGGCAATTAGCTTCTTATAGGATAATTGGAGGTGTACCTGTGGATGTATTTTAAGTGCCTCTTTGCTTGACATCATGGGAAAATCAAAAGAAATCAGCAGAGACCTCCGAAAAAAATATTTGTGGACCTCCACAAATCTGGTTCATCCTTGGGAGCAATTTCCAAATGCCTGAAGGTACCACGTTTATCTGTACAAACAATAGTACGCAAGTATAAACACCATGGGACCATGCAGCATCATAACGCTCAGAAAAGAGATGCATTTGGTTTCCTAGAGATCAACATAGTTTGGTTCAAAAAGTGCAAATCATCCCAGAACAACAGTAAACGATCTTGTGAAGATGCTGGAGGAAGCAGGTAGACAAGTATCTATATCTACAGTTAATCGAGTCCTACAGTATATCGGCATAACCTGAAAGGTTGCTCAGCAAGAAGCAAGCCACTGCTCCAAAACCACCAGTTTGAAAGTGCACATGGGGACAAAAGATCTTACTTTTTCGAGAAATGTACTCTGGTCTGATGAAACAAATGTAACTGTTTGGCCATAATGACCATAGTAATCTTTGGAGGAAAAAGGGTGAGGCTTGCAAGCTGAAGAACATTCCAACAGTGAAGCATGGGGGTGGCAGCATCATGTTGTGGGGGTGCTTTGCTGCAGGAGGGACTGGTGCACTAAAAAAAATAGATGGCATCTTGAGGAAGAAAAATTATGTGGATATATTGAAGCAAAATCTCGCCATCAGCCAGAATGTTAAAGCTTGGTCGCAAATGGGTCTTCCAAATGAACAATGACCCCAAGCATACCTCTAAAGTTATGGCAAAATGGCTTAAGGATAAAGTCAAGGTATTGGAGTGGCTATCACAAATCTCTGACCTCAATCCGATAGAATATTTGTGGGCAGAACTGAAAAAAAAAGCATGTGCGAGCAAGGAAGCCTACAAACCTGACTCGGTTACACCAGTTCTGTCTGGAGGAATGGGACAAAATTCCAGCAACTTATTGTGAAAAGCTTGTGGAAGGCCAACCAAAAAAGTTTGACTCAAGTTAAACTATGTTAAGACAATGCTTCTAAATACTAACTACATGTATAAAATTCTGACCCACTGGGAATGTGATGAAAGGTATAAAAGCTGAAATAAATCATTCTCTACTATTATTATTCTGACATTTAAAATAAAGTGATCCTAAATGACCTAAAACCCGCAAATGTTTTCTATGATTAAATGTCAGGAATTGTGAACAGGTGTATGTAAACTTTTGAATTCATCTGTATTTAGATATATAATGAATAGTCAACAGGAAGAACAATAGAGAAATCATTTTTGTAGCCATATCACCCATCCCCTAATTGGCACTGACTAACTTTTTTCAGAGCCAGAGAAAGTTATTAATGGGTCCAAATTGATTCTGCTCATTGTTTCGCAGGCCTACACATCCATGCTGGAATGTGGTGGGAAAAGATTCTGCAGAATCAAATATGGTTAAATGTGGTAAATGGGGACTTGAAAACTACACTTTTCCATAGTTTAAAGCAATTATGAAATTAGACCAAATATTTTAACATGCAAGTGGTGGTAATGTGAACTTCATAAATGGTGGCCCTTCAAATTCTGATTTTTTTAAGTGCAAATTTTCAGGCATTGATTCAGTGCAATCTTAGTGACCTTAAGTCTTTGGCTGATGTGCCACGCCTCAGTTTTTTGACATGCAAAGTAAAAATTAAATGAATCTGGGGAAGTGGTTTATGACAGTTAATTTTCTGTTAAATTTGGTAGTGCTACGCCTAGCAGTTTTTAATGCAAGAACGCATCCTGTGCATCACATGCCCACTTAGTGTGTATACACTAGAAGTGACTGGCATTGAGTTGTGACGGATTCAGCACTGTAAGCTGCACATCAACTCAAGACTTCAGCAACATTAAAATGAGATAATACCAGTGATAACTTTTTATCCTACTTAACTATTAACATCGGGATTTTAAGCTATGTTTGGGGCCATTCACACCAAACACATTTCTGCGTACTTTCAATGTAAAAAGGCACTAGAAAGAAATCTTTGAATGTTGCATTACGTCGGACAGTTTTTCAGCATTATCTGCAGGAGCCATGCCAAGGTAAAAGAACTTCAGTTTCTCAGAATTGTTGTAATCCACATGGTTACATTTTAATAAGCAGACCAAAAAACAGAAACCTCAACTGCTGGCTCTGACATAGACAGAAGGTAAAACAATATGAGCATCAAAAATAAGAACAGGCTGTCTGTCAGCTAGACTGTGTTTCAAGTGTAGACAACTGGGTTGAATATAATGGGAGTGATTAAGTTTAATTGGGTTGCAACATGCTACTCGCATCCAGTGTTACATGTTAGTTTTGACCCTCAAGGGTTGCCTTATCAAGTATAAATAAATCTCTTGATCGTCCTGCTCTCTTCCAAAAAGCTAGTCCTTCCTGAATCCTGAGAAGGCATTACTAAATCTTCTTTTCTCAATGTATAGTTGCAGAGTGAAAGCTCGCCTGGTAATTGTTGACATTTCTTTTTGACAGGAAATCAATCAAATGTAACATTTTGAAGAGATGCCAGCATTTCATCAGTGTTTAGAGTGTGGTTTTTCCAATCTAAGCAACACTGAACATTCCATTTTTCCACTGATCTGACTTGGCACTCTTCAACTTGATCACAGCCGGATACTTTACTGTCGTTTTCAGTCAGACTGGAACTTTACATGTAACACGTCATGCATGTTAGGACTTTGTTATATTCGCCATGCTCTGCCTTAAGACGACGGATCGGAACAGAATATGCAGAATTCCACAAAGCTCCATTGATTTTCACAGAAATTAAATTTACCAAGTCCTACGCATTCATCACCCTTTCAGGCTTGTTTATTAAAAATTTTGGTCAATTTAAAGATGGATTCAGCTACATTAAGAGTGTAGGACTTAGTTTGCTTTACATTTTACCATATTTAAATCTTCCAATTCTTTCCCTGCAGATCTCCGTACATCTGGATTCAACGTACAAGCATGAAAGGCTGCTGACAAATATAAAGAATCCAGAGAGGTACTTCACAGACTGCACACAGAGGAAAAAATGAATTGCCTGCAATGCAGTGTTAAAAAGATCACCCAAAATCATCTCCGCTTTGGTGGGTCATGCTACAGCTGTATTTACACTTCTCAAATTAACAGCGTGTTTGTTAGCCAGTATAGAATAAAATCATGAGGTGGAAGCGTAGACGCTGCTGCACGCACACTGCTTTCCTCCTAATTTTGCTCTTGTGTGTGGGAGGGCTTGTCGTACTGGGTCAATGGAAGCGCCCTAGGGTGAACCCAGTGACGATGACAGATAGAGGGGTCCAAATCTTGAAAACGGACTCAAACTCTAGCACGATGAAACAGAGCAAGTGGAAAGACCCTGGAGTGCCCCCTATACCACCAATGTTTGATATCAAACTCAGCTCGGCTTTGGATGAAAGTTCACAGCAGGGGCTGGAAACCTCCTTGGGTTCAAACATCAGTTTAAGTGGTGAGATGAGAGCAAAGAGGACACTTATGGTCGAGCCGTACAAGTATATCATTAATGAGCCAGAAGCATGCATGCAGAGCGCTCCCTTCTTGGTGCTTCTCATTGCAGTTGAGCCCAAGCAAGTGGACGCAAGGAATGCCATCAGGCAGACATGGGGCAACGAGAGTGTTGCCGGAGGCTTAGGATTTGTCCGCCTTTTCCTCCTGGGTGTTAAGGATGACAAGGGAATAGGCAGCAAAATGCAGCGCACAATAGAGGCTGAAAGTCGTCAGCATCATGACATCATCCAGCAAGATTTCCAGGATACTTACCAAAACCTTACCCTCAAGACTCTGATGGGGATGTACTGGGTCGCAACGTATTGCCCCTTTGCCAGCTATGTCATGAAGACAGATAGTGACATGTTTGTCAATACCGAATACCTTATACATAAACTCTTGAAGCCCAAGGAACAACCAAGACAGAAATATTTTACAGGGTATCTCATGAGAGGATATGCCCCAAACCGAAACAAACGCAGCAAATGGTACATGTCCCAAGAACTGTACCCCAGTGAGCGATACCCCATCTTCTGTTCTGGGACTGGGTATGTGTTCTCAGGTGACATGGCACACAGGATCTATGGAGCGTCTCTGAGCATTCGCAGGCTGCATTTAGAAGATGTTTACGTGGGCATCTGCCTAGCCAAACTGAGGATAGAACCAGTGCCACCGCCAAATGAATTTCTGTTCAATCACTGGCGAGTGTCCTATTCCAGCTGCAAGTACAGCCACCTGATCACCTCCCACCAGTTTCACCCTAATGAGTTGCTCAAGTACTGGCAGCATCTACAGAGCAACAAGCACAATGCCTGCATCAACATGCCATTGAAGGTTAAGGACAAAATGAGCAGAAAACTGCTCTGGAGTCCGAGGTTTGGATCATCAATAAGTGTGGACAAGAAAAGTTTAGGCATTCTGGAGGTTTTACCAAATGCACCAGATAAAAGCACATGAGGGTTTTGGACAACCTTACCTGTGCTTTTTTATTTATTTTTTCCATTGTTGTAACTTTGAAGACAGGTTATGAGTATTTATCTACCTTTATAAATCTATGACAGATTAAAATGTGTACAAAAATAAGCTGTTTGGGTTTGATCTTGTCATCTACTTTGTTTTTTTGCGATAAAGGCTATAAAAAAAAATTGGTTTTATTTCCCAATATATCATTTCTGATTTGTAAAAAAGCAGCATGGCTAAAAAAAAAAAAAAAAAAAAAATAAAAAAAAAAAAATAAAAATCACAAAATCTTTTAAGTATGAAGGAATGACTTGCCTATGATGCCAATGCAGAAAAATGAATCGAGAACCATTTTCAACTACGACAACAAATGATTTCAATGATCAATGCCTCTATCATCTAACAAAAAGAAGTCACTTTTGGTCCAATCCATCAATTTAAAACACCACAGTTGATGAATTACAGCAAATCAGAGAGTACAGCCACAAAATATATGTAATGGTCAGTATTCATCTCACTAGTACTGAGAAAACTCAGTAGACAGTCACCTTGCTCACACTGCTGCCTTATAAAAGGCCACTTCATAAGTTTTCCACAGAAGTTACAAGCCAATATTAACCGTAGACCAAAAATAACACCCTCAATCAAAAAATAAATAACTGGAAATCTCTAGGAGGGCTTCTTAGTAAAACATTGACCAGGTAACTATATAAAAAGTCAAGTGTTAATCAGGGTGACATGTGAGGCCAAAATATTTCTAAGCCATTGATTTTCATTTTACATCTCCACAATAGCATAACAGGAAATCAATAAGTTTATTCTATGTGACATCCACCACAGTTTACAGCTTACCTGGCTCTGTTGAAAAAATGTCCACTGTGTTATGACTCAAAACGAATGAAGATTTCTAGAAGAATATTTCTGCTCCGTAGGTCCACACAATGCAAGTGAATGGTGACCAGAACTCTGAAGGTCCAAATATCACAAAGTAGGGATGCACCGATACCATTTTTTAAAGACCAAGTACGAGTACCGATATTTTTTTCTGGTACTCGCCAATACCGATACCCATACCTGTAATCGTTTGTGAAGTTGCAGTTTTCCGAAGTACAACACAGTGAGACTAATGATTTTAGAACAGCTTCTTTATCATTATAAACAACTGTAACTCAAATACATTATGTGAAAAAAAAAATTATCTGCTTGTCACCAAATTGTCAAACATACATCACGAGAGGTATTGGTCTTTGGTATCTGAGTATTTTTACGAGTACAAGTACATGAGCTCAGTATCGGTGCATCCCTATCACAAAGGCATCATAAAAATAATCCATATGATGCCAGTGATAAACTGAATGTCTTCTGAATAGATCAAATCAGTTTTGGGTGTTAACAAACTAAAATATGACTGTTTTCACTGCACATCTTGCCATTGCAGTCTCTAGGCACGATCATGATTTCAAGCTCGATTACACTTCCTAGTACATGGCGCTATAAGGAGTTTGAAGCTTGAAATCAGTCGCCAAGGAGACATTTTGGTCTGTTCTCACCAAAAACCAACTGGATCACTTCAGAAGATACTGATTAAACCACTGGAATTGTACGGACTGCTTTTATGATGCCTTTGTGATATCTCGACTTTAAAAATGTTGGTCACCATTCACTAACATTGAGAGGACCTAGTGAGTAGAGATATTCTTAAAAAAAAAAAAAAAAAACTGTGTTCTGCAGAAGAAAGATATTCATACACATCTGGGATGGTATGATGGGGAGTAAGTTATGAGAATTCAAATTTTTGGGGTGATCGCTACTTTTAATAAATGACGTTCAAGCCAAATCATCAAAATGTTCATGGTTAGCAAGTGTTGCAGTATACTATGAATCTACAATAGTGATTATTAATTTCTTTATTACAGTCGATTTGCAATTCAATGCATGATTTTAATTAGACATAAATTAAGGCTGCATGATAATTATAAAAAAACATAATTGATAATTATTTTCCCTTGATACTGCAATTGGGATCATTTTAATTTCAATTTTCTTTTATATAAAAATGCCATATTAATCTTCAGACAGATGTATTTTACTGTGATATACTGTCATTACCATTACATAGTCTACACTATTTATTGTTCATTTGGTGTTTCAGCAAACCACTACCCAATTTTCAACGTTTAAAATATACGTCTTGCAAAAAATTAAGAGGTTAAAATAGAAGAAATATAGTTTAATACATAATATACTTTTGTATTTTCACAAATACAATTTTTTAAATCAACAAAAATGGTTTTGGATATATGCTAGTGTCTACTATGCCACACCTATCACACTATCTGAAAGATCAGATCAGGAAACCCCCAGATCCTACGGTCCTCAGTTTGCATGGTCTTGATTTTTCCAAGAGAATGAAACAATACATTTCTCATTTAAGATTTATAATGGTCTGAACTTAACCTTAGCGGTTTTCAAAGCGCTTTACACTGCGTCTCATTCACCCATTCACACATTCATACACCAATGACGGCACAGCTGCCATGCAAGGCACAAGTTCAGGGTCTTGCCCAAGGACACATTGGCATATGGAGTCGTGTGGGCCAGGAATCGAACCACCAACCCTGCGATTAGTGGACAACCCGCTCTACCAACTGAGCCACAACCACATTTATAAGCCACAGAATAAGCACAGGGCAGATGACTGCAAGCAAATCCTTCCTTAATACCAAGGGCAAAGATTCATTAAATGTCCAGTAATGTTAATTTAAAGTCTGAGTCTGATAAACTTGAAATTGGTCAAACTTCAGACATTGTCCTTCGACTGCTTTTTAAACAGCACAGTGGTCCAAAAGGGAAGTTAATTACATTTCTTTTCATCAGTTGGATTCATCTGTGATTCAAGTATTGACCACAACTTTAAGAAATCTTAACATGTATATTTTTCACACACACAAAAAAAGTTTGGAAATATGAATGAATATATAAACAAAAAATAAATAAAATGGGCCACAAACAATCCATATAAACTTACCGTCACTGACTTCAGTGTCATGCCGTGATATGTTCCCATGGTGTCGATTTTGAATCCCTCCGTTTCTGTTAAAAGAAATCAAAAGAACAGATATGTACATTTGTTAAAATATAAAAAGGCAAACTTTTCAAACAAACCTCAATAAAAAAAAATAAAAAATCTTGGGAACGTCTATCTTTAAATAATTCAATTTCTCGTATCGTCACAACATCACATCATTACAAACTTAGATGCTGAAACTTTTAAGGCTGGATTACACTACCCCACTTTTAAAATATGAACATATTATTACAAAAAAATACTAAGTATCACACACTTACTATGTAAATTGATACAGAAAAAAAACGTCTCAATTTGATCTGATCACAACAAACTTGCACAAACCCTCCTGTTCTAGCAGACGCATGACAGATGTAAACAAATGGATTCAGCAGATGGCAGGTGCTGCTGCTTTGTGTTCAGAGTCACGAAAGAAATGGACGAAGTGCATATGGGTGCATTCTTAGCAGGCACAATGCAGTCAGTATGGTCTCTACAGATTGCAACACGAGTTGGAGGTGAGCGAGTGCGTGAAAATGTAGACTCTTTACTGTTTGGTCAAAAGGACTGTCAGCAGGTTGAGGCGACAACCAACTTACCCTCTTTCCCTTTGAATCGCTCCTGATCGTATCTGTTGTAGGCAGCAGGGACTTGCTGTTTATTTCTTATCGCTGGATCCTGTGGGATGTTGAAAAATTATTTCAATATAAAGAATATTGAGAAATACATGGGATAAGCTTAACTAAAATGTAACTAATTTGTTCTACATATTTCATATTAAAAAATGGTAAAGGCTTCTAAACTCAGTCAATTAATGATTCAGAACACAGAGTTTCTATCTGAAACACCAAGTTAATTTCGAGACTGATGTATTTTACAGATGGCACTATTATGATGCACAATTGATGAAATACCCTTATTGGCAGACAAAACATAGTTTAAGGGTTCCCACCTTTTTCAAGGCACAATTTTCAAAAACACATTATCTGCCCTAAGTGTAATATTTAAGCAAAAACACATGCATCCAATTAAATCGAGCTTTTATTTGGATGTTTCTGCATGGTGTTGATGGTTGCTTCTCACCTTCAGATAAGCAGACTGCTACTTAGCAAAGCTATGAATTAAATAAATGCATAGTCTGTATGTGCTGCACACTTCAGTGTGTTTCGCTCTTTCATTTCAAACACATCAGAGCCCGTGTGATGACCATGAGGAAGTGTTTTCAGTATGAGCGAATGGCTTCACACATTCATTCTGAAGTGTGCCTCGCTTGCAGATTATATATTTATTAATTAAATCACAGGCTTTTGCAGTTTTTTTTTTTTTAATCACACTAGAACATATCTCGATTTTAATTTGTTTGTGCATTCAAACATTTTAAATGTACGTCATATTCCATGTGATTCTGCATTTTATATGTATCATTTTTTAGGACTAGATTGTGCAATTTTCGTCCATGTTTTCAGCATACTACATGTGGCAACCATGGTATAAGCAGACTTCAATCCTTGAATAATTCAAAATTAACTCATTTCACAACCTGAAGTGTGAAGCCCAAATCACCACAATACCAACTCAGGATTTATTTATTTTTTAAATCAGTGGTCCAACCGTCATCGTTGTCTAAAGTTTATAACTCAAATGCTTTTGTGGTTAACAACAGCAATGTAGGAACAAAAATGTTGTATTTTGTACTACATCAAAGCTTAAACTATTCTGTGGGAGTAAGGCAGAGATGACAGCAGATGAGCAGAGAATGTATGTCACAGGGATTCGTTCATGACAGTTAACCATTGACATTGTTTCACAATGTGCAGCCGCCGACAGTGACAAACGGTATGAATGTGTATTTGACTCCTATTCGGAGTCCCAATCGTTGCCATGTTTTTGAACATGTAACAAAAAACATAACACAGTCAAACAGTTCTATTATACTTAAATACTTTTCAGGACAAATAATTATTTTCTAGGACATTTTGGTATTTTTCTAATTTTCCATTACTTTTTCCATGACTGAAACTACATTGAGGGTTCTCACACGTCCTGGAAAAACTGGAATTTTGCAGTTGCAAGATACTTTTTCTAGTGTTTTCCCCTGCAGCTCAACAGAGACCCGCTAGTTTCCTCTGTTTATGGAACATAAATATAAGCTTCCTGAAATCACGAGTAGGATCGTTTTTATTTCTGAAGTGACAAATCAGTAAATGAGGACAGAAATGTAGTGAGAGGAAAAAGTATTGTTTCAGCCAGTGAATAAATGTTAAGTAGCCTAGATGGTGACGACAAGTTCATGATTTATTTCGTATACGATCAATGCAGAGAAAATAAACCGATGTAATAAGTTTCCATGAGTCCAACTATCGAAGATATTTTGGTGACACTTTATAACAGCTTTCATTAGAAAGTCATAACCAAACTATACATAACACATCATTAGTTGTTTAGTCATTTATGTAATTTTTAACTACCCGAAAACAACAATAAATGATCTAATATGCATTATAATTAATTACAAATGGTTATTGATCTTTTTTAAACAACCAATGACCGGGAGCAGACAGTGGACTTCGCCTATTTACACACCTTCCAACTTAACATCCATTCTTATCCATGGAAAGAGGATGTTTCAAAGAGGAAATGGAAACCACATACACACACACACACACACACACACTATTTAACGTCTCTTTACATATAAGTGTTGAGTACTCACCACTTGAGTCTGGTTCGGAGTCCGTCTCTGTTCAGGTACTCGCCCTTCCTCCCGGGCCTTCACCGATTGCAGGATGGCAAATATATTTTTGGAGAAGTTCTACGACATCAAAAGATAATTTGTTAATTAGCTGAAGCACAACTCATCAAAATCGAATGAGGTCAGCATTCTCCAATGTAACAAAAAAAAAAAAAAACACACACATGGAAGACAAAATTGGCTTTGTTGACATTACACTCAATAATTCAAAAAGACAAAGCAAAACTACTTTAAATACGATCAGTCCAGAAAAGCATTTCTAAAATCTGATTTTATTCCGATTCCAAGCCACCTGTTTGTGGATTGGTTTATTACTTGGTTTAATTTAAATTAATCGTATGCCATATGGTTTGTAAATGAGTTTTTTTTTAGCTGCTCAAACCACAAAACCGATTTAAATCATATATGGAAAAAAAATTATCATCAAGGGTATGTCTTTGATGAAGTTGCGGCACAGAATAACAGAAAAGGAGATTACAGCGTTTCAGGAAATGCAGAACGTTGTAAACTGTCAAATACACACTGCATTTTCTCGCAATAAAAGCTCCTTGTGAAGTAAACAAGACAATATATTACTTTAATATAAAAGCAAATCTAATTATCAGAATAATAATGAGAATTCAGCATTATATTATAATAAACCTGATGTGTTCCACAGTAATATTTTAGTCTTAAACAATGTTCTACTTGGGTTTCAAAAATAAGTCACTGTAGTAGCTTTGTACAGTAAAAACATTTAATAATGCTAAGTTACTATGTATCATTGTGTATGAAATAAATATAAAGTGCATATCAATGAAAATGAATTTCATTCTCCCTTATGTTTATTTAATTAATAAATAAAAATCAAATAATTAGTTTGTCTTTAAAATATTTAATCTACTTTGCTACAATGGCTGTTTGGATGAAATTGTTCCTCTGATTAAAAAACAAACAAACAAAAAACCCCACATGAGCCATTTTAGAGTAATTACATAATTTCGAGATATATATTGAAAATAGCCAATATGCTGAAAAATATTGAGATATAATTTAAGACATATCGCCCAGCCCTACAAACTGGTGCATGATTAAATCATAAATCATTTCATTTATGTGCAGCGCAACAATAGTCTTACTATGTGTATAAGACAACTAAAAATTAGGACTGGGTAAAATTGAGATTTTCCGGAGCATCACCATTTTCATACGATCGATGCTTTTTACATTTCAAGATCGATATTTTACACTGTGCTCATCCCACCACTACAGTGAGACAAAATTGCACACATTTGCAACCAAATTTTACACAATGAATGAATGTAAATGGCTGGTCACCAGCGATTGTGTCATATAGTGACAGAGTATTATTCAGCAGCAAGATCCTCTCTCTCGCATGTTGAGAGTAAAAGTTATTCCGTGTAATGTTTGTCCAAAGAGCGGATCAACACGAACCATTCGTCATTGAATAATGTCTCTTAATACTCTTTCTGTAAGCATCAGAGCATCTTTTTG
This sequence comes from Moxostoma hubbsi, assembly GCA_032164185.1. Classification (NCBI taxonomy): domain Eukaryota; kingdom Metazoa; phylum Chordata; class Actinopteri; order Cypriniformes; family Catostomidae; genus Moxostoma; species Moxostoma hubbsi. The sequence continues at coordinate 6,952,118 of JAVLUX010000004.1, read as the reverse complement.
CAGCTCAGCAGACAACGGTGGTGGATTGTGTGTTTAGTGTTTATATCACACTACCTTATTCCCTAGTTGGCGAGACGCAATACTGGAAAGTAAATGAACAATGTCCATCTTTTACTCACTGTGACAATAAGCTTATAGCTAATGCGGTTTATCTCTTGACTCGGCATCAGCGAACCATGAGTTATTGTTTGTTTTGTTATACATTAACAGCTAAATATTTCTGATGATGTTTTGACAAGCAAGAACTTAAAGCTGTACTTTAGAGGTACTTATATTTTACTTGAGTATTACCATAACATTTTCTATTACTTTATACTCCCACTCCACTACATTTCAGAGGGAAATATTTGATTTTTACCAATGTTCACAAACTATAATAATGTCAAATATTCTTTGATAAAAATATTTGTTTAACAAAAGTAGCCTCCCGAGTACCTTTTTATAGTCATATCGGTGCAAAATCCACATAGAAAAGTCTGTTTTCATTCCATCTCAATTTAACTATATGAATTTTCCCCCTCTAAAATCGGTATCGGTCAGGCTCTAGTATAAATAACCTATAAAATAACCTATTTTAATAAAAAAGCCTAAGCAAATGTTTGTTTTTGCCTCATTATATACCTTTACCCTTTTGCATTAACAATTCTGATTTCAACGCAGAGAGCCTCAAAACGTGTTTTTTCTCTTCTAACCTTGCCACTGCTCTGTAAAATTGTCGTCCTTGTTCGCCAGACTCTCTCTCTGCTCACAATGTCTCTGGTCACATCCATTTCTGCATCCACAAAGCTTCTCGGTTTTAGGGTAATGTCATCATCCAGGTCAGTCTTGATGGTAGAACGCTTCTTAGCCATGATCTTGGCTTTGATAGCAGCGATTTTCTCCACAGACATGGCCTCTGACAGCGATCTGAGATCAGGATAAGCATGATTAGTTATGCAGTAGACCTACGTGAGCCTGTTAAACTTTCAAGAGACTAACAGTTTAAGATAAGCACATAACATTATAGACTAAAAACACAGATGTATAATAATCGGCCATCAAATCAGTAATAAATGTAGTTCTGCAACAAACAAATAGATAATTAATGAAAATCAACGACAACGAATCGCATTATCGATTGGTTTGATTTGTGTGGTGAGCAAGGAGCAGCTCTGACAGAGACATCATTTTTAAAGCAGAGTGAAGAATGTGTTTGCATGATGAAACTCGTTTGAAAAATAAGTGGCAACTAATTGTGGAAAAGTTGAAAAACATGACGAAAGTTGTCCACCGCACGAGCACTTTATAAACGTTTCAAAAGATCTGAAATAGCATACAGTTTAATGCTTAACAGTTGTTGCATCAGGTGCGTTGACAGTGTGTTTGTGTTGAATGCACTTAAGAGTTCTCTACAGCGCATCACTTACAGTTGAAGTCAGAAGTTACATACACTTAGGCTGAAGTCATTAAAACTCATTTTTAACCACTCCACAGATTTTATATTAGCAAACTACAGATTTGGCAAGTCGTTTAGGACATCTACTTTGTAAACAATTGTTGGAAAAATTACTTGTGTCATGCACAAGAGTTTTTCACTTAATTGACTACATCACATAAGTTTACGTACACTAAGTTAACTGTGCCTTTAAGCAGCTTGGAAAATTACAGAAAATTATGTCAAGCCTTTAACCAGTTAGCTTCTGATAGGAGGTGTACTGAATTGGAGGTGTACCTGTGGATGTATTTTAAGGCCTACCTTCAAATTCCATGCCGCTTTGCTTGACATCATGGGAAAATATAAAGAAATCAGCCAAGACCTCAGAAAAAGAAAAAAAAAGGACCACAACAAATCTGGTTCATCCTTGGGAGCAATTTCCAAATGCCTGAAGGTACCACGTTCATCTGAACAAACAATAGTACGCAAGTTTAAACACCATGGGACCATGGTCTCCTAGAGAGCAACGTAGTTTGATGCGAAAAGCGCAAATCAATCCCTGAACAATAGCAAAGGACCTTGTGAATATGCTGGAGGAAGCAGGTAGACAAGTATCTATATCTACAGTAAAACGAGTCCTATATCGTCATAAACTTAAAGGCTGCTCAGCAAGGAAGAAGTCACTGTTCCAAAACTGCCATAAAAAAGCCAAACTACAGTTTGCAAGCGCACATGGGGACAAAGATCTTACTTTGAGAAATGTCCTCTGGTCTGATGAAACAAAAATTGAACTATTTAGCCATAATGACCATCATTATGCCTGAAGAAAAAGGGTGAACCCCATGCTCAACCCAACCGTTAAGCATGGGGGTGGCAGCATCATGTTGTGGGGTGCTTTGCTGCAGGAGGGACTGGTGGACTAAACAAAATAGATGGCATCATGAGGAAGGAAAATAATGTAGATATATTGAAGCAACATCTCAAGACATCAGCAAGGACGTTAAAGCTCGGTCGCAAATGGGCCTTCCAACTGAACAATGACCCCAAGCATACCTCCAAAGTTGTGGCAAAATGGATTAAGAACAACAAAGTGAATGTACTGGAGTGGCCATCACAAAGCCCAGACCTCAAACCGAACTGAAAAAGCATGTGCGAGCAAGGAGTCCTACAAACCTGACTTGGTTACACCAGTTCTGTCTGGAGGAATGGGCCAATATTCCAGCAACTTATTGTGAGAAGCTTGTGGAAGGCTACACAAAACATTTGACCCAAGTTAAACTATTTAAAGGCAATGTTACCAAATACTAACAAAGTGTATATAAACTTCTGACCCACTGAGAATGTGATTAAATAAGACCTGAAATAAATAATTCTCTCTTACTATTATTCTGACATTTTCTGACCTAATACAGGGAATGTTTTCTATGATTTAATGTAAGGAATTGTGAAGTTTAAATGTATTTGGCTATGGTGCATTTACATTTCTGACTTCAACTGTAAGAAACTGCACATTTGACTGCTATTTTCTATGTTTTATAATGTAAACGTTATGAACTCAAAATCAAGCACGTATTTCCATTCCGCAAAACTGTTTGTCTCAACCACAAGCAAGTCTCCATTGAACTTCACGGAGCAAGCGAGCGCACACATCCACCTCATTCAAACTGCTCACAATGGAGAAAGGCAGCACAATAATTTTGAAAAAATTGTGCTTTGTGGTTTATCAACAGTGCAACATCACACCACGATTTCAGTTTCAGTGTAATCAACTGTTCAGCTCATGGTTGTTACAATGATGTCTCAAAAGTCAAAGTGTTTTAGATGGTTTCTCCTCATCATGCAAGCAGATGTAATACAATGAGCACTGGGATTAACTTTTCAGCACGAGAGTGAATCTATTGCACTGTTTAAAGATACATTTATTATATTAAAATTGTATAATAATGCTGAATATAATGTATAATAATAATGCTAAGCATCCTTTTATTTGATAGTCCTGATAATACCAAATGTAATGTCTGAATTCACCAGTAATTTATCATAGAATAATAATATTAGTTAATGGATAAGCACACACTCCCATTAAAATTCTTATATATTTTTTTTAAATAATAGTGTAGAAAAATGTTATCAGTGACAAAACCATTTTAAAAATACAATATTAATTTAAAATCCTTAATCTTGTAATCAGCATATGCATCAACATAATTATGTATTTTTCAGCTGGGCAGAATGATTCATTTCTATTCTGGTGCCACCATTGCCCTCTGCTGGGCAGAATTGTAGTCCACTCCATGGATGATTTTATATTTCAACGAACAGTACTTTTTATTATGTTTTACAAGGAGAGGAACAGTTTTGAAAGTCCTAAAAGTAACAATAATACTTCATTTTTAATTATTTAAGCTTTGCGAGTATAGAATTGTGAATTAACTACAGTATATCAAACCAATCCTTAAGCCCATAATTTCTTTTAAACAATTTTAATAAAATTCAGGGAATAAAAATAGTTGATCTGATTAATTGAAGATTAATGAATTATCAAAATAATCATTAGTTGCAGCCTTAAATTCATTGTTAAAGAAATTGCAAATATTTGATTTTAAAACCAACCACCAATGAGGGCAAAACAAATACATTTTTGCCAATATAAACATACCTTTCGACTGTTGTACGGTGCTAAAAAGGTTGATCAGTCTAGTCATACCTGATCTGATCTGTCTGCACAATGCTTTCCTTATGACCCTCCAGACGAGCGGCCAAACGCTCCTTATCCAGACGCACTCGCTCCTCATCCTGAGGAGAAATAAATAAATATATGTATGCATGCATGCATGCATATGTATGTATATATATATATATATATATATATATATATATATATATATATATATATCACAAAAATGCCATAAGGGAAACCGAACCAATCAGCACAATATGTACACAACTTCTAAGCAATACAAAGATGAGAGTAGATTACAGATACAAAGCCAAGTGTGCTGATAAAGATAAGTGTTGTTGTTAAAGTGTTAACGTGTTGTTGTTGTTTTTTTACCTCAACCCGTGGCTTTTTTGCCTCTGATAAAACTTCATCTGCAGCCCTTTTAACTGTTAAAATAAATTGCAATGATATCAACTTACAAAATATCACATTTACCACAAAACATGGATAAAATGCACAAATTCTAGGGGCCAAATCTTTACATACTATTTTTGACATACAATAAATAATAAAATGATGAACACGTACCTTGCGTCGCCCTTTGCAGACCGATCTCAATGGGAGCACTTCTGTCGATACTCGTTGATGATGCTGTAAAACGTGAACTGCGATTAATTGCCTCTTAAATTAGAACCGAGTAAATAAGTGTTTCTTTAGTAATGATGTTCAAAGATGCTAAAAACATCTGTGATTTGTCTTCACACTTACAGCTTTCTCCATTGAGATACGAGAGCAAGTCTTTTCTGTCTGGTCGTCTTACGACAGGGATGTTCTCGGTCTGCAATCACAAAAACAGACTTTTCCAATCACTTGTGCACAAACTATGTGATCAAACCAAATTTTGATTGATGCTTTGAAAAATAAAGAGGACACACCGGACAAGAGTGGCACGACGCATCGCATCAAAAACAAAAGAATCCCATTATAATCAATGATGCCGTCTACACTGGAAGCGTCTGTTGCAGCACGTCCATTGCGCCGAAAATAAACGAGTGGCGAGTTCCATTTTGCGCTGAACGCACTGGTGATATTACACAGATTAAACGGTTTAGAACATTCATGTCGACACGTCCAGTGCAGACAGCCTCAAGCCGCCGTGTCCAGTGCAGACAGCCTCAAGCCGCCGCGTCCAGTGCAGACAGCCTCAAGCCGCCGCGTCCAGTGCAGACAGCCTCAAGCCGTCGCGTCCAGTGCAGACAGCCTCAAGCCGTCGCGTCCAGTGCAGACAGCCTCAAGCTGTTGCCAATGGCACTCCAAGTGTAGACAGGGTGTTATGCCACAAATACAGGCATCACAATATTTTTTTTAGATTACAATTAAGGCAGTAAAACAAATAATGCCATGATGTAATGTATACTGTACTTCAATTTAAATAATATATCATTACCTTTCGTTTTTTACCTTTATATATCATTATCAATATATCATTACCTTTCGAAGCTTTTGCTCATTATAGAGATGCTCTATTCACCTTATTTTTCAGCGTGACTAATGAGCAGCCATTATCAACCGTGTTCAATCGTACAAAAATACTAACTTTGCAGCAATAAATTGCAAGATGGCAATACATGGGATCGTTTTAATATCATTAAATATTATTTCATTATTGCATTGGTTCGGGGCATTATTAGCTTTACAGTTCATCACATTTTGCTATCGTTTCATCACACACACTGATGCACAGACAGACAAGTGATCAGGTGCTAAACCGGACAGTCCTCATCTCCGTCTGTAATGGCTACCGAGAGAGGGGTAGAAAGCAGCTGCTTGCCTCAGCTTGTACTTTTATTTTACTTTTAATGCACCGAAACTACACGAAACTTGTTTCATTTAGGCAAATAATAAACACACTCTCTCCTTTCGTAGAATCGCGGCATCCCTAGTAAGAAGCAGATTTTATTATGGTCATTTCGATAACACTCACGGCAACAAGTTAATGTTCTACTTTCTCTTCAATTATAAATGCAGACGTCAGAAAATGATCCTACATTAGCATATAATTCTGCTGTACATCCCGTGGTTGTGTGATAGTTTATAAGACATTTACAATGTGGCTAATGAAATCAGAACTTTGTCATGCTGGTAATGCAACTGATCACTCACTTCCACATTGCAAAATAAGGTGGACAGCAACGTCCATTTTACTTACCGCAGCTCTGCGGACATAGGACGGGTGAGGAAGATGTACATTGTTGAGCAGAAATAGAATTGAGTCAAGGGTGTAGTACTCTTTAGGTTGACCCTCCTTCCCAGTTCTGCAATTAAATAGACATACAAGGACATTCAAATCCAATTTTGGACAGCATTAACAAATGAGTGAACTAGTTCTCGATCACTGACACTGTAAAAACAATTCTAGTAAGATTCTCAATTTTTATTTCACAAGTTGTTGCACACAGATTTTCTAAGTAAATCTAAATGGTATAAATTAAGTAAAGTCTAGTCTACTAAATTTCAAGACAATATTGTTTAAATGAGTGAGTAAATTTAACTTTAAATTTTAATACAGTAAATTTTACTTCACAAATATGACTTTCATTGTATCTAAAAAAAGTGTAAATTACAATTTTTAGAACATGCCACATTTTTAAATTTCATTACAAACTACTAAAGTTTAATTTGTAAACAAATCAGTCTTTTTGAATGAATGTTTCAAGTGAACGAATCATTCTCGTTCACCTCCAAACACCAACTCATATTTCTCGTTCACTGACGTCTTTCCCTTTCTAAGCCAATGGGCCGGAGTTTTGGCCAGTAAAGACTTAATATAGCGTGAGCCAATAGCATTTGAGAGCGGGCTGTAAAGGAGCATATCACTGGTTCGGCCCACTGAACGAATACACCCCTTCACTGAATTAGTCACCCATTTGAGTCTGAACGAGACGAGAGGTGTCATTCATGAACAAACTAAATGTACTGGTAAACTTGTTTGCGAACAAATTGGACGACTCAGTCATTTAGTTTGTGAATGAGGATCTGCTGAACGACTGAACGAGGAGGAAAGTCATTCGTTCAGTACAGCATGTGAGTCAATCGTGTTCAACAAGGAGAAAAAGGAGTGAAATGCACGTTTATAGGTATGCATAAAACATAATCAACAATTTATGAATGCGTAAAGAACATACAGATGAAATGTCATGAATTACAGATGGAAACGTTGTGCTTTGATGCACGTTTAAGATATTTAATCTTTTCTCTGTCTTCGTAATAATTAAGCACAGCATTTCACAAAATAAAGGGAAAATAAGCTATTTGTGGTGAAAACGGTGTTTTCGTACATTTGTAGACAAGCAAATCCCATTTATATTGCTTTGTTCTGCTCTAAAAGACTGACAACAGTGTGAGCCAATAGCGTTTGCGAGCGGGCTGTAAAGGAGCATATCATTGGTTCGGCCCACTGAACGAATACACCTCTTCACTGAACTAGACAATCATTTCCTTCGTAAAAGAACTGGTAAACTCGTTTGCGAACTAATTGAATGAGTCAGTAACCATGAACAGTGGACTCTGCAGTGATGCAGTCTTTTAGAATAGTACGCACGCAAATTTTTAACAAAGTATAATTAGACTTCTGGTCGTGATTGACTTGTTTTGGTTTAATGCAATAACTTAAAAGACGGTCATTTGACGTAACTTGAAGAAATGGTCAATGAACAAATCAAGGAACGAATCTGAATGAATCTTTTTGGCGAACGAAATCAAAAGAATAGTCACTAATGTTTAATCGTGTCCCACATGCCATATGGAATCCTCCCATAGGGAAGCTGCATGCTATAGTCTATGAGACAACATCTTGCATTACTGGCAAGAGGCAGACCTCAACGCATTGGTGCACAAAACACGATGACGGTGACAATGAAAATAGATTTTTTTTCTGGTAATTTTGAGTACAAATTATTTTCAGTCTGCACAAAACAAGAAGTTACCACGTGTAACAGCAAAATGAACAATAACAAGCAAATTCCAGTAAAGTGTAAATTCTAGGGCTGTAACGATACACCAAACCCACGATTCGGTTCGTATCACGATTTTTGAGCCACGATTCGGTTCGTATCGCGATTCGATCACGGGGGCGGGGCTTTTTGGGTGAAAAAAAAGAGAGATTTTGAGAGAAAAAAATATACCGGTATTTTTATTAAATAACATTTGAAAAACCTGTATAAACTGAACACCAAAGAACAATATTAACTATGCAAATTATTAAACTAAACTAGGCAGTGTAGGCTGCTGCTTTTGGGTTGTTTTCTGTGCTCCAACTAAATTGATTTCGGGATGGTGCTGTAGGATATGCATCTGCATGTTGGACGTGTTACCGGTTCACATTTGAGGAAGCTTCTTAAAACACTTAACCTACGGCAAATTGTGTGGGTCTTGTAGACTACACGATTGCCATCCTTATTCTCCACCGCTAGCCGAAATGTTGCCATACTGCTGACTTAAATGTATTGGGAGGGTCCGCAATCTCTGAGTTGTTTTCCATGTTTCCTCACGTTATTTAACTAGCTCGCGTCACATGGAAAGGTATAGTCACATGATACGTAGGCTACTAGGCTAACATGTAAAAAGACGCTTACAAGTAAACTTTTTTTAATAGTTGGTTGGATAAGTCACTGAGTATTTAATTATAGAATATCAAATAGGTTGTGCGATTATTGTCTAAAAAAAATCTCCATGTTTTCGGTGCTAATGCGGTGATGATAAGGGGCGCTGCCAATAAAGCACCAAAAAGCTGTCACAAAGAACCGGCAAAAGTAATGATTATGAATATGTCAAATATAGCAAGGAGACATTTTAATTGTTTATTAATAAACAAGTGTTTTCTGTCAGTGTCTATTGCAAGATGAAGTTGACGATGCTGTCTCGCGATCTTCAGTGAACGCGCCAGAGAGAAATGCACTTTTCATACGGATTACATAAGCCGAAAGCAGTCTGTATCTTTCGTGTTGAATTGTTCGTTTTAAAAGTAAACATTTCGATATAAATATATTTCTCTGGTCTGTGAGGCAAGTAGCCTACCTTATACGATGAGTTTCGGTTCTCCAGTTCAGGCGCCGGCGACTCCGTGATTATCTATCGATATTTACTTCTTATTTATTAAATCCAGGCAATTGGTTGATGAAACATTGATTAAAATTGAGATACAATTAATGCAAAATGAAATTCACTTTAAAGAAAGGCTTTGTGCTTTCTGTTTGAGGTCTCTGTGAAAGTTTTAGTGCCGCTTCCGGAGAACTGTCACGTCCTTACATTGTTTTTTCCTCATAAATGCGAACACGAAAAATAAAATAAAATAAATATTCTATGTTCTGGGGAGAGCCAACCCTTCTTCATCTGGTGGGTAGTATTAGGCCTACTTTTGGTTTGTACAGTGTAATTCACAGAATTATAAAAATATATATTTTGCCACCTAAAAGCTAAAGATGTTTTGTGTCACGTCCGTAACGCATGTGTATTTCCCTCATATTAAATATAAAATGCATGTGTAGACTTATATATTTTTCTAATGTCTGGACATTTACTGGACTTTATTAAGGGAGTAGGCTATGGATATATAAACAGAAGTTTCAATATATTGGTATTAAATGCATTTTCTGAGAATTTATATTTCAAGTTTTGACTGCAAATGTCACGTCCATAACGCTAAAATTGCCCAATTTAAAATAATTTATCCTCAACTAGTTTTGTGGTGTAGGTCTACGTATTTTATAATGTTAACTTCAAATAATACTAATAGTAATTTAAAGATGCGGTAGCATTGGATCTGGACGGAAAGGATAACTCTGGGAGTTGGAAGGGGTGTGTGTGTCGCGATTCTCCCTTCTCACATCGCGATAACGGTTCGTGGACCTGAGTATCGCGATTTCGATTTTATATTGCGTATCGTTACAGCCCTAGTAAATTCACTTGCAAAGAGTAAAACTATGCTAGCTCTATTATTCAAGCACAGTGCATGCTGGGAACACCAGCCATAAAAGTTAGTAAAGTAAAATTTACTCATTTAATTTACCAGTGGAGTTGACACAAATTGGCAAATTAATATGTCAAGGTTTTCTACTTAACACATTGTACAGATAACAAACGATTATAAACACTATTTATGTATAATCTAAGGCATTACTATTTACATTTTTAAAGGTAGAATGCATTTAATATTTTCAAGTTCACGCTTTACCTAATTCAATGAAGTAATAAATCTTTTCTGCTATATTTACTTCACGACAAAATCTCTATTTGCACATTAATGTATTAGAACAGTAACAGACCATAAACTGCTCTGAATGGGTAACAAATCACATTAGCCACAAAATGTTGTTTAAGTGGGTAGCTCACACACACATGCACGCAAAGCTGATATAGGCCCTATTATAATTGATAACCTCACACACACACACTGGATATAAATAGTGAGGTACCTACAAACATACACACGGCCAAAAGTTTGGAATAATGTACAGATTTTTCTTTTATGGGAAGAAATTGTTACTTTTATACACCAAAGTGGCATTCAACTGATCGCAATGTACAAATTGAAGTACCAATTCCTTTCCATAAGACCAAAATCTGTACATTATTCCAAACTGTTTCATTATGTGTGTGTGTGTGTATAATATATATATATATATATATATATATATATATATATATATATATATATATATATACACACACACACACACACACACACACACACACATACATACATACATACATACATACATACATACATACATACATACATACATACATACATACATACATACATACATACATACATACATACATAACACACACACACACACACACACACACACACACACACACACACACACACACAGTATGTAAGTAAGTATGTATGTATGTATGTATGTGCCTACAGAGTTTAAAGTCTCATTTCAATAATTAAAACACAACACAAGTCTCTCAGGAGTAGCGCATTAGCAGCTAAAGCAGCTCACATCAAAACAACACGATAAACTGGCAACAAAGTCCGCGCACATACCCCCAAATGACATAGTTCGTCTTGACATTTTTTGGCCAGGAGAATTCTCCGAAAATAACTTCATCCCCTTTCGCAACGATCTCTTTTTTCTGGATGTTGTACTGGCGAAGAACACTCAACACGTCCGCCATGATCGCGCGTTCACAGGACGAGGATTTTATTTAAGACCACTTAACTTCTCGCCACAGGGCAGCTTCGGACAGTGCCTGTCTAAAATGGTTGTCTTTAATTGCGTTTCTGTTGTTTTTTTACCTTTAATATTAATAAAAAATAAATTAAGGTTATCCCTTAAATGTATTATTCAGTTTTAAATTAGAATTTTACATTTCTAAAATGTATTTATGGAAGGGACGCATTAGTCAGGCATATTTAGAGCTTCTAAATCCAAGAGCTACAGGTACCACTGTCAAATATATGTTATGAACATATTTCAATGAGAAATGGACTATATTAATTTGTTTTCCGTTACAAGGGAAATATTATATTCAGAAGACAATATGGGGTGTTTCAAACCCCAATTTAATCTATTTATAGACATCCCTTTATTAATATTTTTGAGTCTATGAAATGAATATGTATCAGTCTGTCCGTCCGTCCGTCTGTCTGTCTATCTATCAACTATCTGTCTGTCCGTCCTTCCATCCATCTCTCTGTCTTTCTATCTGTCTATCTATCATCTCTCTGTCTGTCAGTCTAACCATCTATCCAACTATCTGTCCGTCCGTCTGTCTATCTATCTATCTATCTATCTATCTATCTATCTATCTATCTATCTATCTATCTATCTATCTGTCTATCTGACTGTCTGTCAGTCTATCTAACTGTCTGTCTGTCAGTCTATCATCTATTTATCTGTCTGTCTATCTATCTGTCCGTCCATCTTTCTGTCTGTCTATCTATCTGTCTGTCTGTCTGTCCGTCCCGTCTGTCTATCTATCATCTATCTGTCTGTCCGTCTGTCTATCCATCTTCTGTATGTCTATCTATCTAACTATCTGTCCGTCTGTCTGTCTCTGTCATCTATCTGTCTGTCTGTCAGTCTATCTATCGATCTGTCTGTCTATCTACATGTATATATCTGTCTGTCTGTCTATCTAACTGTCTATCTATATCTGTCTGTCTATCTATCTATCTATCTGACTGTCTGTCAGTCTATCTAACTGTCTGTCCGTCCGTCTGTCTGTCTGTCTGTCTGTCTGTCTATCTATCATCTATCTGTCTGTCTATCTATCATTTATCTGTCTGTCTGTCAGTCTATCTATCTATCTGTCCGTCTGTCTGTCTGTCTGTCTGTCTGTCTGTCTGTCATCTATCTGTCTGTCTGTCAGTCTATCTATCTTCTGTATGTCTGTCAGTCTATCTATCTAACTATCTGTCCGTCTGTCTGTCTCTGTCATCTATCTGTCTGTCTGTCAGTCTATCTATCGATCTGTCTGTCTATCTATATATCTGTCTGTCTGTCTATCTAACTGTCTATCTATATCTTTCTGTCTATCTATCTATCTGACTGTCTGTCAGTCTAGCTAACTGTCTGTCTGTCCGTCTGTCTGTCTGTCTGTCTGTCTATCTATCATCTATCTGTCTGTCTATCTATCATTTATCTGTCTGTCTGTCTGTCAGTCTATCTATCTAACTATCTGTCTGTCTGTCATCTATCTGTCTGTCTGTCTGTCAGTCTATCTATCTTCTATCTGTCTGTCTGTCTGTCTGTCTGTCAGTCTATCTATCTATCTGTCCGTCTGTCTGTCTGTCATCTATCTGTCTGTCTGTCTGTCTATCTATCTGTCTGTCTGTCTGTCTGTCTATCTGTCTATCTATCTATCTGTCTATCTATCTGTCTGTCTATCTATCTATCTGTCTGTCTATCTATCTACACTGTAAAAAATTCCTGTAAATTTACATGTAAATTTAACAGCAGTAAGTTGCTGTTTTCCGCAATGCGTTATGGGAGGACTTGGTCGCTTCAAATTGCATGCTGATAAGCAAAAGTATGTCACATGTAATTTACCAGTATTATACCATATGTTCTCCATGTGCATGGAAGAGGCAAGACATTTTGGATTGTCAGCATGAGGTAATTTTGCAACTCAGCCTATGATTGTATTATCTGTAATTACCTATTTTAAATATAACATTTTAAACATCCAATGAAGCTTTTGTGATTTAAATCAGATTATACGATTGCATGTTTTAATCAGGTAAAGGAGTGATTGAGCGAGTTCGTAAACACACGACTGCATTTGTACAGTCATATCACACACACTGGTTAGTAACCTGAAGTTTTATCCAACCTGCATGTTTTCCTAAACTTTATCTGATTAACATATGATTGGGAAATGAATAAAATTAAAGATGTTTTTTTTTATTTTCTGGTTACACATTTAACGTGCGCATTCAAACAGTACATGTGAGAGACATTTGGGGTTATCTGCCATTTTAAATTATTGTTCATTGAAAATCTTCCCCTTTTATTTTTCAGACGCTTTATTGGAATAAATCCGGAAAAGGCTGGATCAAGGCTGCACGGGGAAAAGTGGTGTCTAAAAAAACTGGGAAAAGTCTGCAGAAGAAGACTGTCAGTACAGAGGTGTCAAATCTCTTAAAAACAACTGATGGACATTGAGTGAGACTTCATTTAAAATGTAGCTGACACTCCCCACCAATGCAGTTTGTTTTTCACATAATATGGTGGGCTGGAGTGTTGCTGAAGGATGATTTTATTTTTTATTTGTTTATTTTATAAACCATTTGTTTTGATATAAAAATGGGCTGGTGTTTTTTGAAGCCTGATTTGACAGTAGATTTGTATTTTATATAAAGGTAAGTCATTTCTAATTTTTTGTTTTGATAAATGTTCTGCTTTTTACTTAAGTCATTTGTGTATTTTGGTTTGATGATGGGTGCTTTTTTGTTGCACCACAGAACTGAATATTATTATTTATTTATTGCCTGTTTTAGTGCATATTGATAAATATGTTGTTGTTTCAGAATAAAAATCATTCATAAGTTGGCTTTGTTTATCTTTTGTAATCCACATACAGTGTACAAACAGAAAATGCACGGTGTAATATGCATTTAAAATTGTGATTATGGGGTTGTAAGTAGTTGACAAAAACAGTATCTTGCTGTTAATTTCAAGAACGGTAACACCATAGTTTTACAGTATAATGCTGGCAACCACAGCTGCCAGTAGATTAATGTTTTTTACAGTGTATCTATCTATCTATCATCTCTCTGTCTGTCAGTCTATCATTTTTCTATCTGTCTGTCTGGATATCTGTCTGTCTGTCTCGATATCTGTCTGTCCATCCGTCCGTCAGTCTATCTATCTATCAATCATCGGTTTGTCCATCTGTCCTTCCATCCATCCATCCGTCTGTCTGTCTATCTGTCTGTCTGTCTATCTATCATCTATCTATCTGTCTATCTGTCTGTCTGTCTCGATATCTGTCTGTCCATCCGTCCGTCAGTCTATCCATCTATCAATCATCTGTTTGTCCATCTGTCCTTCCATCCATCCATCCGTCCGTCCGTCCGTCCGTCTGTCTGTCTATCTATCATCTATCTATCTGTCTGTCTATCTATCCTCTATCTGTCTGTCTGTCAGTCTATCTATCTAACTATCTGTCTGTCTGTCAGTCTATCTATCTAACTATCTGTCCATCTGTCTGTGTCTGTCATCTATCTGTCTGTCTGTCAGTCTATCTATCTATCTGTCTGTCTATCTATCTGTCTATCTATCTATCTATCTGTCTATCTGCACTGTAAAAAATTCCTGTCTTTCCATCCGTCTTTCTGTCAGTCTATCTATCATGTCTTTCCGTCTGCCCATCCATATATCTGTTTGTCTATCATCTGTCTGTCTATCTCTCTGTCTGTCCGTCCATCCATCCGTTTGCATTCTGTCTATCCAATTCTGTTTGATTTAGTATTTATATTATGTATATTTGTTGTTTGTGTTGTATTTTAATTATTCATATTATTTGTTTCTTATTGGTTTAATATTATTGTGTGTAATGTTGTGGGGTCCAAATGTAGTAATTTAATATTCAACCATGGAAAGAAACCATATAAGTAGACCACTAATATGAATATTGGGGAGTGACATGTGTCTCTCAATGGTGGTTACGGCCCTGCTCAAAAGCACTTTATTAAATTATCATTTATGGGTGAAAAGGATAAACAAATTATTGTCCAGAGACAGAACTTCATTACACTGAAATAAAGGTTGTGTTGAAGTAAATACAGCAGAAAAGTTTAAGTAATTTCTTGAATAAGTACGTTTAAGCGTGAACTTGAAAATATAAGTACATTTTAGTTGTACTCAATTGAAACATGTACAAAATATTGCTCTAGCTAGCTTATAAGTAAATATGATTTATGATTAAATGTTGACTTTACAATGCATCATCATGTATCAGTCCTAAAGTAGAAAACCTTCATGTCAATATTATTTGGTGGTGTTGGTGTTTCCAGCATGCTGGGCTTAAATAATGAATGAACTTGCATGATTTATACCAGTTTTAATGTTGATGTTGTTATTACATTTGGTAACTTTGTGAGTTAAGTTTGAAGTTTTCGTTTTATTTTTTTTCATTTAAGTTTTGTATCTCAAAAGCAACAGGTAGTAATTGTCTACAGAAGTTTTAGTATGTTAGTTTGTGCCAACATTTCCTTCACATAAATACAGTATCATAGCAGCACCTTTATAAACTTGATTTGACCTATTGAGGCATACAGAATATGCAAACGGTTACTTCTGAATCTAGATGCAAGATCCTTTATAAATATCAATCATTCAAAGCCTATAGTACAGACAAGTCTAGTACTTTTGGGTTTTTGAGAACATCAGATTTCTCGACTTCACAAACATATTTTGCATTACATTTTGCTTAGTTTTTTTGGAAGACCTACGCTGCTCACATAGGGACTGTTCACCCTAAAATGACTATTCTATGATAATTTACTCACAATACAATGTGAAAGGTGACTGAGGCTATCATTCAACCAAACATCTCCTTTTATGTTCCACAGAAATAATAATGTCATGCAGGTGTGAAACAACATGAGGATGACTAAATGATGACAGAATTAACATTTTATGGGTGAACTTGACCATTAATTTCAATGACATTAAGTTCAATGTCTCACAACATCCCAGTTATACAGACAAGAAAACAGGACACGAATAAAGAAAACAACACATTTTACATAATGAGTAAGGCCTCTAAATATACAGCACAACATCACATCCAATGAAGGTCAGTGACACACATTAGCTTTATTAACTTGATCAAAAAAGAAGCCAGTACTTTAAAAAGTCTATTTGACATGAACTCCAGCTTGGCTATTTTCTTGGGAAAAGCAAATATTTCATTGGACCAGGTTAATAATAATAATAATAATAATTAAAAAAAAAAACATGTACAGAATTGTATACTGAAGTAAGATCAGTAAAAACAAATGTAATGCCATTTATTTGCTCTCCATGATTCCCATGAAACTAATCTAGCCTGCTGGATACTGAATTAGACTTTGACTTCTTTCCAAACTGCAAAAATACATGACATGATTACCACATTAAATTGTAAGAATTGTCTTTTTTGCATGTTCTCTCTTAGTGCGGTAAAAAGGTGCCGCCTCTTCCTTCCTTTGAGAACGTACTGCATGTTACAAACAAAACGTTTTAAATGACATCAAGTACAAAGTTACGGATGATGTCAACAGCTCGAGAGTCAAAGCCACAGATGTCCAGCATGCCGCGGTCTTCAGGGTCAGCAGTGGCCAGAGAACTGGCGATCATCCAGCACACAATTAATTTGGAAAATGTGCCACTTTTCTGAAAGGGAAAAAAAAAAAACAACACATTGGTCATTTTGAGATTTTTCTTCAAAATAACTAAAGCTTTATCACGAAAAAATGTCTCCTATATGACAACAAGATAGGTAAAGTTTGTCAAGACAGACATATGATGGACTTCAAGCAGATTTGGCCTTGTTTGGATTTTTTAACATTTGAATATTTGAATTTTTGCCAGTTAATCTTCTCGGCCCATTTGAACATTCCGTTCATTTCCAAATTTTGAAAGTTCCGGTTTCGCTTTATGGTAATGGCAATTGTTCAGCATAACATTTTTTTGTTGTCCTACAGCCTTCATATCTCTGTCCAAATATACATGACAATATGCACGATCGAATCGCTCAAGACACTGAAGTCAGCTGAGGAGGTGACGTAGATGTTTTCCAGTTGACTTTTTGCATCATAGTAGCAAGACAAAGAAGTCAGCTACAGCAGACCCACACAACAGAAAACTTTACAGCCACTTGCATTTCTTACATGTCTTAAATCAGATTTTGGTGATGTCCAAAGGCATAAGAAGAAGCTATTTGCTCCTGGATTGTTCCAACTATACTGTATGTGCTTTGCTTCACTTGGACATTATTCTTATAAAACTCTGTGTAAAGCCAGAGATTATTTAGCAGAGAAGGGCCACTTCTATTTAAATTAATGGGAGAAATTGGAACACCCTACCAAGAAGCTCTAGAGCCCAACATTCAACGGATGTAGAAAGGAAGTCCCGCCTTATAGGTAAAAGAGCCAATCACCTTTTAGATACAGACATCACCTGTAAATTAACTAGAGAAAACTCATTATCGTTACAAGCCGTGAAAATTATGTTTTTAAGCGTAATATGAGGAAATTAACAAGAAAATGCTGTGGTTCTTCCAAAAAAGCCTTCATCTCATAATAAAAGATTTTTATCGGATGATTTCAGAAATTTGGCCAGAATTGATCGGGGCCTATCTCCCTCAGCAGATCGCAGAGCCTGAAATCTGTGAGCTCGCTCGATTTCCATCTTATGGCCCGTTATGCCAAACAGATTTGGAAAGAGCCCGTCCAGGTATTTCACCATATCCTGACCCTCTTCGGCCTCAGGAATTCCGACGATTCGGACGTTATTCCGCCGGCTACGGTTATCCATGTCCTTCAATTTCTCTCAGACAAGCTCTAAATCCACCGTGGTCACTACCAGATTAGCAGATAATTCCCTCTCCGATGACTCCAGATAATCGATCCGTTTCTCGACATCCCTCACTCTTGTAACCACCTCAGAGAATTTTGTCTCCATGGCAGTGATCGATCGACGTATTACGGTAAGATCCTCCAAGTCAGCAATGACCTTCGTCAGTATTGCCGACATGTTCAACATCTCACGCCGAATTTCCCTAATTTCCCTGACCAAATCAGCTCGGGGCCTGTTCAGGGGTGTCAGCATGAGCACGTAAGTGTCTTTTAATGTCCCCAAAGCCCGAGGATTTTGAATTCTTTGACATATTGTCCTCCTAGAACAATTATGGTACAGAGTGTATCGAATCTCAACAATTTATGTTTTAAGATCATGATCTGTTTAATTATAGAAAGACATTTATTGCTACTGCAAAGATTGGTGTTGGGTGATAACATTTACATGTACGAGTGTTATGTACTGTGGTACATAATAGAACTGTCTGTTGGCGACAGCATAAGAAGTAAACATTGGAGGGACATTGATGCATAAAGGAAAGTAATGTAAAAAAGACGAGAGGTTTACCATCATTTGCTGAGGGCTTGTATTTGCCACCAGACATGAACATGCACAAAGGTAAAATTTCCCAGACTAGCAAAAAAGGATATTTATTGACAAAATGTTCTATAAGTATTATATGAAAATACAACCCCAATTCTGAAAAAGTTGTGAAAAATGCTAATAACCGGCATGACGATATAAATACGTTTAATGAAGAACTAAATAAAAAGACAAACACACTAAGGTGTCAGACAGCTGCCCGTAAATCTCTCTCTCTGTCCCACTGCAGACTCCAGTCGGCCTTTATCCCTCTCTGAGACTTGATTAGCCTGATTAGGGGCTGGGTGTGTAGCATCACAACCCGGCCCCGTCCTCCACCCTGTCACACACTCACACTCTCAGATTATTCGCCCAGTATGTGTTTGAAGTTGTCCTGCTGAAAATTCTGGGACGTCCCTGGAAAAGACGGTGCGGGATGGCAGTATATGCTGCTCCAAAAATGTTACATATCTGTTTGCATTGATGGTGCCCTCACAGATGTATGAGTTACCCATGCCATGGGCACTGACACACCCCTTGCCCATACAGACACTGGCTTTTGGACCTGATGCCGATAACAGCTTGGATGGTCCTTTCCTCTCAGGACCGGAGAACACGATGGCTGTGTTTTTCAAAAACAATTTGAAATGTGGACTCTTCAGACCAAAAAACACAGTTCCACTGTTCTACTTTACATCTAAGATGAGACCGAGCCCAGAGAAGTCGGCAGCACTTCTGGACAGTGTTGATGTAGGGCTTCTCCTTTACATAGTAAGTCTTGACTTGCATCAGTGGATGCAGAGGTGAGTGGTGTTGACTAACAAAGTAATCCCAAACCCATGTTCATGATATCCATTACAGATGAATGATGTTTTTGAAGACAGTGATGTCTCAGGGATCAGCGATCATGCTCTTTCAGAAGTGGTTTTCAGCATGCCCTTTACGCACCGACATTTGACCATATTCCTTGAATCTTTTAAATATATTGTGCACTGTAGAGGGTGAAATGACGAAAATCTTTCCAATTTGTCTTAGGGAAAAATTGTTCTCAAAGTGCTGGATTATTTGCTGAAGCATCTGTTGGCAAATTGGCAAGTCTCAAATTATTCTTGCTCTTGAAGGACTAGGCTGATTTTGGAGGCTCCTTATGTATTATGACAAGACTGCCTCACCTGTTTAACATCTCTTGCTCCACATCGCCTTTGTTAAACTCGTCAAATTGTTATTTGTCTTAAATTGCCATGCAAGCAAATATCTCCTAGGACTATTGTGGACTGACTGAAGTGTATACATGCTGGACAGAACCGATCTACACTCGCATTGTCTATGGTTTGTTAGTTGAATTTCGCAAAAAAGACTGGTACGATTTCGGTCGGACTAACTTGTTAACATGACATTTTAAAAAGATTAATTATTGCTTTAGTCTGTCTGAAATCAGACTTTTAAAGCGCATGTAAATGCGCTCAATGACACGCAGTGACACAGATGAGGAAATGCCTATTCAGTTACTGTGGAGATTATACAATGGCGGCTGTGCAGTTGGATATGTCTCGACTGTTTCAAGCTTGTTACGGACTTGTTTTGCTGTTGTCAATATGGAGAAAAGTGATTGGATTTCCTCAGATTCAGAGTTTTAGTGGCGATTGGTTGAATTTGGATAAATTATTGCAATCACAATATTGCAAATTTCTTGAGGCACTGAATAACAATATGCTAAAGCCAAATGAAAAACATATTCCATCATAATAAACAGTGCAATTAGCACTAGTAAAAGTCATCATTCTTGTATTCTCTAACAAGTTGCACTTACTTGTCTATACGTCTGAAGCGTCTCTGCTGTATTTTCCCTCCCAAAGGGATGATTATTTGTGAAAATGATGAAGACATCCACAGTTTTATCGTTCTCTGAGGCCCAGGTGATGGGTAAGGCACAGTCTGTACTGCCACCAGGAGACTAGAGAGAAGCAAAGTGTGGAAAGGTGAAATATCTGAAATTATTTGATCATAGCCACATAATTCCATCATTTCAAAATATTAAAGGAATAGTTCTCTAATTATTTACTCACCCTCATGATATCCCAGGTCTGATTGACTTTCGTTCTTCTCCTGAATACATTTGAAGAATCCTTATAATACAAGTGAATGGTGATTCGACTTTTAAAGCTCCAAAAATCACAGACAGTCAGCATAAATGTCATCCATACGACTCCAGCAGTTAAATGAATGTCTTCTAAAGTGACAAGATTGCTTTTGGTGCGAAAAAGGGCAATATGTAAGTACTTATTTAAATCTAAATCATCACTTCCGGTAAGCAGCGATATGCACGTGGAAGAGTAGCGCTGTTTACAAGGGAGAAGGAGGAAGGCTGTACAGTAGCTTGGTTGTTTTTGGTTTAGATCTGTATTTATCTGTTTCTTTACTCACAATGGTGCATTTGTGTGCTTATCCTGGATGTCTCAACCGAGAGAAGAACATGAGATTACGTCCTTGTAAAGAAGTTCGCGCTCACGGGCAAGGAAGAGGCGAGAGACCGGCTTGGCATACAAACAAAGGTTTAATGTAAAACTCAAAAGACCAACACATAAGATGACGGACATGTCCGTAAGGATCTCTCTCTGCCGCACCGCCCTCTGCGATCGGCCTTTATCCCTCTTGATTAGCCTAATACGGGACCGGACGTGTCGAGTCACGACCCGGCCCCGCCCTCCACCGTGCCACAGTCCTCAACATGACAACGCAAAGAAGTCACACGAGAGACCGCTTGGACTCCACCCTCTCGTGCAGTTTACCTAAATTGGATTATAGTTAAAAAGTACATAAATATTGATCTTTTTTCGCACCAAAAAACGATCGTATCACTTTACAGACATTAATGTAACTGCTGGAGTCGTATGGATGACGTTTATGCTGACTGTCTGTGATTTTTGGAGCTTCAAATGTCAGATCACCATCCACTTGCATTTTAAGGACTTACTGAGATGAGATATTTGAGATATATATCATGAGGGTGAGTAAACGATGAGAGAATTTTCATTTTTTGGGTGAACTATCCCTTTAATATATATATTTGTTTGTGTTCAGCAGAAGAAAGAAAGTCATAGACATCTGGGATGGCAGTTAAAAAAAAAAAAAAAAAGAGTAGTTTTTTGTTTTCGTTAACAATAATAAGACTGATTCTGGCCAAGAACGTCAGTTTCAAAAGTTTTTCCTGTTTTGTGTGTAACCTCCATCAGACTGTCAGTGAATGGACTGTGGGCAGCCTGAGGCCGAGACTAGCCATCAGATAGCATGGAATGTTTTCCCAAGATCTTCTTACCTGGATGAGCTGCACTGCTGCCTGCATTAGAGTCATATCAGAAGAGATGGCACAGGGAACCACAGCTCCTTCAGAGAAGACCAGAACCTGTGTGTCTGGCTCCGTTTGTGCAATTACCTGCCATTGGAAAGTGTTGATAGATCAATGGAAAAGAGTAGTGTAAATATTCTGCCTAATATCTCCTTTTATATCGCAAAGGAGAAAGAAAGATCATGGAATGGCAGTAAATGATGACGGTTTTTTATTTATGGGCTGAACTTTTCCATTAAGAGAAAAGTTCTTGATTGGTTTTAAACAACAGTTAAACTCTTCAACAGTGTCTTGAAGAGTTGTTCCGGGTTCGAAACAAGTTAATCTCAATCGGCAGCCTTTGTGGCATAATATTGATTACAACAAAATTTATTTTGAGTTGCCCCTCCTTTAAAAAAAAGCATGATAGGGGCCAATCCATAAACATTAAAATACTCACTGATTCAAAAGTATAGCCACAAGACGTAAACAGTATTTGTGTAAACATGATTTTAGCGTGATAAAATCTCTTACTAACCTTTTCTGTGACGTTATAGCCAATTTTACAACTTTGTTGCCATGATGAAGTTATTTCAACAATCCCTAAAATGACTGTAAAAAAAGACAATATAAACAACTTAACAGCTCGTATAATACACACGTTTTAACAGAAGAATTAATGTAAGTGCTTTGATTAATTATTATTAAGTTTCACATTTCTGCCTTTAAACCATCCAAAAATCTGCCCCATTCACTTCCATTGTAAGTGCCTCACTGAAACCTTGATTTTTGCTTTTTTGAAAGAAAATGAGGGATGAGTCGATGCATTATGCCACAAATGCTGTCGATTGACCTTAACTTGTTCTGAACCCGGAATATACCTTTAAGTGACTTTACGTGCTTCGCACGCAAGAGGAACAGAAGGCATAGGCAATTCATTGATGTTTACAAATCTAGAGTGTCCCGACAGAGGAGGAGCATGTGAGGAATGTGAAATATGCATTGGTTGGACTCTGACAGCCACGCAGACTTCCTCCAAAGACAACAAACTAACTCACAAAGTCACTTCATTCTCTTGAGCCTCTCTTTGTTTAGCAGTGGTGTAGTCTTACCATGCACATTGCTGCTGCTACTGCCACAGTGCTGATGGAGCTGCCGTGGGCCACGCTACTCAGAGAAGAACTTACATCAACCGCCACCAGAAACCGCTTGCCAGTGGATTCCACATTCTGGAGACACAGAGGGTCATCAGAATATGACACCAATAGAAATATGTCCATTGCGATTTTATACATTACCTCTTAAGAAAAGGTTGTTTTATACAGTAGCTTAGTTTATTTCTTTATTACTTATTTAAAGGGATAGTTCACCCAAAAAATTATAATTCTCTCATCGTTTCTCACCCTCATGCGTCTCAAACTGCGGCACACACACAAAAATATTTCATAGATGTATGACGTTTTTGTCCATACAATGCAAGTGAATGGGGTACAAAACTCTCAGCTCTAAAAAGGACATAAAGGCAGCATAAAAGTCATTCATAAGACTCGATTGGTTAAATCCATTTCTGTTGAAGCAATACAATTGTTCTAAGTGAGCAACAGACCACAATTGAGGTACTTCTTCACTATAAAACTTTACATTTTAAGATTTGGACCCCATTGACTTGCATTGTGCAGACAAAACACATCTTATACACCCTTCAAAATATCTTAGTTTGTGTACCGCAGAAGAAAATAATTATATGAATTTTTAAGTATTTATAAATATGGATAGTATATGTTGTACAGCCTTTAACTTAAGGAAATAACGTTTCCATGCAAAAAGTTTAATGGTCCTAAAATGTACGATTTTGGGGTGAAATATGACCCAGGCATTTTTTCATGCGATTAACCCACGAGCATTCTTCTACCGTTTAACTACCTAAAATTGAATTTTCAGACATAATCTGATGTACGATTGGTGGTACTCACCGAAATACTTTTGTGGAAGGCAAAGTCCAGGGATTGAACGACGTCACAGACTGGCTCCCATTTCAGTTTGCCATGCTTCCCATGACCTCGCTTATAGATTTCAGACACCACAAGGATGTTAAATGGGTGTGTTTTTGCCTGAAAAATGTATGTCACAGTCTCAGAGTGAGTCAAAGATCTTGTACATCTTCTTTTATACTTTTATTAGGACACCTGCATAGAACAACTGATCTATGGAGCACTGCTGGGGGTTATAATAATCTTAAAGCAATGTTGTTGTAACCTGACCTTCTTCAGAGCCGTGTCATCCTGAATCCTCTCACAAACAGCTGCAACATCCGGACTTCCTGGTGATAGAAATTTGTCTGCCGTCAACTTGCCCAAATGCCTCATCAGAACAACCACAGGCATCTCTTTCAACAAAGCGTTCCACACCTGAAAAGTAACATAGCCAACTAGATTTTAGCATTTTCTGAACAAAAAGATAATAATTCAGAAGAACATTTTCTTGCACGCGCAAAACCTGTCGTTAGTTTGCCAGGCGAAAATCCAAAGTCCGATTGCTTAGAAATACGGCTGGGATAAACGATTATTTTTTAAACGATTAATCTAGCGATTATTTTTTTCGATGCATCGATTAATCTAACGATTAATTTTTTTCCCCCCGCCCGATTCGATTTCGATTCGATTATAAAATGTAAAAAAAAAAAAAAAAAAAAAAAAAAATGATGTAGGCTACTGTTACAAGTAGAATTAGGTACTGCGCCTTTAAGATGGAACGTACTCTGTTCCTCCCTCGCTCAGAGTGGGCAGCTGATATGGGAAGAGCGAGCTGTGAACATCGCATGTATGCGTGTAAGCCCGTTTTGTGTTTCTGTTGCTCTTATTCTGTTTTTATTTCTAACCAGTAACACAGTTGTTGTTAGCTGTGTGTTTTGCAAACTGCCCATGTGTACGTGCGACCGACGACAGCTGATAATAAATCACCATGGTGGAATATCAGTTACGTCTTGTGTGTCTTTGCTTACACCTGACTACAACCATTTAGGCAAGCTATCCGGCCCCTTTTCATCAAGAGCGTTACACTACATTCATGTTTAGCCTCTCCGACACCGCCATCTTTGTTTTGGTCTGACGAATCGACGCGCATATTTTGCCAGCCCTACTTGGAAAAGTAATGGCACACCTCTCCTCATTAAGCTGCATGACTTGAGGTATCGTAGCACAAATGGTGCGGCATGACTCTGACGTCAAAGTTAGATTATTAGGAACTGTGCAGGCCAAAAGCGTTATTGCACAAAAAAAAAAGAAAAGAAACTACACTCCAAAAACTTTACTATTACTATCGTCAGTTTTACTGAATCCATCCTTGTTCATATAAAGGCATGCAACCAAGTGACCTTCATTTAAATGAGTTGTTTCAATGAATAAAAGTGTCTTGTCAGCTTTACTGAATCCATTTGTGTTGGGACAACATAAATATTTTTTGTTGGCATTAACTGAAACTACAGTGATTTGTTGTTCCCTGCATGCTATGCACAAAATTAGATGAAGAGAGTAAATGTAGCGCTATGCTTTAAGTCATGAGAGCGAAGTCAGTGGGCATGGCCATGAAGTTTTGGTATTTTCATGCAAGTATGCGCTAAGTCTAGCTGAAAATGGGTTTCACGTGTAACAACCTTATAGGCTGGGACAAAGGCAATTTAATTCTGATGTTCTTCTCCGGATATTGCACCGTCATTGTCCTATTAAACGGTCCGTTCCCTCAAGCACCAGGAATATAAACGACGACAGCACATTCATAAGAATTTGTAAATGACGACTGTATGTAATAAATTAGAAGAATATAAATATTTCTATGACAGAGATACGCTCCTTTTATATGCACAGAAAATGTGATTCTCGTCAGGATTTGGATGTACGTTCCATTAAATTATAGAGAATGTAAGTATTATTATTATTATTCATTTTCATCTACTGACACACAAATCGTGGCTAGTGTTAACAGTGACTGTATCGGCAAATTAAATTCATTTATTAAAATATTTGTATTTTAAGATTACACTTTAAACAAAACAAAAAAAAATTTAAATAAAAAAGTGGGCAAAAAAATCATACCAAATCCAAATATTTTACCTTCTCCAACTTCTTCCACTGGCCCCTTTTGCAGTAATTTAAAAGTCACTACATTTCCATTTCTGCATTTGGCAGACGCTTTTATCCAAAGCAACTTACAGAGCCCTTATTACAGGGACAATCCCCCCGGAGCAACCTGGAGTTAAGTGCCTTGCTCAAGGACACAATGGTGGCTGTGGGATCGAACCAGCAACCTTCTGATTACCAGTTATGTGCTTTAGACCACTACACCACCACCACTCTACAGCAACAGGTGGAAAAATTCTAGGGCTGGGAAATTTTACTCGTTAATTTCTGCAATTACTTTTTTGTGTCAGTTTCTTTTTTACTTCCTGAAGCTTCACAAGTTGTTCCTGGCAGGCTCCTCAGCCTTACAGGCTCCGATTAGTGTGGGGGGAGGGTTAGGGCATCTGCTGCCTGCCAGGAACATACCAAGGCAGATTTGTTCAATGGGCGAAACGCTTATGTTTTTCCCCACTTTTTGTGGCAAAAACTGGCATATATACATTTTCAGGTGGTACATACTTGACTGCACATCCGCGCACAAAAACTGATGTGTGAGGCAGTGCATGCTTTTTCATTATGCGTGATGCATGTCCTGGGGCATAATAAATATGGGAGCTGATTTACTGAATGGAGAACGGAGACTTCACCGGCAAGCAGTGAGCCAGGCGTGCGAGAGACCCGAGCACGCTGCTGCATCTCTTCACATCGCCTGAAAACGCTAATTGACTTTCATCTGAACCACTGTTGAAGGTGAAACTGCGAAAGAGAGACCTAGCATGTGTGTGATAGAGGCTGAGAAGGACCTGGCCATTCAGCAAGTTGCAGACAGGTGTACACGTAGAGACTGAACGTCAGCCAGAGAAATAATAGTTCTTTGAGACAAAGTATAAAGTAAATATATTTAAGTTTGTTGTAATGTATAAAGTACCATAATTTAATCACAGAAAATTGTGTGATTATTTAGGTCGGAAGAGTAGCGCTGTTTACATGTGAGAAGGAGGAACGCTGCACAGTAGCTTGGTTGATTTTGTTTTAGATCTGTGCTGATCTGTTTCTTTACTAACAACGTTGTGTTTGTGTGCATCATGGCGGTCACAACTGAATGGAGAACGTGAGATTACGTCTGTATCCATGGCAACGTGTATACGTCACACGAGAGATCGCTTGTACGCATTGGATTATAGTTAAAAGGTACTAAAATACTGCTATTTTTTCGCACAAAGAGCGATCATGTCACTTTAGGAGACAATAATTTAACCGCTGGTGTAGTATCGAGGACGTATATGTATATGCTGACTCTTTGTGATTTTCTGAGCTTCAAAAAATAAATCAAAATTCACTTGCATTTTAAGGTAGGTCCTTAAAGCTAAGAAATGTTTCTATTTTTCTTCAAATGTGTTCTGGTGAAAAAGGTAAGTCATGCACACCTGGGAGGGTGAGTAAATGATGAGAGAACTTTCCTTTTTGGGTGAACTATCCCTTTAAAGCTGCAGTATCTGTATGTGACTACCTCTTTAGACTTCAGGTGGTGGGTTAGAATCTGCTCTTTCTCTAGCTGATGCTCCTCTATAAGATGAATGATCGCCAGCTCATCAGTCGAGTGCTTGGCTTTCTCCACAGCCTCCAGATACGCAAAAACCTTCTGCACATCCTCAGACTTCTCTTTATCACCGTACACTTCCTGCACTCCTTTCCAGCCTTTCGTCATGTATTTGCAAACAAGAGCCACAGCTGCAGAAAACAGAAGACGGCCTCAGATTTTATAACGTGACAGATGTAGATAAACATGACAGATAGCAAGATGGAAGAAAATGTGGAAAAGCACAGCTCGGTCGACCCCTAAAAGACACTCACAGTCATTGGTCGGCTTCATGTGGGACAGCCTGAGGAGGTCCTGGTGGGACCAGCCTGCCCTGTGGTTGCACTTGGTAACAGCCTGTGCCAAGCTCAAACCATCCTGGCTGTTGTACCAATCCGTCACAGCCCTGCGGAGAGCTCGACCCCACATCCCAGAGCCCTCTTTCAGCTCCTTCTTATACTGTACAAATGTGAAGAGTTGCGCAGGCGTACGACACAGTTCCTTCACAGCCCGTAAAGCGCTCTGCCTGGTCTCGCATTCTGCATGCTGCGAACAGACGGCCAGGGCAAACAGGCTGGGGTTGGACCGGACGGTGTGGCCCTCCGAATTCAAGCGTTTGATCTCCTCTACCACCTCACAGCCCCGTCCACCCTCGATGAACTGCATCAGGGAAAGGGCATTCTCGATACCCAATGGATGCTCTTTAGTGTTGTATGTGCTGGTTTCAGAGCCATAACAGAGGAAGCGGCGTAGACAAACAGCTCCAGTCACGGATCTGCCCGATGAGGTCAGCACCTGTTCATTAACAGCTGATGGTTGTTCTGGGCGAGATGCTGGATCCATAATTAACTCTCCTTCAGTCCTAGACAGATCTCAGAGGTTAATATGAGACTATGAACACAGAAAGATCAACAAAAACTCACTGTATAGTAAAAAAGAAATACAAAATGACTGATTCAGTATATAGACACATCACAAAAGATGTTAGGCAATATATTCATGTTAAATTGTTCATCCCAGTCACCATTCAATTTCATTGCAACTTTTTTATTTTTTTGCATAGAATGAGAGTGAATGGTGACTGTCATTTTGCATATAGTTTTTTTTGTCTTCCATGAAAATGTCAAACTGGTATAATTTTGAGTAAACTATTCCTAGTAGGGATGCACCGAAGGGAAACATTTTGGCCGATAACGATATCGATTTTAACCAAAAACTAGCCAATATAAAACCGATACCAATATTTTTCCACTCGCTCACCTTATTTTGTCATCAGATCACTGTTTTTCTTAGTAACTATGCTTTAAAATAATGTACAAAAATTGTACATTTAAAATATAATTTCCATTTCACATTAGGCTGGATCTGTTGCACACTGACAGGCTAAAATTTTAAGACACAATAAAAGATAAATACGACAAAAAACAAAGAGAAAGTGCAAACAAATAAGAAAATATGATTACATGACGATTGATGCGCAGGGGGGAAAAAAAGGTTACTTTGCCCTTCTAAGAAATTTTTGCACTTCTGTAGTTCTAAACCAAAGAATTCACACTTTACATATAATGACAGAACATTATAAATTCATATTATGCATAACATTCGACATGCTTTACTTTTTCAGATTTTTTTTATTTTGGTAGGTGTTTCTATAAATTACATACAGATTTTGTTGTTTACATTATACATGCATTAAATGCACATAATACATTGTAAATACACCATAGTTTTTCACCATAGTTTTTTTTTTTTGGCCTATGACCGATATGCAGATGGTTTAATTTGGTCATGTGATAGGAGAAATTAATATCAGTGTCTGAAATATCAGTGCATCCCTAATTCCTAGTTAATATTGCTTGTTTTTGCATATGTGGCCTTTGGGTAATACAAAAGTAACAAAAAGTAGTCCGATTATGTTACTTAATTAAAATAAATAAATGAAATAACATTTCATTTGGGGAAGTATATAAAAAATCCTGTAAACTCATGTTTAAAAAAATCCTGAAAATCATGTAAATACTAGGATTGAATCGTCTATTGAATCGAACTGAATCAATAATTTTTTAATTGAATCGAAAACTAGCGAATCATAAATTGAATCAATTGGCTGTCAACCAAAAGATTCACACCCCTAAGCGATAAACAAGTTTACAGTTAGATAAAAGTTTCACGGGTCTGCAGAGCAAGAAGGGACAAAGAACACTCTGTAAATAATAATAATTATTATTTATTATTTTAAATACTGGAACCATATTATTTTCATGACTTCGGTTACGTTAACAGTTCCCGTACGTGCAATTTTCCACCAATGCAAACCAAACACTGTCCAAAAATATCTGACAGTGTTTCAAGCAGTGCATTTCAGCAGCAGCAGCAGTGCCGTCTACTGTATCTAAAGCGCAAAACACAAAGTGCAACCACTCTATTTTGATTCCCAAACAAATGACTCTTATGAACCGGTTCTTTTGAATCTACAGTGCAAAACATATTATGCTACCAGTGTATTTTGATTCCCAAACAAATGACTCTTATGAACCGGTTCTTTTGAATCTACAGTACAAAACATATTATGCTACCAGTGTATTTTGATTCCCAAACAAATGACTCTTATGAACCGGTTCTTTTGAATCTACAGTGCAAAACATATTATGCTACCAGTGTATTTTGATTCCCAAACAAATGACTCTTATGAACCGGTTCTTTTGAATCTACAGTACAAAACATATTATGCTACCAGTGTATTTTGATTCCCAAACAAATGACTCTTATGAACCGGTTCTTTTGAATCTACAGTGCAAAACATATTATGCTACCAGTGTATTTTGATTCCCAAACAAATGACTCTTATGAACCGGTTCTTTTGAATCTACAGTGCAAAACATATTATGCTACCAGTGTATTTTGATTCCCAAACAAATGACTCTTATGAACCGGTTCTTTTGAATCTACAGTGCAAAACATATTATGCTACCAGTGTATTTTGATTCCCAAACAAGTGACTCTTATGAACCGGTTCTTTTGAATCTACAGTGCAAAACATATTATGCTACCAGTGTATTTTGATTCCCAAACAAATGACTCTTATGAACCGGTTCTTTTGGATCTACAGTGCAAAACATATTATGCTACCAGTGTATTTTGATTCCCAAACAAATGACTCTTATGAACCGGTTCTTTTGAATCTACAGTGCAAAACATATTATGCTACCAGTGTATTTTGATTCCCAAACAAATGACTCTTATGAACCGGTTCTTTTGAATCTACAGTGCAAAACATATTATGCTACCAGTGTATTTTGATTCCCAAACAAATGACTCTTATGAACCGGTTCTTTTGAATCTACAGTGCAAAACATATTATGCTACCAGTGTATTTTGATTCCCAAACAAATGACTCTTATGAACCGGTTCTTTTGGATCTACAGTGCAAAACATATTATGCTACCAGTGTATTTTGATTCCCAAACAAATGACTCTTATGAACCGGTTCTTTTGAATCTACAGTGCAAAACATATTATGCTACCAGTGTATTTTGATTCCCAAACAAATGACTCTTATGAACCGGTTCTTTTGAATCTACAGTGCAAAACATATTATGCTACCAGTGTATTTTGATTCCCAAACAAATGACTCTTATGAACCGGTTCTTTTGAATCTACAGTGCAAAACATATTATGCTACCAGTGTATTTTGATTCCCAAACAAGTGACTCTTATGAACCGGTTCTTTTGAATCTACAGTGCAAAACATATTATGCTACCAGTGTATTTTGATTCCCAAACAAATGACTCTTATGAACCGGTTCTTTTGAATCTACAGTGCAAAACATATTATGCTACCAGTGTATTTTGATTCCCAAACAAATGACTCTTATGAACCGGTTCCTTTGAATCTACAGCGCAAAACATATTCCTGAGACTGACGGTCTCAGAAGCGGAGGCAACTGAGACTTGTCCTCCATCACCCGGATTGAGGCGAGTAATCGTGCCACCAGAAGGACCTACTAAGTAGTGGGAATTGGGCATTCCAAATTGGAAGAAAATTGGATATTTTTATTTTTTTTTAAACAGTAACTAGGACGATAACACATAGTGCACATTGTAATGAACTGTAGTACCAAGTTAATGTAGCCAGACAAAATAGTAGTAGTGATAACACTGTAATAACAGTAGTAATAGTGCAGTTAATAATAAGTAGTTTTGTAAATATAGAGGTAATGAGTAATAAATAAATACACACGACTTTTGAAGAACAACTTGCATAAATGGACCTCTAAGTGCACTTTTATTTCATTGTAACACCCCAGTAAGCCATTACAGGTGCTTAAAGGCTCAGTACTGTCGGCACTATGTTAGATACAGCACATCATTTTGTTTTGTCAGCTTTATAACAGCTCAGATCACTAGCCGCTTTAATCCTGTTAGCCAGTTAGCCAGGCCGAGCAAAGCCCCTTCAAAATACAACAAAGTTTACATTTCACTGCTCCGGGACACCGAACACGACATCACTGATCGACAAAACGAAGATCAGAGCTTTTAAATCAGACACGCATGATGATGAGAGGATGGATGGGAGAGATCACATTAGCCTGATGCTAACCTACATCACTCTCTGATCGGGGTATAAACTCTCTCTGTGTGAATAAACATCTCATAAATGGAACTGGATGAACTTTAGCACGTCTAAAATGTCTCTACCTGCTGTTGTCTTGCGCCAAAGTCTCTCGATCTTCCCAAGAGTAGCAGCTCCTCCCTGGAAATCAGACTGAATCCAGAAGAGGACAGTGAAGACTTCAATACGGCGGCGGCGGCTCGAAACCTACTAAGCTGCCTAGATAGACAGCATTGTTGACCTCCATATGCGCGTTGAATTTTTATAGCCATAAATGGCTATCAATTTGGCATTCTTTACAATGCTTGTACGCATGTCCAATTTAAAACTGTATTTTATTTAATCGCTTAAATAAAATTAATACATTTTAAAACGGTACATTTTATTTTATTTAACATGTTATTTTAATTTGTTGTTTGGTAAATTGGATAAATACTAAGTGAAAATTCAGGTTTTTAGCACTGTAGAGATTTTTTTATTATTATTATTTTTTAAATAAAAAATAAATAAATGTTTGATGCCTTTTACATGACTGTCGACTGGTCTAAAACTGGTTGAAAAAATTAAGCCAAGTTCACAGCTATATGAAGATCTTATATGTAAATAGAGTCCAGAGTACAACTGTTTTTTAATGAAAACATAAAAAAACAAATTATTGACATCCCTAAAGGAAATTTTACAATTAAACAGAAAAAAGCTTATGAATCCTATATTATTATAATATGGAAA
Source organism: Moxostoma hubbsi (assembly GCA_032164185.1). NCBI lineage: Eukaryota > Metazoa > Chordata > Actinopteri > Cypriniformes > Catostomidae > Moxostoma > Moxostoma hubbsi. Next base: position 6,919,016 of record JAVLUX010000004.1, on the reverse strand, counting down.
ATAATGTAGGTAGGAAGTGTGCTATATTGTAAATTGCATACAATAGTTTTTTTTTCTTTTCTTTTTCTTTACAGTATTTTACTTATATAGTACATTTTATTTTACATACTTATACAGTGCATGTGGTATTTTTAAAAGTTTAAAGACTCATTTTTATTATTATTATTATTATTATTATTTATTTATTTATTTATTTTTTTGTTTTGTTTTTACAAATGATTACATTAGTGGAGAAAAACAAAACAAAAACAAAACAAAAACATTAATATACTTCAGATTTATGTCTACAATAATATTGATATAACATTGTCCAGAAGGAATACAAATAAATAGCTATTAATAAAATCTGTGAGATTTCTTTTCCATAATCACATTTATGAATGTGAACTCTCTAATAAATAAAGGGTTGGTATTTAACACTCTTCTGTTTCATGTTACTGTCATACAAATTAAAATACCTAATTTCTATATCTCATTTATATTTAAGCCTGTTCAATAAATGTAATTTGTAAATACAATTTCTATGAAATGCTTTTCCTTTATCATATGAATTTATTTTTATATGTTATTTCTTTCAGTTTATACTCGCTTATTTATTTATTTATTTATTTATTATTTTATTTTTTTTTTGTTTATACTCGCTTATACTAATAAAAAAAAAATAAACACACGTTCACCATGATGCGACAATAAATGTCGCACATGAAACGCGTCATCATATCGCTGCTCCACCCCGTTTGGTCATGTCTGTCATACGTGTCGCTCTCTACATATTTCTTTCTATGATGAGGACACTGCTGTCTACTTTTAAGTATTCCACACTCATTTTTTAGAGTGGTTAAACTGATAAACATTTCTCAGGTCAGCGGAATAGGTAAAACAATCCCCGTTTGCGAGGTTTATTTCGAGCATTATATCACGAATATGACAGAGCCATTGACTGCTCCACAGTTCTCAACTGTGCTTCATTATAGTGGTCACTAGAGGGCACTATTCACAGGTATATCATCTAGATTTTCTCTTCTCTAGCTTTTCATTAGGAGGGGGATTTGCAAAAGGTTACCAGACGCCTGCACCATACCTGTTGTTGATAGTTGTAGTTGGGTTATGGTCAAAAGCGGAACCTCCAAAAAGGGACAACATCACTGATATTTAAGCCATTTTGCCACAACTTTTTAGGTATTCTTGGGGTCATTGTTCATTTGGAAGACCCATTTGCGACTAAGCTTTATCTTCCTGGCGGATGTCTTGAGATGTTGCTTCAATAAATCCACATAATTTTCCTTCCTCATGACGCAATCCATTAGTGCACCAGTCCATCCTGCAGCAAAGCACCCCCACAACATGATGCTGCCACCCCCATGCTTCACGGTTGGGATGGTGTTCTTTGGCTTGTAAGCCTCACCATTTTTCCAGAGTAAGATCTTTGTCCCCATGTGCACTTGTAGACTGTAGTCTGGATATTTTATGGTGGTTTTTGAGCATTGGCTTCTTCCTTGCTGAGCAGCCTTTCAGGTTATGACGATGTATAACTCATTTTACTGTGGATATAGATACCTCTCTACCTGTTTCCTCCAGCATATTCACAAGGTCCTTTGCTGCTGTTCTGGGATTGATTTGCACTTTTCGCATCAAACTACGTTCATATCTAGAAGACAGAATGCACCTCCTTCCTGAGCGGTATGATGCCGCATGGTCACATGGTGTTTATACTTGCGTACTATTGTTTGTTCAGATGAACGTGGTACCTTCATGCATTTGGAAATTGTTCCCAAGGATGAACCTGTCCTGTGGAGGTCCCCAAAAAATTTTTATTTGATTTTCCCATGATGTCAAGCAAAGAGGCACCGAGTTTGAAGGTAGGCCTTCAAATACATCCACAGGTACACCTCCTTTCAGAAGCTAATTGTCTAAAGGCTTGACATCATTTTCAGGAATTTCCCAAGCTGCTTAAAGGCACAGTTAACTTTGTGCATGTAAACTTCTGACCCACTGGATATGTGTTAGTCAATTAAATGTGAAACAATCTGTCTGTAAACAATTGTTGGAAAAATTACTCGTGTCATGCACAAAGTAGATGTCCTAAACGACTTGCAAAAATGTATAGTTTGCTAATATGAAATGTGCGGAGTGGTAAAAAATTAGTTTGAATGACTTTAACCTAAATGTATGTACAATTCTGACTTTAATATGTAGTAATAACTTGTATATATCAGTGGACAACATTCATAAATATTAATTTGGTCAGGCTGTCATTGCTTGGTAACCTTAGTCATAAAACTGAATTAAAAATTGGTCACCCATCAAAGTTCACTAAACTTGAACTCCACACACAATCCACGGGGGGAACCCTCATCCCCTGTAAGTCAGTTGTGCAGATTTCCATCTAAATGACTGTATTTTGCTTACATCAATTCGCTGTGTGAAGGTATGTGACCACTCCTTTAGGAGAGAAGAGCACTTAGGAGGGCTGATTGAAAGTGGAGATTTATAGTAAAGACAGACAGGACTTAACTATTTATCTTTTTCACACCCACACCTATCATATCACTTCTGAAGACATGGATTTAACCACCTGAGTCGTATGGATTACTTCCATACTGGCTTTTATGTGATTTTTGGAGCTTCAAATATTTGGTCACCATTAACTTGGATTGTATGGACCAACAGAGCTGAGATATTCTTCTAAAAATCTAAAGTAATACAAAACTTTATTAACGAAATAAAAAAAACAACTAGAGTTAAAACAAGAGAGTCAATGTGCTAGTGTCGTGTACACATTTATGTGATTTGAACAGTATTTATGCAATCCACCATTTACACTCAAATTAAATACCGAACCATTAAGCTCCGCCCACCTTGGCTTCCTTCTACGTTCCATCCAAAGGGCGGGTTGAGTTGCATGTCCATCAGCAGCGTTATCTTGTGCCTCTGCAGTCTGTACGTCTCCTGCCCCACAGACACAACGTCAACCGTCTCCCCATATTGAAAGACTAGTCTCGGTTCACTTTAGCGTCTCAGCAGCCGGATCCGTGGGGCTAACAAGGGACTCGGAAATGATCTCCCCGGAACTCAATTTTAATTTCTTTACGAGTGGCCTTTCACTTTACCTCAAAAATCAAGTTAAAGTCGGGCTATTCGGCTCTGGAGTGGGACTCTCTGTAGTGCTCGGGGTCAGTGCCGCCTATGTCTGCTACTACTTGATGTCCGTGGCCAAGGTAAGGTGACAGGAAAACGGAGTCGGCGGCGTTCACGGCCGTTTTACGAGTGAACGGCCCTTGAAGTTGAATGCTCGTGCACGCGACTGGGTCATATAGAACTGACAGCTTATATCATGATGCAGGGGGCGGCTATTCCGTCATATGAGTCCACATATACCGCACGTGTTTTGTACAGTCTATTAATACGTCCTGAATTATGTATTAAAGGTGCCGTATGTCTGAAGAAGCATTTCGAAATAAAAGCATTGGAGAACAATGTCATATAAGATCATCTATCCCTATTTGTTTACCAAAGAAAATTCTTAAGCTTGGGAAATTACTTTTGGGAAAATGAGATTGAATTACAGTATTAGTAAATGCTGCATTTTAACATTTAATCGTTTATAAGAGGAACGATCTAAAAGGGGCAAGAAGTGTCGACCCTCAAAATCAAAGACATATTTATATAGACAGAATACTTTAGCCAAACTTTTCTGAATTGGACATATGAAACTATGAAACTCAATTATTTTGGAAAGTATATAATATCATGCTGTGTTCACTGAAAGTGTAGCGTCTGAAAGGTTTTGTTTCCTCTTTATGTATTATATTTAAATAAAATTATACTTATATAATACAATGCAGTAGATTATAATTATTGTTCATAATAATATTTATATTTAAAAATAATTATACTTAAATAATACAATACAATCTATTATTATTAATATTTTATTTATTTTAAAATATGAAATATATGTAATATAATACATTACATTTATATTATAATAAAAAAATATTAATTATAGTTTTCATTATTATTATTAACTATTTGAAATTTGTATTATACTTAAAATAAAATTATTTTATAAAATTATTTTATATTAATATTTTTATAGCAAAAAATATTTTTGCTGTAATATTCCATTATTATTATTATTATTATATTTAAATATACAACATTTAAATTTATATTAAAATAATATTATATTATTTATAATAATAATAATATTAAAATATTTATTTTTTAAATATATACACAATTAACATAATATTGCAATTATAATATGATAAAAATATTATAAATTTCATTATAATTTGAAGGAATAAAAACAATCATTCTTTTTTCATTCTTTTTTCATTCTTTCATTATTATTTATTTTATTAATTAAAAGTAGTTTCTTTAAATGCATTCAGTTCTCCTAGGATAATATGTAAGATTAAATTCTGATTATTCCCAATTCTAAAATTAATTCATGGCTATTTTTCAGTTTTATGCCGATTTAAATGTATCAGAGTTTTTGTACAATAGTTTTGCCTTTCAATCCTTGTGCTCTTTGTTTTTAGAAACCCATACTCGTAGCTGGAGGAAAAAAGTTTCATCAGTTCTTGAGGGACCAATGCCCCGTGGTCTCAGAGACGTACTACCCCACGTTCTGGTGCTGGGAGGGTCGAGTCCAAACACTGCTCAGGCCCTTAGTGACTGCTAGACCCTGTGTCAACTACAGAAAGTGAGTGCTTCCCTCTCCGTCTCGTTCTGTTACATGCTGTGATTGTGATATGAATTGTTTAACCATCAACAAAGTCAATAAATGTCTTAAAAAAAATTGACAATAATTAGTATGGCGGTTATCTAAATGACTTGAATATCAGAGGAAGTGGTCCTCAAGTGTTTGCATGCTGTCAGGTCCTGTACACAGTTTTGGTTTTAGCAGGAGAAGCATGTTTAGTATGAACACAGAATATGAGTAAAACACACACAAATAGCTTCAAAATGCCATTTTGATACCATGAAATAAATCAGGAATAAAATGAACATCCTTCACACATCCTTGGTGAACGGGCATTTGTGTTGGACGTTCGCATCTCTTCTGCGAGAAACAGCAGCGCTTCTGCATAGGAAATAAAGTTATCTATGGGGTCCTACGCGAAATGCATTCTGAGGTAATTGCTGCTTCAAGGACAACAGCGGGCAGTCACATGCACTTCATCTTTATCAGCACACTTGGTTGTGATTGATTAATGTTGTGTACACCTATATACACAGAATGGCAGTTAATTAATTCTTTATTTATTTGATAAATAAAGGCATATAAATTATAGTGTACTATAGGTTTGAATCATTTTGATTAGCTTTTGTGTCTTTTCAGAGCCGCTGAGCTCAGCGTGAGCCGCATGGCAAATATAGGCTCAACGCTGAAACTAGCCACTCGCTGCCGCATCTGGGACACGTCATCTCGTGACTCACGCTTGCAGTGTAAACGGTGTCATCTTTTAATATGTGCACAGTAGTGAAAACGAACAGCTCACTCCCTGCGCACGGGGATGTGTGACCTCACCGTAAAATGTCTTTCTAGAGTTCATTTAGCAGAAAGCTGAGTGTTGTAAGATAATAGCTCAAGTTCTGCTGGATTTGCCAGTCAAAATCAAAACAGATTTTACTTTTATGCTTAAGTTGCCACCTTCTCTCCACTTGAAGATATGATTTGCATTCATTTACATATACAAGGGCCCTTGGTAGATGATCAGAGCATGTCTTCAAGTGACTTTGAATAAAATGCACGAGTAATATGAACTACTTTAATTGTGTTTCTATGGTTCCCATGTACCAATGGTACCATGGACAAAGAATAATGATAATACTATGATACTTTGTGTTAGTTGTAACTGACTAATCACTCCTGTAACAATGTCTCCCTTTGTGCTATTTATGAGGATGTAAGCTCGTAATAACTTGTATTACTCTGACTAAATCAAGTTTGTGTTTGCGTGTGTGTGTGTGTGTGTGTGTGTGTCCGTCCATCCGGCAGTGAGCTCATTAGAGCATCAGATGGAGGCCAGATCTCTCTGGATTGGTTTGACAATAATGACAGCACATCCTACACAGATCCATCCACGCGACCCACAGTGCTTCTTCTCCCGGGACTGACAGGCACGAGCCGTGAAACCTACATTCTTCATATGGTACAGCAGAGCCACGATCTGGGCTACAGGTGAGCGGCGGTTCAGTGTTCATACTTTCCAACTTAAAGGAATAGGTTACCTAAAAAAAAAGCAAACGATTGGTGTGCTATATTCCATATGATAATCTTCCATCTTCCAAAAAACCACCCACACAAAGAATGGACAATAGAAATAGTAATGTTGGCCTTTAAAGCTGGCCATTTTATAAAAGCCCATTTTTGGGCTCCTTGACCTTCAACATGAATTAAAAAAACGCACCTGTAGTGCACTTCAAATCAACACACTTTCCTTTACTCTGCATATTTTAGTGTAAAGCACTGTAAGATTCAGAAAGGGTTGAATTGACACTTTTGTGAGCATAGTAGCACACCTACGCAAGAAGAACAAGACCCCCGTAACATTCTAGTCTGGCCGGTGTGAAGTCGGACTCCACTTTAGAAGCTGTCACTCTATGTAGACAGTGAGGGAGCTTTAACAAAGAGCCGAGCTTCATGGATGCAGAGCCAGGCACTTTCTGTCAGGAGCTCATTCTTCTAAACCACGAGAGGCGTGAGGCAGTGGGGGTTCAGCAGTTCAGTCAGCATCTTCTTTCTCTGGCCTGTGTCCTCTGCTTAATGAATTGCTGCTTTGACCAGCTTGGCAACTTAGCTAAGAACGACTTTCCATGTCGTAGTGAAAAATGCCCACCATCCGCTGAAGCAGTGATGTATGTTAGAAGATTAAAATGTGTTTGTTTGTTTTTTTGCAACTGATCATCTACAGGATGCTTTATATTTTAACCTTGAGTTGACAAGGAGCTTTTTGTGCACTGACCGATGGGTGCTGCTATTTAGTGAGGGTTTTTAGGGTTTTGTGAAATAGGTTTCATTATTCATTATGAAAAGGAAAAAAGAAAAGAAAAGGACATTTCTGCAAGACTTTATACATTCTATCAGACAATGTCTTAAAGGAAATTTCTTAAAGGAATAGCTCAGCCAAAAATGGAATTCTCTCATCATATCCTTCTTCTATTTAACACAAATGAAGATTTTTCGAAGAATTGTTCAGATCTGTAGGTCCATACAATGCAAGGGAATGGTGACCAGAACTTAGAAGCTGGATACATTTACATTTACATTTATGCATTTGGCAGACGCTTTAATCCAAAGTGATTTACAGAGCTCTTATTACAGGGACAATCCCCCCGGAGCAACCTGGAGTTAAGTGTCTTGCTCAAGGACACAATGGTGGTGGGGCTCGAACCAGTGACCGTCTGATTATCAGATTACCAGTTATGTGCTTTAGACCACTACACCACCACCACTCCCTGGATACACCTACACTGGTTTAATCCATGTCTTCAGAAGCAATATAATAGGTGTGGGTGAGAAACGGATCAATATTTAAGTCCTTTTTAATATAATTGTCCACTGTTAAACAGCCCTGCTAAGTCTTCTGTCCTAAGACTTCTTCTTTTGTTTTTGATGATTCGCATTCTACATCCATATCGCCACCTACTGGGCAGGGAGGAGACTTAATAGGAAAAACGGACTTTTGATCTTTTTCTCTCCCACACCTAATATATTGCTTCTGCAGACATGTAGCCACTGTAGTCTTATGGATTACTTTTATGCTGCCTTTATGTGCTTTTTGGAGCTTCAAAGTTTTGGTCACCATTCACTTACATTGTATGGACCTACAGAGCTGAGAGATTTTTCTAAAAAAAAACTTCATTTGTTTTCAGCAGAAGAATGAAAGTCCAAAAATAATAAAAAGTCAAATAACAAAAGTAACAATTTTTAAAAGTCAAGAAAAATTTAATGAAATTTCTATAGTCAATAACATTTTTCCAGTTGTGTCGAGCTCTAAACTATTTCATCCACTACAAATTGCTCTTTATTGAGTCTCTTTGAAATGATGTTTAAACATTATTGTCCAGTAGTAACAAACAAATGGAAAAGTCATTGAAATTCATTGGGAAAAAGGTTTTGGGACACAGAAGGTAATTTAAAATATAATACAAATTTTTTTTTTGGGATATGTACTTTCAGAAAGTTTATAGGGTTGGGAGTATTTGCAGTTCAGTTAAACAACCTTGTGCTCATGCTCATTACACTATAGGTGCCAAGAAAGACTGAGAATACATTAGCAACTGCAAAGCAAAACTCTGTGTTCAAAAACTGAATGACAGATGCCGCTAGGAGTCTCCAAGCATACAGCAGCAATGACTTTGAACTCACTCATTCAATCAGATCTGAGCACCCCGCTGTTACGCGGTAATGACCTTGCCTCTGTCAGTATGACAGCACATGTGTCAACAGTCAGACAACCACCAGGTGCAGATCTGGAACAATGTGCTCTGTCAGTTCTGTCAGGAGTAATGTATAAAGTCTGACATGGAAACTTGGTGTTGTATTTATTAATTCCTATTTCTATTTTTGATGACGGTATTAAAGATCATTTTCATTGTTATTAGCAATATTTAATGGATTATATTTTGTTTAAATGAAGATGTTCTATCTATGCAGTATATGCAAAATGTCATACATAAACACTCATAAAGTAGCTAATGTTATTCTCTGCTCCGTGTTTAAGATGTGTGGTTTTCAACAACAGAGGTGTATCTGGGGAAAAGCTACTGGTAAGGATAGCCTTTTTACCTATATTTGTTTTAATCTATATTATATGCACGTGGGTTCATACAAAAAATAATATAATACAAATAGAGATGGTACTTTAAAGATATATTTTAGCCAATGAATGAAACCTGAGTCGTTGTATTGGGCGTTATGTGATATTTGTTATACAAAACAGCCCTGTGGATGATAAACTCTTTCCTTCTTTCTGAGTCGGATAATAGTGCTTCCCCGTCTGTCGCTCACTTCGACGTTGTATCGAAGAAGCGACACTAGGGGTCTCTCTTGAGTGCCGAATATGCCTCTGATCTATGAAAAAAGGCCAATGAGAAGTTGGCAGACAGAATTTGCATACCCCGCCCCCGGACATACGGTTATAAAGGCGGGGAAATAAGTCTGTTTCATTCAGAAATTTTCTTTGGAGCCGATGGTCGTGTATGCAGCGAGCTGCGAGTCACACACCTGTTCCTCTTACCTCTGAGCGATCTTCTGTTGGATCTACGGCGCACTTCAGCGGCTTTCTCCTTCTCTGTACGGCAGTGCAGTTTGCCCCTGGGTGCTTCGACAGCGCAAACTAAAAGAGTTTATAAAGAGTGATTTTCCCTAAAAGAGATTTTCCTCTAAAAGAGCAATACACAGTGGCGTTGAGCGTCCTTTTTAGGACGCGTCTTTATAAAGATGCCTTTCCGCCCCTGTGTAGTTCCTGGATGCGGTAGAGTGCTCTCCGCTTTAGACGGCCACAGGCGCTGTCTCGTGTGTCTGGGCTGCGATCACACCGAGGCAGCGTTTGTGGATGGTTCATGTTCTCACTGCAAGAACATTACCATGGCAACGTTGTGGTCACGGCTTTCCTTCAACCGAAGGAACGCCACTCCAGCCGCCCCCTGTGTCACTCCTTCTTCCCACGGGATTGAGGATGACGCGGCAGGCGATGGAGGCGATCTGGGGATGGCAGCGGGCTCGGTTTCGTCGGGTACGGCCCCGCGAACCGCCCGCCCCCGGCACACTTGTTGACATCCGTGAAAAAGCAGACGGAGTTCGGTCCGGCAGACACACATGTGATCCTAAGTCTGCAGCCGGGCTACTACCACGCAGCGTTCCTACCACGCCCTTCAGAGACCAGGCAGTGAACCTGCAAGCGCTGCCCTGGGAGGAGGCAGACCCAGCCCCTTCGTTGCTGTGTGCAGTACGTGCTTAACGTACCTACTTGGACCGCACACTGAGCTTTAGACGTTCTAAGCAGCTCTTTGTCTGCTTCGGTGGACAGCGGAAAGGGAACGCTGTCTCCAAACAGAGGCTGTCCCACTGGGTGATGGACACCATTTCATTGGCCTATCGCACCCAGGCCGTGAAATAGGAATAGGAAATAGGAAAGAATAGGAAATTAGGTAAGACCCCCTCCCCCGATGCGTGTAAGGGCCCCAGCTGTTGACTCTATGTGAGAAAAGAGGCCCGACTAGGCTCGGGCCCCTTTCCCAGGTTGGCAAGCGTCGCCTTGTTCCCCTGTCTAGGGTAACTATAAGGATTCCGGCGACTTTTGGGGGCATTGGGGAAGGGTACGTGCAGTCTGATACAGCTGGTCATTTTGGCATGTCAAGTACCAGCCCGCTCCTGTGTCAGCAGTACACGTACACGGCTCAGCGCATGGCGTGATATAAATTGGACCCCTAGTGTCGCTTCTTCGACACAAAGTGAGCGACAGACGGGGAATGTCTAGGTTACGGATGTAACCTCCGTTCCCTGATGGAGGAAACGAGACTGTGTGTCCTCCTGGCCATGTCGCTGAGCCGAGCCATTGTTGTGGCCGGACCATTTCTGGCTCCTCAGAAAAATCCTGAATGAAACAGACTTATTTCCCCGCCTTTATACCCGTATGTCCGGGGGCGGGACATGCAAATTCTGTCTGCCAACTTCTCATTGGCCTTTTTTCATAGATCAGAGGTATATTCAGCGCTCAAGAGAGACCCCTAGTGTCGCTTCTTCAACACAACGTCTCGTTCCCTCAAACAGGGAACAGAGGTTACATACGTAACATAGATGTTTTACATTCAAATTTGGCATGGCTTATATTTATTATCTTTACTTCATATCTGGGAGTGTTGATAAAGACTGTAATTTACGCTTAGGCACAATTCAATCATAAAAGCCTTTATCAGGTATAGTTCTAGGAAAATAAATTGAAAAGTATCTATTTACTGTAGCTCATACTTCAATATTTCCACAAATGTTGAACTCACTATAGTGCATGTGCAGACAATTTAACTGACCATCTATTCATTGAGATAACGTCCATTCACTGAACTTTATATGAACTACATTCAGAAACTGAGGTTGAAGGGTTCCTCCAGTATAAATATGGTGCATGTGAGCTTTGAATAGTGTGTGTACGTGTGTACAACCATAAAAAATACCTCTCTCCAATGGATAAATATATCCTGTCTTCACTGTACGATAGACTCCCAGGACATATTGTGCAGCCAACACAGAGGATCTGGAGTTGGTAGTTGATCATATCCACAAGACTATTGAAAAAGCTCCGCTTATGGCAGCTGGGGTTTCTATGGGCGGGTAAGTTTAACACTCACACACACATACACACACGCGCACATACACTTTCTCTCTTGTTAATCCAGCCCTTATAGGGTATATTTAGCTGCTGTAATCACAGGTAACAAGACACCCTGTCTCCATTTTTGTACTGATTCAAATCTGTACAGTCATTGTAACTAAACAGAGAGATGCAGTTTCCCTGTAGTTGCCTTTGTGAAATATATTACACCATAAATATTATGATTTATATATTACACTTTAAATGACATACAATATTTTCAACTAAAATACAAATTACATACCTTATAGTAATGATTAAAATACATTCTATACTCTATATTTTCAATGTTATATATTTTTCAAAATCCTAAAAACAATTATTTCCTGTTCAAATAATGTTTTGAATCTCAGGGCCCTATTTTAAGAGCACTTGTGCAGTGCTACATGATATCTCATAAGCACAAAGTCAATGGGCATGGCCATGAAGTTTTGGCATTTTTGTGCAAGTCTAGGCGCAAGTGGGTTTGGCTAAATTGCATGCGCAAAGCGCTAATGGGCTGGGTCAAGTACAATTAAATTGGGAGGTTCTTCTGAGGTTATTGCTCCATCTGCATTCTATTAAATAGTCAATTACTTGACAAGCACCAGTTATGTAAACAATGAAAAGTTTTGTGCTTTGCGTCACTTCATTAACATACAATACACCCACAGTTTGCGCACATACACCCACAGATAGCACAAACACTCTCACTCACACCCACACCTGGCACAAACAAATTATGCTTAGAATTAGCGCTCTCACAAAATTGTTTAAGTGTACATGGTCGTTGCATGTAGCGCTTGATAAATTTAGCCCTCAGACTTTTGGACCCCACTGAATGTGTCATCCCAGGATTTGTTATAACGTGTATATAAACAGATGTGTAGTGAATGAGCACTTTCTGTATTAGCTTCTTTGCTAATATCGCCTCATTGTGTGATTCCACATATGACAATTCAATCGCCCCGCAGGATGATGCTGGCGAACTATCTTGGTCGTAAAGGAAATAATACGTGTCTGAAGGGCGTGGTGCTATTCTCGGCATGCTGGGATGTGTTTGAGTGCACGGCATCGCTGGAGAAGCCTCTGGACCGTTTCCTCTTCAACTCCTACCTCACCAGCCGCCTGCAGGCATTCGTGGACCGGTCAGTTGGGGTCATGGGGGGGATAAACCCAGCTTAGTGCTTTTTAGTCTAATGTGTGTAGCAGCGTGGTAGAAGGTAATGTCCCCAACTGCCTCCGATTTTGGGCCTGATCACTGTTTCAGTGTTGCCTAATGTGCCAAGTAAGTTTAAGTTGCTTGCCGCTGATTTTGTGACATTTTTTTGCTGAAGTGCTGATAATTTCAGGACAGGAATTCTAAATTTAAGGCTGTCTTTAACACTGAGGCTTACAGGAACAGCCTCAACATCCCAAACTTAATTTTGATATTTTCCTCCGCTTTCTTTTTACAGTCACAGAGCTGTTCTTGAAAAGAAATACAACATTGACCATGTGATGAAGGTTCGTAACTAATTCTCAGTTAAATAACAATACAGTACTATGGCACATTTTTGATGTCTGTCTATAGAATTATTCCTTGTATTGATATTGTAATAGTATCGTTCCATTTTAGACCTGCAGTTCACGTTACTCATCCACTTTACAGGCTAAAACAATCCGAGAGTTTGATGAACGTTTCACGTCCGTTATGTTTGGTTATCCGACCAATGAGGACTACTATCTAGATGCTAGCCCCAGTCACAAGATCAAGTCTGTGCAGGTGCCAATGCTTTGTCTCAATGCGGCTGATGATGTCTTCTCTCCCAATCATGGTGAGTCGATTATGACCATATTTATTATTGTTGCATGAGTGCTTATTGCCCTTTTTGAAGTTTAGCCTACTCTGAAAAAAGTAACTTAATATGTGGTTCATGAAGTAACATCTAAAGTAACTGGTGTTATTTAAAAAAAAAAATCTAAAATGTTATTTAATATCACTGAATAAACCTGAATATGTTAGAATACACCAACAAAACTTGGTAAATGTTGGATCAGGTAGAAATAGCTCCTTAAATGATAGTTCACCCAAAAAGGAAAATTCTCTCATCATTTACTCACCCTCATGCCATCCCAGACGTGTATGAATTTCTTCCTTCTTCTGAACACAAATATATTGAGAAGAATATTTCAGCTCTGTAGGTCCATACAATGCAAGTGAATGGTGACCAAACCTTTGAAGGGTAAAAGCACATAAAGGCAGCATAAAAGTAATCCATAAGGCCAGTGGTTTAATCCATGTCCTTAGAAGTGATATGATAAGTGTGGGTGAGAAACAGATCAATATTTAAGTACTTTTTTACTATACACTGCTGTTCAAACGTCTTGAAACACTTGTCTGAAATTCTTGACTCATGATCTTAAAAATCTTTTGATCTAAAGGCCTATGCTTAAATGTTTGAAATTAGTTTTGTAGACTAAAATATAATTGTACCAATATATTAATTTATTTAATTACAAAACAAAAATGTTATTTTAAAAATTTATTTTTTAAATTGATGATTTGGAATTCTTAAAAATAAAATGATCTCTATAGATCCAGTGGTTAAATGCTGAGTGGACTGCTCCATCATCACATAGATCTAGACATAGATTTAATCACTGGAGTTTAATGGATTACTTTTATGCTGCCTTTATGTGACTTTTGGACCTTCAAAGTTCTGGCCACCATTCACATGTATTGTATGGACCTACAGCTGAAATATTCTTCTAAAAAACTTTGTTTGTGTTCTGCGAAGAAGGAAAGTCATACATTTGTGGGATGGCATGAGAGTGAGTAAATGATGAGAGAATTAACATTTTTGGTTGAACTATCCCTTTAATCTATTATAAATAGGAGCGGACCATTTAGCAAAAGCATTGTACTTTTGACAGTATTTGAGATTGATATATATATATAATAAATGTATATATTTTAAATTAAATTATAATTTTTACCTTATATATATATATATATATATATATATATAAATATATATATATATATATATATATATATATATATATATATATATAATTATTATATTTAATGTTATATTAATATTTGATGCATCACCCAGCCCTAATTGTAAATAAATCACAGATTTTTACAACATTTTTAATTTGACAGTTTCAACCATATGCTGTTTAAAATTAGAATCAAATCTAGATTCCTAAGTATGATGCCAAAGTAAATATTTATTGTCTTTATTTTATTAAAGCAATTATGTTCATATGCCAGTGGTTCTCAACCAGGGGCCTCAACAAACTTCAAGGGGGCCCCAAGATGACTTAAAATTAGGGCTGTCTTTTAATTAATTAAATAAGATACTGACTAATTAACTGCAATTAATTGCATATAACCAATATTTGCTGAGAAAGGCCCCCAAATAAAGATAATTCAGTATATTATTATACAAATACATCGGATTCTACAAATAAACAATGCGTTTTTAGGATGCTTTGTCAAGTTAAATGCAGTTTGAGCATTTTAAAAATGCGTCTCGAGACCTCTGCATTCAAATTTGTGCTCCTTCCAGCTGTCTTTGAACACAAGAATGCGTCCTGCTGTACTCTTTTCTGTTCCTCGCTCTGAAAGTGTGGTTTGTTGCCTGTACTGTATATCTGGGGCTATGCTGACTGCCCCCTGCTGACGGAAAAGTAGAGCTTGATTAATTGCGTTGATTTCTTTTTAATGCATAATTATCATAATTTTCACACTGAATTAACATGTTAATTCAGCAGTTTTACTATTAAATTATTTAATAAGTTAATAAGCTAGAATAAAATAATCTAACTTGCTATGATAAATGTAAACACGCTAAAAAAACACACAAACACACAAAATGAAAATGTACAATATGTATGGCGCTTTGAATATTGTCTTGGACAACGGGGGGCCTTGGACTCAAAAATGTTGAGAACCACTGGTATAGACCATTTTATTATGTTTTATGTTACTTTTAATCATTTTGACATTAGTGTCCAAGCCTTTTAATTTGCTCAATTAAAAACCATACATCTTAAGTTTACTCCATCCATGTAATTGCATGACTTGATCTTCAACCAAACATGTTCCTTCTTCAGCCATTCCGGTGGAGGCAGTGAAGCAGAACCCCAACGTGGCTCTCCTCATCACCTGTCACGGCGGCCACATCGGCTTCCTGGAGGGGCTGTGGCCGCGGCAGAGCACCTACATGGACCGAGTTTTCCGCCAGTTCACCAAGGCCATCTTAGAGAACGGCAGCAGTCTTACTGACCTCCACTGACCCCCGTCTTCCATTCCCTCTATAGCCATTAGCAAGAAATTCTGATACATTTCCAAAACGAGACATTCATGAAGGGCACAAGTTCACTTAAAGGCCAGGATCATTGTCTTGTTTTGTTTATGTATGTCTTTATTTTTATAGTCCTAAGCACATCTATTTGATTCATGGAACAAAAAATATTCTTTTGCCTCCATCTGTTCCGTCCATACTGTACATCCATGCATTGGTGCGCTTAATTTTTTCTTTATTTACATATATGGCTTAAATATTCTGAATCACTCAATTTTCTCATCACATTGTATCGCTTCACACTGATCAATGCCTTCAATTATTCTTACAACAGTCCAGAAAGACTAAAGGAAACTATAATTTAAGAAAAGTTATCAGGTGAATATCATGAAGAAATTTCTGCATCATATTTCACCCAAAAATTATAAGAAACAAATAGAAATTATAGTTTGCTTCAGGAGAATTAAGCCAAATGTAGCAGCTTCAACATGGTCCAGTTGCTAGGGAGGGTAAAGTCACATGGGGTAACCTCCTCGTGGTCGCTATAATGTGCTTTGCTCTCGTTGGGGTGCATGGTGAGTTGTGCATGGATGCCGCGATTGATGACATGACGCCTCCACATGTGCTATGTCTCCGCGGTAATGCGTTCAACAAGCCACGTGATAGGATGCGAGGTTTGACGAATCAGTCGCTGAGGCAACTGAGATTCGTCCTCCGCCACCCAGATTGAGACGAGTCACTACGCCACCACGAGGACTTGGAGTGCATTGGGAATTGGCATTCCAAATTTGTAATGATTCAAAAGTAGGCGTCATTTACTTTATGGCAACATTTTATCAAAAACGAAATTACGTGCTTTATAACACATTTCATTGAAGTTTCCTTGTAAAACCAAAAGCGAGTGAAATGGTCTCGTAACACCTAAACCTAACCTATAGTGTCCAAAAACAAAATGAGAAATTAAAAAAAAAGCACGTCTTATGGAGCAAGCACCTCATTTCATGTCGCTCCTTTGACACTCTCATCGACGTGTCAGCTTGAGTGCTTGACTGGTTTCGAACCGCACGTTTCCAAGTCCAACACTCTATCAGGTGAGCTACCGCACAAGCTAATCACATTGTAATAAGTGTGTAAATCTGGTGAAGGATGTAGCCGCAGGCCGAGCTCCAAAAAGCGAGCGGGTGCTCCAAACCGCAATAGAGCCCCTAACCTAACCCTTTCCCTAACCGTATGTGGAAGTGACGCCCCCTTTTGGGGTAGCCCAGCCCTTTTGGAGATCTCCAACCTGCAACTATACTTCAGCAAAACGTTGAATGCGGCACATAAAAATCACCTTGCAAAAATTTCGTTATAGTAATGTTCATTCTATCAGGAAGACTTGCAGACTTGAGTGAGATTTAAGATTACATTTATTTGATGAGTATAAAACAGAAAAGTAATGTCTCTCTTTGGTGTAAGCCCCATCTGGTGGTCCGAAGACATTGTACTCGGAACCGTCATATCCTGCCGGAGATAGGAGGCAGGGGCGTGGAGCCTACCCCCTTGCAGGACGGGACTCAACAGGTGGTGGTGGGGTGGTGGAGGTTTGCCGTGTTAGCACACTGAAACAGCAATGTGATAGATTGCGAGCAGACTTATAAAGCAATGGCTTACATGTGATTGGCTAGGAGTTACCCAGCTAATGGTGCGATGATGTACAGCTGCTAGTCTTCCCGCTAGAACTACACTGCACTTACATTTCTATGAGACTAGTTTGCTAGAAATCCAAGCACCATGTCTGTAGCCCTCAGGGACTAAATAGCCCACCTCACCTCCTGTGTTTTGTTAGTGTTTCCTGCTAGTACTTCTAGCTATGGTTTTTTTTAAGGCAAGAAAAGATTGTATCTACCATTTTAAAGTGTTTTCATTTTCACAAGAATGTACTCCATGCACTTTTTGACAGTCATTACTGTTATATTGACAGCGACTAGTTCAACATTGTAAAATTAATCACAATTTTTGACTAGGACTGTAAAAATAACACTTTTTTTTTGTTTAGAGCACCAAACCTGTGCATTCCCAAAAGTATGCATTCTTAAACCGAGTGGATGTGGCTTCAAGGATTCTGTGAATATGTGAAAATGATTTGAGCTACTGCTGTCCACTAGGTTGATTGCTGAAATCCTACTAACAGCTCCTTAATTGATGTTATATGAGAGGGGGGAAGAAAGAATGGGAGCAGTAATTGTTTGTGTGAGAATGCATTATGAAGGATGTATGTATGCTGTTGCTATCTGTACAATTTGAACAGTTTTATGAAGAAGCTCTTCATCAACTACTACTGTATGTGCAGTAACAGTCTGTGGGCGGGGTTCCATGGACTCAGAATAAACTGTACATAGGAATTTTATCTAAGGAATGATATGGTGGCACAAGACTAGATATCGAAACCTATGAAACCGCCATGGAATGTGTTGTAACGACCTGTCTGTTGTATTAAGTTGCTGCTTCATATTATTCTTGTAACTAAATGATTTTGGGGAAAATGGCTTTCTTCTCTGCTTTCTATCATCCCGTTTCGTAGCACTTGTTACTGTTTTTAGTGTCTTGAGTATCCGTGCAAACAACATGCATCACATAACCTGGAGCACAACAGACATAGTGTATTTTTCCTTTGTCTTTCCTTTTATAGATTTATTAAAGGATTGTGTGTTATTTAACATGTAGCAATACGAATTTAATGCAAGATAGATGTACATGTATGGATTATAAGTGCATTTGTGGGAAATAAATAAATAATGGAATCTAACCATACAGTTTTGCTTTCTATATATGTTTGTCAAATGGCAAAAATTGAGTTTAATATGTCATTTTCTACTCTGAATCCCTAAAGGCGACAGTCTAACATCTAGTGCCCTAAACCTTAAACTAGGGTGGTCAATGGATTAAAAATCTTTTAATCAAATTAATGACATGACATAATGATTAATTGTATATAATTGCATATATATGCTGTGAAAAGCCCCCAATTAAAGATAATTATATAAAAATAATACATAATAATTCAAATAAATTATAAATATAATATATACAATATTATAATACAGATTATAATATATTGCAATATTGTGACAGATGAGTAAATTATTGATTAGACAATATAAAAAGTGTTAGATGTCAATATATTGTTTGTTTAATTTTCATATCATTTGACATACGATGTTCTGCAGATTTACTCTGGATTTGTGTAAAAGGGAATAAAAGTCACTGTTGTTGTGCCTCTCTAGTGGGTCGAGCCACTGAAAAAATAGTTTGGCAAAAATGTACATATAGTGTGACATGATTCTATGAGACCAGGTTGCTTTTATTTTACGTTTACTTTATGTGAGGTTGCCATTTTACCCAAATTCGGCACGTCTAAATGTCGTATCAAACTAGCTACTTATTTTGTCATTTGAATGTGCTTCTAAAGCCAAAAAGAAGTTTGAAACAGCTGATACTGCTCATACTGTTTATGAACATTCAGTCACTGGCTACTGAGCTCTGGGGGGGGGGTGTTTAGAGGTACTGTACATTTAAATATGTGGACGCTGAAGACTACATGTAAATCATCAACTAATATGACATATAAATGTGTTATCAATGCCTCATTCTATGAGAAGACCACATGAGAACAGTAAAATATCTCCAGGCCTTTGGGGTGTACTGTAAGTATTGCCCAAAAAAGTAATGCTAGCAAATCTAGCAAATGCCAAACACTGCTCCCAGTGGCCAAGGCAGCAAGTGTGGTTTGGTGTAGGGGTACGAACGACCTCCATTTTCTGTATTCCCTTAACTTGGGGTACCCCCAACCTAAACCCAACCATCAGTGATGGAAAAATGAAATGTTAGAGGAAAAATGCAACCCCCAAATTGCACTCGTCACTCTCATTAAGCAAAGGTGATTACTTCCTGGACCTCTCACGCTGCTGACGCAATGTGCTTCCGGTTACGCCACAAGATGCAAAAATATCTAATAGGAGATGCTGCTTTTCAGGATTCTGCATAAAGTGGCAGATCTCAGTGTACTGGAACTCTCAGAAACAGCATGTCGACCTCACGTGTGATCATGTTGCAACAACCCAGAACACCCTAGCAACCGCATATAATTTCAATGCCTTGGCAACTGCGCACAACACGCTATCATTGTGACACGGTGCGCATTATTCACATTTTCTTCAGATTTTTTTTTTGGCTTTTCTTAGATATATTTACAACATTTGTATTTGCCTGTTTTTACATCTTTTTTTTTTAAACAATGCACATATCCTCTGCTCAGATCTCACATCTAAACTAGTAAATGTTACGCAACGCGCACGCGCGTGTGTGTGGGCAGGTTTGGGTGGTTTACGAGGACAATATGTTTAGGTTAAAAACTGGTCATTACAAGGGTATTATGCTTTAAATTTGGTTTACAAAGACATTTCTAGTGTCCCCATAATTCAAATCACTTAAAGACATAAAAATTCATACGTTTTTCGTGAGGGTTAGGGGTTATAATCTATAGTTCGTACAGTATAAATTAGTATTTCAATAGAGTCCTCATAAGGATAGCCGCACCAACGCGCGCGCGCGTGTGTGTTGAGTATCTAAGTACTGCATCTAGGCTATTCTGACTCTAAAATGACGTACCAAAGCATCAAAACACTGACTGACAGTTTTATTTTGGACTCTGTGACTTAACATTTCAAAGAGTGCCTAACTCCACACAGACGTGTAAACTAACCACATGGTGTTCTACAGGTAATCATCAGAAGGATATCTTGACAACCTTAATAGCATGACAATGTGTCACATCGTCTTATTAGGGTTAAAGGGCATTATGATGATGATTCCACTGAACTGTGGTGTGGTTTTATACAGAGTCCTGCAACATTAGGACAGAGTTTACTGCATACAAGGGTCATTACCGGTTGATGACTGGCACAGCAAACATAACAGACTGTGTTGCTGAACTTTAGCCAAACTGCTCTGATTTAATGTCATTATTTTGACCTATCCCAAATGTTAATGGAATATTCCGGGTTCAATACAAGTCAAGCTCAATCAAAAGCATTTGTGCCATATTTGTGCCATATTAATTACCACCTCCTTTTCTTTAAAAAAAAAAAAAAAAAAAAAAGCAAACATGTGGGTTACAGTGAGAAACACAAAATGGAAATTAATGGGGACAATGTGTGAACGTTAAAATGCTCACTGTTTCAAACGTATAGCCAAAGACGTAAACAATATGCGTCTAAACATGAGTTTTATGTGATAAAATTGCTGACTAACCATTTCTGTTAATAAGTTCAATTTAATAACTTTGTTGCAATGATGACACAACGTGGTAAACCCTAAAATCCCAGTAAATGACGATATAACCAACTGTACAGCTCAAATAAAACACAAGTTTTAACAGAGGAATTAATGTGAGTGCTTATAAAATTATAAGCTTTATATTTCCTGCCTTTAAACCCTCCAAAACTTCCATTGTCAGTGCGTCTGTAACCTCCATTTTTGCGTTTTTGAACAAAGGGACAAGTCCATTTTTGCTTGATCAACATTACGTGGATTGAGCTTAACTTGGAAAAAATCCTAAACTTGGAACATTCCTTTAAATGCAGTTTTGTGTGAATTTATGACCTTGGGAAACATTTTTAACACTTTATAGAGTTACACAAATGAGTAGGTTGTTGATGACACTTTATTACATTCATTTATCTCAATAACAACAAGAACATGTTTCTGAAATCAATTGCAGACTAAACCAAAGGCGCCAAGTAGATCATGAGGTAGAAGATTTTAAACAGATTGGTGCTACATATGCTTTGAATATTCACAGCGGACAGAGAAGATGAAACGATTGTGAGAAGCAAATTGCATAATTTACGTGCACATCAAATTATCTACAAATGAGACACATTCTAAAGGTTGTCAAGTGGGCATTTGGCTGTCTTCATTACAATCAGTATCATCCCACGACCGGATGTATTTTATTACAAACAATCCAGTTGGTTTATACTGGCATGAAACGTAAACCACATATTTGTTATGCCATTTTTTCATTTACATCAGTTCATTTCTAATACAGCTCCTATACATAGTTTCAATGAAAGTGTGCAAAGCTTTGGTGACTAATTCAAAGACCTGACTGACAGCTAAGCTTTCCAGATATCTAAATGATTATCATTCCAAGAGGCTTCTTCAATAAATTAAAAAAAATCCCTCAAAAAAGGGATCCATTTTTTTCTCTCACTTTAAATATATCACCCAAACCGAAACTAAAGGGTCCTAAACATTGGAAATCCTAGGTAGATCCTTTGTGCCATGGACATAGGAAAAATTGCAGGTTATCCATGACACATATGGCTGAAAGTGACTTTTCTGTAAAACTAGCCAGAATCCAAAGTGACAAAAGGTTTGTCTAATATATTAATATCGGCATTTCTTTAAATGTAAACAATGGTTTTATTTAAACACCCAAAAAGTCCTAAAACCACAAGATATCACTGTTGAGAACATTTCTCTTCTCAGACATACCATAACAGCAAGCTAGCTAGCCGTTATATTGGTTTCACATTTCTGTTAATACTGCTCCTCACTGCCTCTTTTGGAGTGGCGTTTAGGATTGTGATGTCATCAGGGTTATATCACTTAAGGCATTCACAGTGTGCAACTCCAAACATTCCCAGCAACTTCAAATAAGGAATGTTTCGCCAAAATATGACAATCACTTGATACCAACTATTGACATAATGACCTATCCTGAATGCTGACAGCAGATCCCACATTTTCAAAATCAAACATCCCACATGTCGATGTTGGGAATTGTAGTGATTTGTGGTTAAGATCATCAGGCATATTTAAAAAACAGCTTAAAAGACTAAATAGCTTCTACAGTGATTTGCTAGTCTTAGCTGGCCACCAAGCTGGTCATAGTTTAAGGTTTATGAAGGGTTTTGGGCACTTGTGAGCTGGTCAGGCAGTTAAAACCTGCTGAAAGCCAGCTTGGGCAGGCTGGAGGACCAGATAAACCTGCTCAAACCAGCTTAGACCAGCAAACTCCCTTAGGCTGGTTTGATTTGCTTTTTGACCAGCTGACATTACAATCATAAAGAACATAGCTGTTGTAGGCCAAAAACAACCAGTAATCAAACTCTGTTGATCCAATGAAAATACCCAAACTTGGATAACAGATTACTCAGAAGCATGGATTCAGTGTTTTTGATTATGTTGGGCAATATCTTCGGCAAGATAAAAGATTCTAGATGATTTTTAGCCATTTCACCTTGATAACATGGGATGGGTTTAGTTCTTTTCGACCATGATCAATGTAATGCTCCTAAAAGCACACACCTATAAGCCACATGCTGCTGTGCAAATGCACCTGTACAAACTTATGAAGGTGAGCTTCCAGATGGAGGAGATTAGAAGTCTTTGGTGGATGGCATCAGGAAATATATGAAATAGGCAATAGAGACGAAAGAAAAAGCAGTAGTCTTTCTTTGTCTTGAGACAAAAAATCCTGAGATAATACATATGTCCAAAGAGGACATATAAGAAAATGTTTACAATCTTTCAAAATGTCTTAAAATGTTCTTGCATGCGAGGACACGCAAAAAATCATAGACAAATAAAGTTCTCAAAATCTTGCCAAAATGTAAAAAAGGAATCACGCTAGGCAATCGGACAACACCTGTATCCAGCACGAGATCTGTAAATTGGACAATTCTTCTGAGTCTTTGTCCTCAGACATTATAAGAGGTGGTGCTGAGTGGAGGTTGCACTGGAATGAACGTTGAGGAGGAATCCTTCCTTTATAGAAAAGCTCTGTTCCAGTACAATCTCAAGTCTTACTCCCGCTTGCTGGAGAGTATTTTCTCCATGTAGTGGCCAAACAGCTGAAGGCCAAGGGAAATGGAGGTATTGGGACGGATGTAGTTGGAGGTGTTCAGATATGACGGCCGGTGAGGAAGTATAGAGGCCGGTCCTCACTGCAGTTGGCCGTCTGAAACTCATCTCGCAGACGAAACTGCCATTCGTCCTCTAGTTCCAAGCGCACTATAGTTTGACGCAGAGAGCTGCGGTCCTGACAGATCACGCACAATGTAGCGCCTGCAAGATTGAGAAGAAGAAATGGTGAACATACATCCTTGTATAAAACATGCTTACAAAATATTCTAACTTGATGAGATGTTGCAAAATGATCAAAACTTATCCTGATGTTGTTGGGGTTTTAAGGCCTTTTTGACGCTTTTACCAATCGCTGGATTACACTACAAGCCTTTAATATCGATTTTAGCCCAGATATGCAGAGTCAGTGCTCATTGGAGCTAGTCGAGCTCCAATCTGAAGATATTGTCAGAGTTTTGGCAGTCGGACGTGATAGAGTTCACAGAAAATCGTGTAGTATATGATGGGTATGGGATTACACCAATTAGCGGACCAGTAGATTGGTTCCATCTGGACCATGAGACATCATGACACAGTTGCCTCATCTCACCGGTTCGACACTTTAGGTTAGCAGCGTGACAAAACAATAGAGCTGTGTACACCGCAAGTGCTCCAGGGCATATATAGCACCGATCTTTCAGCACTATATCCTTGAATTTTCTTCTCTAGCACCAAACATGCTTAATTTATGCCCTTTCACAGCTCTGGATGCGCTGCCTCTCTTTCCCTGCACGCAACATGAGGCGCCGTATAGTAGAGCTGTAAATGTGGTTATTTTAATGACAGTAGACCATAGTGGAGAAATACAGTTCTATCGGGAAGACACGCAGGCTTGAGTGGGGTTTATGATGCCATTTATTTGATGAATGTAGAACAGAAAAGTAATGTCTCTCTTTGGCGTAGGCCCCGTCCGGCGGTCCGAGGGAGTTGTGCTCGGAACCATCATATCCTGCCGGAGATAGGAGGCAGGGGCGAGGAGCCTACCCCCGTGTGGGACGGGGCTCAACTGGTGGTGGTGGGGTGGTGGAGGTTGCCGTGTTAGCACACTGAAACAGCAATGTGATAGATTGGGAGCAGACTTATAAAGCAACGGCTTACCTGCGATTGGCTAGGAATTACCCAGCTAATAGTGTGATGATGTACAGCTGCTAGTCTTCCCGCTAGAACTACGCTGCGCACACATTGAGCAGCAATATAGAAGGATTCTGGCATCTTTCTCTAAAACACTGCAGAAAACTAAAATGAAGCAAAGTGAAACAATCTTCATGTGTCTGACGTGACTCCGACGGTTCAGCAAAGCAACGTTTGTGACAGGACAATTTATCGTGGTTCCAGAGCAGCTTCAGACTATAAACTATTTTTATCCTTCTAAAATTAGCTTTAATAATCAACATGTTTTGAGGCTATTGATAATAAACAGGGATTTTTGTTTACATTTTTTGAAAATGAATCAGAGTCAGAGATAACATCATCTCTGGGATGGATGGCAAAAAAGACAACCAAAACTTTGAAATTACGAGTTCTCTGTTTATGAAGAAAAACATTTCCATCATTTGATAGTCAGCCTGTTTATACTTAACTATAGCAAACAGTATTTGCAAACGGCACTATTTTGATGTACATTGTGTGTTTTTGGTAGATTTCCATTTAAGTAAATTATAAAAATGGTTCATTAAAACTTTCATATTACCTACAATTTCTCTCAGGGGTTCATACAGTATCTTTCCTCAGTCACAAGGCCTCCTATCCGTCCATGTTTAGGTATCTGAATATTTACTGTATATATAAATGGAAGAAGATCCACCAGACCTTATTCACGCTAGCGCCATCTTTGATTTTTAATGGGAATGACAACAAGGCTGTGAGGGATAGACTTACCATCTCTTCGATGGCTTGAATAGTATAAAGCTCCTAGACCACATCTGATTATCCACATCTCACGTTATCTTGAGTTCTTTGTATACTGAATGTTCTTTGGACAGATATTTTATCAATGTTTTGTCTGCGGAAAAACACTTTAAACTGCAGTACACCCCACTGAAGAGACTGCACGTCTATCCCTCACAGCCTCGTTGTCATTCGCATAACAAATCAAAGATGGCACTAGCGTCAATAGCTTGACTATTTAAAAATAAATCATAAAAAAATTATTTACAAAGTACAGTTGCCGCCAACTTGGAAATTTCTAACAACTATTTTAAAAAAAATTGCATTTCTTACATATTGTCATTAGTCAGAATGCCTACGAAACAAAATATTGTCCGGATCTTTGGTGGGACAGAAATGTCGAGACCGGAACTCTTGGAACTTTAATTGAATACCCCTGATATAATTGGATGATATGAAACTTGTTTGATAATTTGTAATAAATTTGCAAAGATTTTAAACAAACTTCTTTCACGTTGTCATTATGGGGTGTTGTTTGTAGACCTTTGAGGAAAATAATGAATTTAATAAATTTTGGAATAAGGCTGTAACACAACAAAATGTGGAAAAAGTGAACCACTGTGAATACTTTCCGGATTTACCGTATATACCCACATACATACATACATACATTCATATATATACAGTATGTATCACGAACCCCCCAGGTGTTCCAGTTTGAGCACCCCCCCCCCCCCCCCCCCCCCCCCAACACACACACAAACACTCTCTTTTCACTCATTCTGTCTTACACTGTCAATCAGTGATTTGTTTTACATGTCATATGGATTTGGTATAGAGTTTTGTTTGATGTTCAGCTTTCAGAGTTGCAACAAGACTTACACTCTCATGTCAAATACACTAAGAGGACTTTGGCTAAAGTTCAATAAAAAAGAAGCATTCTTATGTCGGAATTATGTATTTTCTTCCACTGTAATATCAGTAATGAAATTCAGTTGGTCTTAAAATGAAGACTGTTTTCCCCATTCTATATGTATCACTTGATATAAAAACTAAATAAAAAGCTAAATGTAATGAAAAACTAAAAATAAACTATAAAATAGTTCAAAACTAAAAATAACAAAGAACTAACAAACAAAAAGAAATATTAACCAAATTAGTAATTAGTAAAAAGAAATAGTAATAACAAATTAAAAACTATTATAACCTTGGTGCAGACCTCTAGAGGAAATCTTGAATACTCAAATCTAAAGTCAAAGGTCTCACCTTTGAGAAAGTTGAACTTCTTTAAGAGACTTGAAACTACAAATGAGTCACACAGGTAGAGCAGCAGCCCACTGAAGACTGCTCCCTGATGATCCACATTCACTGAGTGAGGCCGAGAGCTCACGTAACACACCTCAATCTGTGAGAAAACACAGTTCATAAAACACAACCTGTTAACAATTACAAGAGACTATAAATGGCATCTTCAGTCAATAAATTCATCGAAATGACTTACTGAAACAATTTTTAACCACAGAGAAAATACAATGATAAATGTCTATGACCGATTACTGTGACCGAAATTATTTTTATTGTTTCATAATATATAATAATGTAAGAACAAAATATCATCCTGTGCTTTATGACAATGCATGCAGTGTGAAAAGCTGAATTTTGCCTCTGGGCCGAGGTTGAGGTAGCTGTCGATGGACAGCACTAGGTTTGCCCCGTTACAGAGTGCCAGAGGAAAAAGCCGATGACTGCAGCTCTGCAGAAACTTCTCCAGCAAAAACTGAGCTGGTGCAGAAAGCAGGGTGTGTTCACTGTCTGGAGCACAGACGTACTGAGATGCACTGATGTGCACGGGGGTCTCCATCCTCTGCGGAAAAAGAAAAAGAAAATGAGAGGTTGTTTTTAAACTCTGCTGGGTTGCTTTCATGCTTCTGAGCTGTATGCATCTTATGCACTGGACTATATCGTGTTACAGAAAAGAGCTGGATATAATGACACCAGAGACAGAGAGGTGCGGCGACCTTGGTGTGCACACATTTTAAGTTTGTACATTTGTACAGAGATGATTTCACCTCTTAAGAACTCAATTGTGCCAACTAATTGCCAAAAAATGACTAAAACAGCCACTGCGAGTGATGTGGCCAATGGGGTGGCCAGGCTTCGGTCCATGGTGGCCACGGCCGCCCCTGGCCACCCCTAGCTCCGCCACTGGTATATACTTATGGAGAAGGCAGTTTGTAAAATGCCAGTGTGCTATTTCGAATTCAGAGCATTATTTCTTTGGGGCCTGCAAACTGTCTGTATATTCATAAACAGCTGACCTTTGAAGGGCCAAATCTGTTTTTATTTCTAAATCTATATTTAATTAAAGCACTTGTACATGTGCAGGCAAACAGTGAATGTAAAATAAAAGTTATTTGTGGGAGCATTATCTTAAAATGTGCTGATTCGAATGACTAGTCCAGTAGTGCCCACTAGTGGATATATAGTGCAATTGCAGTTAGCATTAACTCAAAGCTAATAAGCTAACTAGAGTTTCGATGGTCGTTTGGATGTAATATAAACAGGTTTGAAGTCTATGAAGTGACTCTGTGTTTTAAATGGTCATTATAGAGCTCACCGTGAGTTTGGGCTTTATTAGGAAGTCTTTGTTTCCTCCAATGGGAATGTGTTTCTTCATGACGCTAAAGTGGTTGAAACGACACAGCAGAAGACCACTGCTGTTTGCCCTCAGGTTAAAGTCCACTTCCTCACAAGTGAACCTAGAAAAATAAACAAACAATTACATTCAGACTGTAATATTTTACTTCGCTTTATTTTACGTCGCTATCATTTTCAACATATAACACCTTGAAATTCTCCTTAAATAAAGAAATACTCATACTACCACCAGCCAAAACTTTAGACAAACTTGACTGGATTTGTTTCTCGTGGTCCTAAAAAACACTGGCTTGAATGATTAGAATGAGTTTTGCAGATAAAATGTAATTTTTTGCCTGAAGCTATATGAATTTCTTTATCAAATTTTAATATTTTTTAATTAAATGTGTTGGTTATGTGTGATGACTTTACAATTATGCTGAAATGTTGAAAACAGTTGTAATAAAGAATGAGTAGTTGTGTCCAAACTTTTGTCTGGTAGTGTATACAGGGCCAAATATAGGATGTAATCTTTGGTGGGGCACTTGTATGCTTGAGGGGGACAACGTTGATCATTTTGCCATCAGTCCAGGGGGCGGAGCGTCCCTTTATCATTTCACTGTCAGTCAGGGTGGGGGCATCAGATGTTTCTTGGTGGACTTGAGGAAATTAAAGGAGGGCAATTCCCACCCCTTACACCGGGCCATGAGTGTACAGTATATTTAGTATATTTTCTGCCGTGCTCAAACATTATGCCCTTTATTCCCCATCTGAATGAAAACAGACGCATAAGCAGCACTAATTCTCACCGGTTGAGGTCATACTGGACGTTCTGTGTGAGGTCAACGTTCAGCATGATGAGGTCATGGAGATGACAGCGAGAGAAAGGAGCCGAAGAAGCTTGAGAAGACAAACTACTACTCCATTTCCGGAGGCCACACATGGCATAAAGAGAGATCTTCGGAGTGGCCTCCATGTGCTGCAAGACACTCTTCAGTGACACATTTGTCACCTCACTGAGACAAAGATGGAGAGACATGGACATTAGACAATGACGATGTTCGAATTGAGCAATCCCTTGCCAAAAAGTCCTAAAGGAATGCTAATGGATTCTCCCTGCTTTTGTGGAATTTTGTATAATAATTTGGAACCAATCACAAGTTCATTTTCAGATCTTACATTATTATTATCATTATTAGAATCGATTGTAAGGCCACACACACACTACTATGTTTTTGTTTAAATACCATAATTGATTTTGACTGGAAGAGCACTTTCCTTTGCAGAAAACTGAGACTTTTAGAATGGAAACGTTCTTTAGTGTTGGACACGATGGAAAACTTTGATATTAGGAAAATTAAAACTATTATTAGTAAATTAAAACTGATATTAGTGGCCTTAGAGGATTCTTGTTCATTAGCATTCCTTTAGTATTGTTTTTTGCTACCTGTTGCCCTCGGGTCCAGGCTGATGGGTGTTCCACAGGACACATGAGTCATCCATCATAACAATGAAGGGCCAGACGTCCTGGCGTCTAATGCCCTGCTCCTCCTGTCTGTTCCTCTCCAGCTCCAGATTGTGGTAAGACAACTCTTTGATCATGAACCGAGCTGCTCCTGAAATGCCATGAAAACAACCAATCACAAAAAGAATGAACTCTCAGGCTTTCAACATTTTCCAGTTAAAAAAAAATCTAACAAATTGTTTTAGCACGTTAGAGTCCGATAGAAGACTAAAGACAAGATTATATTTAATCAATATATGCTTAGTTTTTAAAAAGCAACCTTGACAGATCATGAGCTGTGTTTTGTGTTCTCACCAGTGATGGGTAAGATAATAAAAAAAAATGACTATGTACTCTAAAATCTTAATGAGAAAATTTACAGTTACTTTCAATAACACTTTCCACTCAACAAATACAAATGTATGTCTATATTCCTCCTTGTTTATTGTGCACAACTCATACACTCAACACAACACATTTCTCCCTTACAATGTCTTGATAGGGGTACAAGCCCTTTAAATATCAGAGAAACACAATTAGATGTATATATGAACGTAATTCATGTTTTAAATGTTTTTACAAAATGAAAGCAATTAAATGAATTGGAAGTCACTAACTGTAATCTGATTACACAAATTTAAAAAGTAATGCATTGAACTACTTTTTTTTACTTAAAGGGACAGTTCACCCAAAAATGACAATTCTCACATCATTTACTCACCCTCATGCCATCCCAAATGTGTGTGACTTTCTTCTGCAGAACACAAATGAAGATTTAAAAAAAAGTATATTTCAGCTCTGCTGTTCCAAACAATGCTAGTGAATATTGACCAGAACTCAGATGGTCCAAAAATGACAAAGGCAGCATAAAAGTAATCCATTAGTCTCCAGTGGTTTAATCCATTGCCATGTCAGCGATATGATAGGTGTGGGTGAGAAACAGATCAATATTTACAGTAAATCCTTTTTTTACTATCAATCTCCACCTTTGACCAGCCCCAACCAGTAGGTGGCTGAATGTTAAAGTGAAAGTCACTTCAACACCAGAATGTGGAAGTGAATGTTAAAGTGTAGATTTACAGTTAAAAAAGGACTTAAATACTGATCTGTTTCTCAACCACACCTATCATTTCATTTCAGAAGACATGGATTAAACCACTGGAGTCATATGGATTCCTGTTATGATGCCTTTTGGGCCTTCACGGTTCTGGTCACCATTCACTTGCATTGTATGGACCAACGGAGCTGAAATATGATTTTAAAAATATTAACTCATACACATCTGTGATGCATCAGGGTGAGTAAATGATGAGAGAATTTTCATCTTTGGGTGAACTGTCCCTTTAAAGTAATTAGATTACAGCAACTAATTAACCTGTAACCGGATTACATCAAACACTAGCCATCAACAGCGAATAAATAAATAAAGCAAGCAAGCAATGTAAATCATGCTTTCCAATATAGATCCCTTTTCATAAGCAATAAAATACCTTTTATAACTCTGGTCAATACTCACCCACTCCTGAATTGTTGAACATTGCGGGCAGCACCAGCAGAATGTGGTTGGGCCAGTATTTCCTGTAGAGGGGCATTTCAAACTGCTTGACCACTAAGATGTGCAGGTGTTCAGCTCCCTCCATGGCATGATAGATGTTGAGAAGGCCGTGCTCCTGTCGACCCGTGGTTGGGGTGAAAATTGGACTTTTCAGCATGCCAGAATCCTGAGCAAAGGAAAAGCGATACAAAATCAAGTCACTTTTTGACTACTAAAGCAGTCCTTCTAAAAGACAGACACAGAAAACAGGTCGACTCCGCAAGCACAATAACTTTTCCACTGTTCAGGGGTCCAGGGGCTCCTTTCATCGGAATATACAGAATACAATTTAAATGTATCCTTTGAGAAGTCTCTGAATATGCATGTCTTTAAGTCTCATCTTGTGCCCATCATTCCACTTTGATGCCGCGATATGTTCAAGGCATAAGCTGCTTTTTAGTCATTATAGCTACCGGTAATTATTACACAGCTCTCTGAAATACTCGATTCGATCGGTCAATGGCACCATCAAGCAGTCTGATTTTTGCTCATCTGATACCCGCTCATCCGGGTATCTGAGCCATCTTTACTAGCTTTTGATCACTGTGCGATCTCTACAAGAGAGAGATAATAAAATGATTTCAACTCAAATCAATATTTCATGTGCATTTATTTATTTATTTGGCAAGTAATCTGGTCATAAGCGGGATAACGAGGAGTGAGACAACATTTTCACAAAATAAACCCCTTCAGTGTGATACAAGACGCCTCTCCTTTGCATCGGGGTCCTGATCACCCTTCCTGGGTTTATTTCACTATAACAATCGGCTGATTGCACATTTATACCTTACTTATAATAGATGTATTTAAGCATAAACAATATTTTCTTATTAATATTAAGAGATTGGTTTCCATTGTTTTTAGATAGCAACCAAAAATTACTTGTCCTAGTTTTCTTATAATTGCACCTGCAATTTTGTCATGAATTATTTGGCTTTTTAAAAATCTTTTTCAAAATACTAACTGTTAGACCTCTTTCATAGGTGACTGTTTACTGTTTACTGTTAACTGGCAATCAACTATATATGTTTCACCTTTGCAACTGCTTTTACAATTTTGATTTCGTTCTTAACAGGCTTTTTTCATTTCGTTCTTGTTATTTTGTTCTGCCCCTCAATAAAAAGTCCAGTAAATGGATGGGCCACTCACTTGTTCAGAGAGCAGAGGGAGAAGCATGCTCTCCAGATGACTTCCCTGCTGACTGAAGACAAAGTGATGCTCTTTGGTTTTGGGAATGATAAAGTGCAGCTGGACTTCTTCTCCCAGCATGGACGAGCTGAACGTGAAGGCGTGGAATGTGCAATCAGAAAGCTTCAAGCAGAAACACAAAAACAATATAACTTTTCATACTTCCATAAATATTCATTTTCATTACATAAGTTGCAAGCATTGAAATTGGGGAATTTAAAAAGACATAGAACCACGTTTAACATTCAAAAAAAGTATACATATATATATATATATATATATATATATATATATATATATATATATACGGTATCTCACAAAAGTGAGTAGGCCTACACCCCTCACATTTGTGTAAATATTTGATTATATCTTTTCATGTGACAACACTGAAGAAATGACACTTTGCTGCAATGTAAAGTAGTGAGTACAGCTTGTGTAATAGTGTAAATTTGCTGTCCCCTCAAAATAACTCAACACACAGCCATTAATGTCTAAACCACTGGCAACAAAAGTGAGTACACCCCTAAGTGAAAATGTCCAAATTGGGCCCAATTAGCCATTTTCCCTCCCCGGTGTCATGTGACTCGTTAGTGTTACAAGGTCTCAGATGTGAATGGGGAGCAGGTGTGTTAAATTTGTTGTCTGAGGATCTGAAAAAAGAATTGTTGCTCTACATAAAGATGGCCTAGGCTATAAGAAGATTGCCAAGACCCTGACACTGAGCTGCAGCATGGTGGCCAAGACCATACAGTGGTTTAACAGGACAGGTTCAACTCAGAACAGGCCTCGCCATGGTCGACCAAAGAAGTTGAGTGCACGTGCTCAGCGTCATATCCAGAGGTTGTCTTTGGGAAATAGACGTATGAGTGCTGCCAGCATTGCTGCAGAGGTTGAAGGGGTGTGGGGGTCTGCCTGTCAGTGCTCAGACCATACACCGCACACTGCATCAAATTGATCTCCATGGCTGCCGTCCCAGAAGGAATCCTCTTCTAAAGATGATGCACAAGAAGCCCGCAAACAGTTTGATGAAGACAAGCAGACTAAAGACATGGATTACTGGAACCATGTCCTGTGGTCTGATGAGACCAAGATAAATTTATTTGGTTCAGATGGTGTCAAGCGTGTTGCGGAAACCAAGTGAGGAGTACAAAGACAAGTTTGTCTTGCATACAGTCAAGCATGGTGGTGGGAGTGTCATGGTCTGGGACTGCATGAGTGCGGCCGGTACTGGGGAGCTATAGTTCATTGAGGGAACCATGAATGCCAACATGTACTGTGACATACTGAAGCAGAGCATGATCCCCTCCCTTCGGAGACTGGGCCGCAGAGCAGTATTCCAGCATGATATTGACCCCAAACACACCTCCAAGACAAAAACTGCCTTGCTAAAGAAGCTGAGGGTGAAGGTGATGGACTGGCCAAGCATGTCTCCAGACCTAAACCCTATTGAGCATCTGTGGGGCATCCTCAAAGGGAAGGTGGAGGAGCACAAGGCCTCTAACATCCACCAGCTCCGTGATATCATCATGGAGGAGTGGAAGAGGACCCCAGTAGCAACCTGTGAAGCTCTGGTGAACTCCATGCCCAAGAGGGTTAAAGCAGTGCTGGAAAATAATGGTGGCCACACAAAATATTGACACTTTGGGCCCAATTTGGACATTTTCACTTAGGGGTGTACTCACTTTTGTTGCCAGCGCTACATTGTAGCAAAGTGGCATAGTGTTGTCACATGAAAAGATATAATCAAATTTTTACAAAAATGTGAGGGGTGTACTCACTTTTGTGAGATACTGTATATATATATATATATATATATATATATATATATATATATATATATATATATATATATATATATTAGGGCTGTCAATCGATTAAAATTTTTAATCAAATTAATTACATGGTGTACCGATTAATGAATCGTGATTAATCGTATATACAAATATTTGCTGAGAAAGCCCCTCATATAACAATAACTCAATATATAATGATTATACATATTTATATCAATATATAATTATACATAGTTACCATTAATATTTAAAAATTATATATATATATATATATATATATATATATATATATATATATATACATACATACATACACACACATGTTCAATATTATATATGTTCAATATTCAGATAATTAAAATGCTTTACATTCTCCTGTAGCAGAAGAGTTAATCATTGATAAGACAATACAAAAAGCAGTTTTAGAATACAATGTATTGTTTACTACCATATTATTGATCATAAGTCAATCATTGACACACAGTTCACAGCAATCCCTTTCACAAGTGAATTTGTCAATCAGTTTGAGATTTATTATGAGGGCTTGTTTAAGGGCGCATCAATTTACACCTACGTCAGACATCTCGGGTGTGTTGTGTCATAAACATAAAATGTTTAGGTCACTGTGTCAAGTTAAATATAGTTTAACACTCAATCTTTAAACACATCTTGAGATCCCTTAGTTTGCATTTGTGCTCCTTCAAGTGTTTTGAACGCAAGAATGTAACGCATGTTTGTGTTGTTCTGCCTACTGAAGTGTTTTCTTCATTGTATAAACTGTGCATTGCTCATACAGCTGGAATTTCACTTACTGCCCTCTGGAGTAAACAGGTGGTACTACAAGCTTGCATTTCTCAGGAATCTTCCTTATTATGGTCCGTGGGCATCCAATACATTTTTTAACGCGTTATTTTTTGTAAAGTTAATCGCACTGAATTAACATGTTATATCGACAGCACTAATATATGTATAATATAATATAATATGATTTTATTTATAATTGATACATTCACACGTTCTCACCTGAGTGGCAGGTGCCGCCTCACTGTAGTGGTGACACTGCTCACAGTGGTGAAATGCATTGTGTGCCGCAAATATGCTGAGTCTTACAGACACTGTGTTTCTCTTGGGTTGTTCTCCTTCTGCCTCTAGTCTCTCTATTTTCACTCCTGTGTTACAGTGTAGATGCAAAACAACAAATAATCATAGTAACACAACATAGTAACACAACATCAAAACCAAAGTTGAAGAACACTAATTTTCATTTACAAATAGGACTTTGCTCAAATATTCAGGTTTTGATACAGGAGGAACAGTTTACCATTTAGTGTCTTTGGCACCCTATCTGTATGCACTGAACTTGCATGTCTGAACTTGTGGTCACGGGGGTAAAGGTCAAATCGCAGTTTAAGGATGTCCTCCATGTCAGGCCACTGGGGCCCACTGGCAGGCGGGACCTTTGATTTGTCTGGCACATCTAAAAGATAATATTTAAAATCATTAATAAAATGTTATGGGAGAAAGACAATTAGATACTGTAATAATGTATTGCAATAAGTTGTCTTCTCAAAGAAAGAAAGAAATGAAAACATTTCAACTGTTTTACCAGCAGAACAGAGCTGTATTCAGTACAATAGTGTGCCTAAAGAGAAGAAATACAAAGCAGCTAGCTCACCCTCCTCCAGCTCTTCTTCATCATACACATCTACTTCCAGAAGGCGAATCAACATGCGGAACAGAATCCGTAGAAATTGCAGGTACGCGCCTGTTTTTCCCACCTATAACAGAGCAAAGATGAAGGATAAGACGCTGAATGCTCAAATCAGAACAAGAATGGGTGAAATCTACAGCACCTTTTTTTGAATGTACACAAGCGCAAATGAGATTCGAGAGCTGAGAAGATATTTACTTAAAAACTAGGTTCCTTACACAAGGCTATTGTATGACATGAGAAGACTTGGAATATGACGTACAAGTTGTATGGACTGATTTCGTGGTGCTTTTTGTCCTTTTGGAAGCTTGAAACGCCCTGGTCATTATATATTTTCATTGTAAAAAATAGCAGCAAAAACATTCTGCTTAATAACTCCTTTTATGTTCCATAAAAAAAACATGAGGGTGAGTAACTTATGACAGAATTTCATTTTTGGTTCAACAATCCCTTCAAACTTTTGTGTTTGTCATTATTGCTCACCTGTGGTGGTCCACTCAACAGCAGTCTTCTGGGATGTGGCACGGCCGGCCCTTCGTAATCGGCATGGTGCTGCCTGGCTGTGGTCCACTGCCGATAGTACAGAGACTGCTCTGCTCCTCCGAGGCCATGGGGAACAGGCAATCTGAGGGGACTAATCCAGGCCACATCAGCGTGGGGCAGCAGGGATGCCGAGCAGGGCTGACCCAGAGACTCAGGGGCCAGCAGGGTGTACGCTGCCCGGGACAGCACCGCCGTTCTGGGGAAGACCTGTGTCCTGTTCCCTTCTCGCGGAGCCTGCGTGGACTGACTCGGTCTCTGAACTACCAGAGACGAAGAGGAGGATGAGGTGGAGGAGGAGGCAGAGGAGAAAGAGGCCGTGGCAGACGAGGAGGGTCCTTGGTAGTCACACTCTTGTTTGAAGTGACTGGGACAGTCCATTAAAGCTCTGTTGCTACTGGCAGCATCACCATGGGAGGAGGGTTTGTCAAGTATGCTTGACGAACTGACACCGTTTTCAGTGGTAGAACCTGAAAGAGAAAGACAAACAGAGTAGACAGAGGGAGAAGAAAAAGTTAATGGATTATAGGCATTAGATGAAACATGATAATAAAACCCATTCATTTATTTTAAGTTAATCAACAGTATTTTTTTTTTGCAATGCTGTCAGAAGCCTTTAAAACATGTTCTCTTTCTTTCTGAATTCTTGAAATAATGTTAGAAGGAATAAATAAGTATAGATATCTTTAGAAAATTTTCTTTTTCCCCTTTTTCACCAAATTTCAAATGCCAAATTCCCAATGTGCTTTTAGGTTCTCGTGGTGGCATCGTGACTCGCCTCATTCAGGGTGGAGGACGACGAATCCCAGCTGCCTCGACGTCTGAGACCATCGAAGCATGAATCTTGTCACGTGGCTTGTTGAGCGCGTTGCCACGGAGACATAGCGTGTGTGGAGGCTTAACGGCATCCAACGCAGCATTCAAAACACAACTCACCACGCGCCCCATCGAGAACGAGAAGCACATTATAGAGACCAGGAGGAGGTCACCCCATGTGACTCTACCCTCACTAGCAACCGGGCCAATTTGGTTGCTAAGGAGACCTGGCTGCAGTCACTAAGACCGTCCTGGGATTCGAACTAGCGACTCCAGGTGTGGTAGTCAGCATCTTTAACACTGTGGCACCAAGAAAATGAGCTTTCTAAGAAAATCTTGTTTTTCAGATATTTTACTAGAAAAGATGGCAAAAAACAAAAACAAATGCTGATTATTAATGTCTTTAAAACCTGTTCGCTTTGTTCCTGAATTCTTGAAATAAAGTTTGAAGGAATAAACTTGGGAAAATAAGTATAGATATCTTGTGAAAATCTTGTTTTTCAGATGTTCAGATATTTTATAGGAAAAGAAGACAAAAATGCAGATTATTAATACCTTTAAAACCTGTTCTCTTCATCCTGAATTATTGAAGTAATATAATATGTAATAATCGGGAATATGGAAAAATAAGTATAGATATCTTATACTGCTCTTATGAAATTAGCTTTTCAGTAAATCTTTTTTGCGTATTTTGAGATATTTGACTGGTAATCAAGACAAAAATGCTGAAGATTAATGCCTTTAAAATCTGTTCGCTTTGTTCCTGAATTCTTGAACTACTGTTAGAAGGAATAAAGTTGGAAAAATAAGTTACATTCCCACATGGAACCGGCGTGTATGTCTGTTTGTGTTTTCTCTCTCGCTATCTTTTTGCTGTCATCTTCACAGACATTCGCCATTGGTCCCGAATCCTGTCAATCATCGTTAATCAAGCGATATCGTCGCCCAACTGGGTAGGCCGCATCGACTATAAAACCGTTCACCACAGCTAATATGAGAGAGAGGCTGGATTGAATGGTTGGATTGGTTTAACCTGATGGCATGTTTGATGGCGGCGAACGCAGCGAAGTCAATAATGACGAAATATAGGAAAAATCGTAATGGAAATGGACCAGTGACACTAGTTAGTATTGATGAATCAGATGAGGAGGATGATCAAATGGGGAACAGAGATATGAAGGAAGATGCAGGATCAAAGAAAATAAAGAAAAATCAACAGGAAAGAAGTTCTGGGGAGAGTGGAAATGAACAAGACATGAGGAGTGAAAATTTGGATGAGTTGAAGGTAATACTGAAATTCAAATAGGAAGGTGGATTACAAAAGGTAAGTCCAATTGCATTAACGAAAGAATTGAGGAAAGTAGTTGGAGAGAGTAAGCTTGCTGGACTGTTAAAGAATGGAGATTTGTTGGTAGTATGTAACAATGAAGAACAAAATAGGAAAGTGATCAAAGTAATGTGTAAACAGGAAGTGGTGAGTAGCAAACTTGTAGGTCAGAGGCAGTGGGTAAGTGGAGTTATATCTGGTGTGCCATTAGGAGTGTCTATGGAAGAGCTTAAAAATAACATAAATGGAGGGCATATAGTTGGTATTTAGTATATATATACTCTAGTGGTGTGATTGATAATGGAACACCCCCGGACTATGCCTCAGCCTCCATGTGGGTTTAAGAATTTAGGGTGATTATATGTAGATTGGTGGAGTAAGGTAAATTAGAAGATTGTAAGGTGTTGTCTTGGTATTGTATGTTCACTTACTCTTGTACCATTCTCATGTTGTGTGATTCAACTTAATAACGTTACTTGTAAACCTCCATGTCACCCCAAACAGGGATAAGAGGACAGGTAAAAACGTGACGTGACATGCATCATTGACACTGAAGATGACTTTTCTTTCCTTCTTTTCTTTAGACAGTTTAGATTTCAATCAGGAAGACAGTTTGTTCTGTTTTGATTATGTCTTTTCTTTGGCACTGTACATGTCCCTTTTCCCCTCCCCGCCTAGTGTGTCTTTGGTAACTTCGTTTTGTATATATTATGAATATTTCTTTATTGCACTGACAATTTAAGTCCTTTTATATTAAATTCATCCACTTTTGATACATCTCGACTCTGTCCCTTGCTTCCCAGCACTCAAATAGTTCACCATCTTTACTTTAATCAATGTTCAACCCCTGTTACCCCTAGACTCAAAAGGGGGTTGTAACAATAGATACCTTAAGAAAATTAGCTTTTTAAGAAAATCTTGTATTGCAGATGTTCAGATATTTGACTGGAAAACAAGACAAAAATGCTGATAATAAATGCCTTTAGAATCTGTTCACTTCCTGAGTTCTTGAGATCATGATTTATGGAATACACTTGGAAAACTAAGTACTGTGTTTATCTTATGAAAATGTCTTTTTCATAATTTTGAATTTTTTTTTCAGATATTTTACAAAAATTAGACTTGACTTCAGTCCTTAAAACAGTACAACATATTAAACTGACATTATTCCTATCCCTCACATCCTTGTTTTTCATTCATGTTAAATTAAAGTCAACAGAAATGTAGGGCAGGACTTCATTTTATCCATTGAGAACTGGTCGAATCATGAAATATGGTCACAATATACCATGGGGGTTGGATGAGGGCTTATAGCCTCGCTTTCATTAACGTCAAATTCATATTTGACATCTACTCTGACAAAAGTAATGGTGTCACTCACCACCAGAGGTTCTGGTAGCAGCACTGGCATTGCTAGGTGGCCTTTCCAGCTCCATCTGGAGTTCATCATGTTCTGCTGCATCTCCTGAGCTCTTCTCATCCTCTCTCTGTCGCTCCTCTCTGCCTGCTGCGGTTTTCGTCTCGGGTATAACACTGCATGTGACGTAGGAGCAGGCCAGACCCACCTCCTGCTCCAGGGCTGTGCGTGTCAGATAACTGGAGTCAATCAGCCGCAGATCACAGTACTTCAGAGACCTGAAGAAATCACACACAAACACAACTGACTCAGTGATCATCATGTAGTGCTATAAAATAACATTTATCTGACCGATAAATAAAAGTTACATATTAAACTGTTTTTACAAACAGTGGCTATACCACTTATGAACTTCAACTGGTGGGCATATTTTTATTGTAACTGGCATTGTAAGAGCTTGACTTAACGTAAACTTAGCAACCACAAGATGGCGCCATTTCTAACAATAAAATTTGGTACCAATGGCCAGACTTGAATGCATTATATTTAATATACGTTATTTAATATTTAAATAATCATATAATGATTCATTTGCAACTGGATTTACGGACTAATTTGATCAAAATATAACACAGAACAATCATGCAGCACCTTGGGAAAGTCTCCCCTAGAGGGTCTTTTCCAGTGAGGATGACAATGCATGGAAGTCCTTCCAGATCTTCATAGGTGAGAGGGACCCATTCTTCATTTTTACAGCCCCGCCAAGCCTGAAATATGCACAGACAGCAATGTTCAATACTTGAAAATTAAGAAATAAAAAAATTGTTCATTCATAACAAGAAGGTATGTTATATCTTTACTTAGTATTTTAAATTTAAGAACAATATTTCAAGAATTAGGGCAGAAGGAGAACAGGTTTTAAAGGCATTTATTACCTGAATTTTTAACTTATTTTCCAGTAAAAATATCTGAACATCCGCAAAACAAGATTTTCTTGAAAAGCTCATATTCAGAAGATATTTATACTTTGTTTTCAAGTTTATTCCATATAATATTATTTCAAAAATTCAGGAAGAAAGATAAAAGTTAAAAAGCACTGCAAAAAAATATTTTTGTCTTGTTTCCCTAATATTGTTTAGGTCCCCCTTGTGCCACCAAAACTGTGCCAACCACAGAATAGCATTCTGAGATGCTACTCTTCTCACCACTGGGATTTTCAGACACAACAGTCTATGTAAGCGCAGTGTAGTTCTAGCGGGAAGACTAGCAGCTGTACATCATCACACTATTAGCTGGGTAATTCCCAGCAAATCACGTGTAAGCCGTTGCTTTATAAGTCCGCTCACAATCTATCACATTGCTGTTTCAGTGTGCTAACATGACAACCTCCACCACCCCACCACCACCTGTTGAGTCCCGTCCTGCACGGGGGTAGGCTCCTCGCCCCTGCCTCCTATCTCCGGCAGGGTATGACAGTTCTGAGTACAAATTCTTCGGACCACCAGACGGGCTTTCGCCAACGAGAGACATTACTTTTCTGTTTTATATTCATCAAATAAACTTAATAAAACAAAAATAAATGCCATGAGTGGCAGTTCTGTCGACTGAAATGCCATGTTGATGAGGGAGGTCAACGAAGAATGGCCAGGCTGGTTCAAACTGATGATGTCTACGGTAACTCAAATAACCGCGCTGTACAATTGTGTTTAGAAGAGTATTATCTCTGAATGCTATTCTGAGATGCGGGTTTGCGCTGTTTTGGCGGCACAAGGGGGACCTCACAATATTAGGCAGGTGGTTTTAATGTTGTGGTTGATCAGTGTATACTTTGTATAAAGTTTATTACATATAACCTTAATTTAAAAAAAAATCAAGAAGAGAGAGAACATGTTTTAAGACATATAATTCATATATATATATATATATGACATGATATATGTCATATATATATATGTCATTTATATATACATATATATGTATATATAAATAAATGAAACAAAATGTAGAAACAATTTTTTTAAGTTTAAAAACTTTTTTTTATCTTGACTGAAATATATGAATCTTGTTTAAGGGATGTTTAGAGATTTTTACCTAGAAATATGTTGGTCAATATGTTAGTCAGAAAATATTCTTTTTGCAGCAAGTTGTTCTCACCCGCAGACGGGCACAGAAATGCACTGGCAGGGTGATTTCTGCAGCAGGGCTGCCCAGCAGCACAGCGAAGCGGTACTGCAACCCCAGTTTGTCCCGGGCCTCTTCCAGCTGCTCCTGTGCCAGACGTGCCAGCTGAAGTGAGGGCACACGCACCAGCAGCATGTGCCCACACCCGTGTCTGCTGCGGCCTGGCACACTCAGCAGATCCTCCACCATGGCAAGGGTCTGAGGGGTCACGTGGTCCCGCAGTGAAGGGGCGGCAGTGAGGGCCATCAGAGACTCTGTGTACTGCTGAATCAGCAGATAGCTGCGGATCACCATACTGTGCAAGTGTGGGTGCCTGCAATCAATAAAGACGAGGAATGAGGACGAGTCAATAGAGTATATGCAGCATTCAGAGCATTATTATGTGAATATGAGAAGTTTACTGACCTCTCTAGAAGCGTTTTGACCATCCGCTCAAAGGCATCATCACATCGAAGGATTGGACTCGCCACCCCCCACTGCAGCGACCTGCTGTAGTCCTTCAGCCCAAAGTACACCAGATCCTTAGGCAATGCTTCAACCTGCTAAAGTTACATGTAACAATTTTACTATATTCACAATGCTGCTCTGCATTTTATTTTACATAGTTATTATTTTATTAAATGTGTCTATAACTACATGATCACACAGTTAATCGACATGTTGCTTTTTGAATATTCCAGTACCCTGAAATAAACCCCACTCTGCAGAATTAGCACCATCCCCCATCAGACATTTGTGCATTTTTACTCTGGCACTACTGCATTGCCTGAGATGAGACACAGGCTCTGGTCCCGAGGAAACCAGAAGTTCTGGTGAGTGAAATTATGAGGTTGCATTTTTCCTCTAAAAGAAAATATTTACTCTACTGATGGTTAGGTTTAGAGTTGGTGTTTGGGTTAGTGGGTAAAGCTCATAAAATGTGCATTTCTGTTGACTGTATTACATCGTACAACTAAATATGCAACTCACGTTTGGCGCCACTCTGTGGACATTTCAGAGCACATTCGTTCAACAACACATCCAGCTTCAAACAGGCAGTGGTTCAGACTTCAGTAAGCACATTGCAATTAGCTGACAAACTTCCTGGAACACGATCTGCACCACTAAGCACAGAATGTGCTGGAAATCTCAGCATCCAGACAGAATTAAGGCAAACCTATTAAGCTGTGAAGGCCTAAAACTACCCAGACCCAAAAATGGTCAGCCAAACCAGATTGCAAAAAACAGAAGACTACAACAACATGGTATGTTATAAAAATGTAAAATCGCTAACTCCTAGCGATCCAACACCAACAAAACATACAAAACTACTGTATACCATACAGTATGATGTAATTAGGTATGCCTGGACTAAACAACTGCTTTCAAAGGAACTATTATTATATATAGTAGCAATTCTATTATACAGAGTATGTATTATATACATTTTTTGTCACACTTTATTTTATAGTGTTCATGTTACTGTGTATTTACATAGGTAATTACGAAGTAATAAGCATGAAC
The DNA here is from genome assembly GCA_032164185.1 of Moxostoma hubbsi. Taxonomy (NCBI): domain Eukaryota; kingdom Metazoa; phylum Chordata; class Actinopteri; order Cypriniformes; family Catostomidae; genus Moxostoma; species Moxostoma hubbsi. The sequence goes on along the minus strand of JAVLUX010000004.1, from coordinate 6,875,361 downwards.
TACATGTAATTACAATGTAATTACTTTGTTGAGTTACTTGAACTTACATATTGTTATTTATAGTAATCAATAATAGTAACATGTAATATGCGTAAGACAGACTATGTAAAATGAAGTGTTACTACATTATTGTATACCTCATACGGTATATCTTATCTTGTATAATATATCTACATATACAGCGGCCATTCATTTGAAGACAGTAATGAGTATATTTTTGACAGATGACAAGTTGTTTGAAAGTGAAGTAGAAAATCTACATAAAGCAAGAAAAAAATGGAACCTGAGAAAAAAAAATTCTGATGCTCTTGAATAAAATGTTACTTGATTAAATGTTAAATGTTGTCTCTTTACAATTGAATCACCAAGACTGTAGAATATGCAAAATGGTAACAAGAGGTTTTTTTGTGTTAGGATTACTTAGCCATTGTTTTCCCCATTCTGCTCTCAAACATAAAATACGTCTTGTTTGGCTGCATGCTTAATCCTTTATTCCTATAGTTTACCCCAAAATTACAATTTCATCATCATTTAATCTCATGTTGTTCCAAACCCATATGATTTTCTTTCCACCATAGAAAACAAAAGGAGATGTTAGGTAGTAACATTAACATTTTAACGTTCTTTGCATCTGTTTATCCATATAATGAAAGTACATTAATTGGGCTAACATTCCGGCTTACATCTCCTTTAGAAGCATTTTTGAACTATTCCTTTAAACTCAGTGGCAGAGCTAGGGGGTGGCCACCCCACTCGCAATTTCCATTTTTGAGCACAAGACTTAGCATGTACTGCCCGAACATTTCTGTGCCACCACTGTGAAAAACTCCTGGCTCTGGCCCTGTTTAAGTTGATGTCCATTCGTGTCTGACTGTGTATATTTATGTACTCTTACTGCTCACAATGTTTGTCAGATATCTCATCTAGCTTATTAAGTCTAATCTCTCCTCCATAAATCCATTCACAGATCTCTTGTGGTGGGTGAGTGACACTCACCAGGCTGTCAGTGTTGGGCCAGTGCACTTCATTCTGTGTGCTGATGCGTGACTGACGGCTCTGCAGCGTGAAGGGAAAGCAGCTAACCTGCAGCACCAGCAGGTTTACCACTTCCAGAACCTCTGGACAATTCACCACCCGGTCGGCCAATCCCTGCAGCTCCCCATGACAAACTGACCCTGAAAGAGCACTAACGGAGAGAGAGGTGAGTGAGACAAAAAAAGATAAAGTGAGAAGACTGATGTTTCTGATAGATCCAATAGCAAAAACACTTTTCAAAATTAAATGGGCTTGCTTAATAGCTTTTTGCCCTTCAGTGAGCACAGGGTAAGGTAGTGCAGATGTTACAAACTGTTGCTTATTTGCTTGTTAATCATATATGAATGTCTTGCATGAGTGCATTTAAGGTATTCAAAAGAGAAGCAACACAAAGCAGAATTGGTAAAAATAATGATTGTTTCAAAATAGGGTTTTCAAACACTCATAGAATTAAAACAATTATACAAAATAATAATGTCTAAACAAATGCCCAAACAAAAATTATTTGTATGTCCAAAGAAAAGCCCAAATAAAAAGTCATTTAAATATCAAAACAAAAGCCCAAACAAAAAGTATTTTAAATATCAAAACAAAAGCCCAAACAAAAAGTAATTAAAATATCCAAACAAAAGCCCAAACAAAAAGTAATTTAAATATCAAAACAAAAGCCCAAACAAAAAATAATTTTATTTTCAAACAAAAGCACAACAAAAAGGAATTACAATTTTTATTATAGTTATCCTCTTTTCTCCCAATTTGGAATGCCAATTCCCACTACTTACTAGGTCCTCGTGGTGGCACATTTACTCACCTCAATCCGGGTAGTGGAGGACAAGTCTCAGTTCCTTCTGAGACCATTAATCCGCACATCTTATCACGTGACTCGATGTACACGACACTGCGGAGGCTCACAGCATGTGGAGGCTCATTCTACTCTCCGCGATCCACGCACAACTTACCACACGCACCATTGAGAGCGAGAACCCCTAATCACGACCACGAGGAGGTTACCCCATGTGACTCTGCCCTCCCTAGCATCTGGGCCAATTTGGTTGGAGACCAGGCTGGAGTCACCCAGCACGCCCTTGATTCGAACTCGTGACTCCAGGGGTGGTAGTCAGCATCAATACTTGCTGAGCTACCCAGGCCCCCAGCAAAAATTTATTGGAATGGACAAACAAAAGCCCAAATGAAAAGAATTTTAATGTCTGAGCAAAAGCCCAAACAAAAATCATTTTCATGCATTTATCATCATTATTTAGTTATTTTTTGTGCTTTTGAACTCAGCATCCTACTACCACTGAACTACCTGAATCACCATTACTTTAACATATTTTAGTCAAGACAACTCATTGAATAAGATTATAATGTACTGTTTATGGCAAGTTAGTGAGTTTGGTATTGGCGGACTAGATCGTCTTGGGGAGGAGGAGGGTTTTGAATTTTCTTTTCAGCTAGCATAACCGATACCTATTATTTTTCAACCCCTCCCCTCTCACCACCTGCTAGAGAAACCACTTTTTCATAACCCAAATAAACACGATAAATCAAGTCCTGTCCTTTCTTTTTCATTTACAAAAATCTATAAAATTACAGAAGTAACGTGAGTTTTGTCAAGGTTATATTTCGAGAACAAATGACTCACTCCACCTTTAAGTAAATGTAACCCGTGTTGAATAAAGCATTTCATCTCTTTAAACTACATCACTGTGTGTCTTACCTGGTAAGGTCGACGTGTGAGTTGTCGTGAATGAGTACGAAGAGTGTATAAGGATTCTGCTTGACCTTTCTCATGAAAGCCTCCATTTTTGTGTAAACCTCCGCATCCAGGCGCACCACATACTTGTCAGACTTCTGTAGGGCCAAGGATGTGTCCTCTATCCCTAGATCTATCAGGACACCTATCAAAGACAAAGGACAAGCTCTAATCTACAAGCTATGAGTTTTAGAAAATGGCTTTCTCAGCAGCCATGATATCAAACAAGGTTGAATACACCTTTAAATCAATAATAGAGTCTATACCGTTGTCACATACCTGATTGTTGAATCCGCTGCACCGTTTGGTGAACCAGTACATGGGATGGTGGCACCAAAATCAGGAAGTCTACCTTGCAAAAGCGGCCCAGATCTAAACTCTGGCTACCTGAGTCAGCGATAGCACACACCTGTGACAGGAGACTGCGTGCCACACTCAGCTGTGGAGGGTGTATCTGAAAACTGTCACTCAACAGTTCTGCAACACACACACATACATACAGTATATACAGATTTAAATTACCTGAGGTGATTGGGTGGAAAGATCTGAGTGTTGAGTTTGAGTCCAGATTGAAACTCATTTGAGTTTTATCATGCCAATAAAGCCCTTTGAATTTGTGCGGGGGATTAAGGGTTAAAGAGGAAACAAAAGCTCACCTGGCACCGATTCTGGTATCATGGATGCTGCCTCTTGGGAGTGGATGTATTCAGTGAGATGTCCCTGGAAAGGCTGAACCACGCGGTCTTTGCATTTACGTTTATACCGAACCAGCTGTTTGTCCAAGTTGTCCCCTATAGCATCACAATCAATATGAAATTTAAAACAGGGGACAATTGATTTGATACATTTTTGGAACTGTCCACAAAACTGAGCCATTACATTACATAAATGATCAGAAATACTGATTACAACTGATTTGTCTGGATCATTTTAAATTGTTCCTAAATAAAGCACAACAATACACACTCAATGAAAAGTGGCAACTCACCTAATGAGGTGCTTTGGAAGTGTGAGGCCAGCACGCTAACCTTCCCTGTGATGAGCTCATAGCTGATCTCCTTCAGAAACTCATTCGTTGTGAGCATGCTCTCTGCCAGAGCTCGAGACTGATATTTACCTGAAAAAAACAACAGAGGTTCACATATCAGTGAATGGCATTTAATATTGAGAGAATGCTATTCAATATACATTTTAATTTCCAGATAGGTCATATTTGCAATTTTCACTATGAAAATTTACAGTTGATAGTGTATATGTGTATATATATATATATATATATATATATATACATACATATGATATATGTACACCTCTATGTCTACTTATTAGGGCAATTATCAAATCAGCCAATTGTATGGCAGCAGTGTAATGTATTAAATAATGCATATATGAGTCAGGAGCTTCAGTTAATGTTCACATCAACCATCAGAATGGGGAAAGATGTGATCTCAGCATGATTTTTGGTGCCAAATGGGCTGGTTTGTGTATTTCTGTAACTGCTGATCTCCTGGGATTTTCACGCACAGCATTCTTTAGAGTGCGTGAATCTAATATATATATATATATAAAATGTAATTATTGATCATAATTTAATAAACTATATGTATAAACTATACATACAATCAAAATACTAGACAGCAAAATCCCCTGTGTTAAATTAACACTCCTTGATGTCTCCAAAAGTCCACTCTACAAGAGTGTTAAAAAATAACACCGAGCAGTGTTGAATCTACTCTGTGTTGTGTTGAATGTTGAATTGGTCAAACAGTTCATGAGATCAAGTAGCTACACTCTCTGAATGAAAAAAGATCTCTATCTGTTAGGGTAGCAGTCCTTACCAAGCACCAGCACACAGAACTCGTTAGCTCCACTTTTTGAGGTGCAGATAATGAGCACATAGTTTGGCAAACACCGCTGCTGCTGCAGTGGGGTTTCACTCAGTGTGCGCAGTGAATCGGAGATGCCCTCTCCCAGCAAGCCGTGCGTGACCAGCACCTGAACGCTGCCACCTGACACACTAGCCTCCATACGAGCTAACCAAGGCAGCTGGGCCGGGGACACGGAAGGTCCGGTTGGTCTGCACAGCATGGCGTTGAGAACGATCTGCTCAAACTCTTCCCGCAATGGGATCTGCTCCGTACCTGGATTAAACACAGACAAAAGAGCAAAGAAAGAAATTAAAAGCACCGTAGAAAGGTGATGTTCAAAAATTATGAACAAACTTTGAGCACTTATTGTAGATGCTGTTACATTGCATACTTCTTATCTGATAAAACAACATTGCAATAGTAATAAGACTAGTGTACGCATTTAAATACAATCTTCTCATAAAGTGTTATCAAAAATAAATGAATGTGAAATAGATTTTGATTCATTTTGGTTCATGCATCAGTGTTACTCACCGAGTCGTGCGAGGTATTGCAGTGTGAGCAGTATCATGGTCTCTGTGCTGAGAAACTGGCTAGCTGACATGCCCAGACTGGCAAGGCTCTTCTCATTCAGCTCTCTGCCAATATAGCAGCTGACCAGCAGGGGGCTCAACACCAGATCACCCACATTGCCAAAGAAGTATGGTAAAGTGCCTTGACCTGGAGAGGGCATTCAAACAACAAGTCGATGTTGAGTTAACACACGCAAACACTTCTCAGGGCTAAAGACAGGGTGACTCGAGAGCTCTGTTTATATCTTGAGATCATTTTGTTTTTGTAAGCTTGACCAGGATGTGAAAATACCTTTTATACAACAATAGTGCATGAATATTATTTTTACACTTTCAGTTACATGTCTATTATGTAGTAATAATGTTATTATGCAGGTATTACACTTACTTGCTATAGCAAGTTAACAAAGCTTAAAGGTTAAACAGTTTCTCCAAACTGAAGCTCCAAAAAGCACATTAAGGCAGCATAAACATGATCCATAAAACTCCAATGGTTTAATCCATGTCTTCTGAAGTGATATGATAGGAGTGGGTGAGAAATAGATCAATATTAAAGTCCTTTTTTTTTTTTTTTTGCTAGACATTCTTCTTCCTGTCCAGTAGGGGTGATATGCATGAAGAATGTGTATCACCAAAAACACAAGAGGAAGATTGTGAAAGTTAAAGTGGAGATTGACTGAGCAGGGACAATTTATTGTAAAAAAAGGACTTTAAAAATGATCAGTTTCTCACTCACACCATATCGCTTCAGAAGATTTTACCACTAGAGTCTTATGGATTACTTTTATGCTGATTTATGTGATTTTTGGAGCTTCAAACTTTTGGCCACCATTCACATGTATTGTATGGACCTACAGAGCTGAGATATTCTTCTAAATATCTTCATTTGTGTTCTGCAGAAGAAAGAAAGTCACACACATCTAGGATGGCATGAGGGTGAGTAAATGATGAGAGAATTTTCCTTTTTGGGTGAACTGTCCTTTTAAGGCATGCTGATATAATGTTATTGTGCAGTGAACTTAACTTTAATTGTCAAGTAAACCCAGCGAGTTTTGCACTGATAGTTTGATTAGGAGGCAAATAGATGTCAACACTGGACCCACAAACCTCTGTAATGGTTACTCAACCTAAAGTAAGGAGATGAGCTCTCAACATCACCACACAACTATTAGTCTAAAGTAATACAACATCATCAAAAACAACATCATCAGCACAGATAAAGTCAGCAAATAGCAAAAAAAAAAAAACAGGCAACGCATACAACACTAACATCATTATTTATTCATGCTGCAATGTATGTGGGAGCAAATCTCTCTTTTTTTCTGTTCAGACAACTTTGTTTTGCGAGTTGAGATTAGAAATACACTTGTTAATCCAAATTAAGTACAAATTGATAAGTAACAACTTTTAGACAATTTAGTTGTTTACTCATAAAAGCACCTTGTACAAATGTACAGTGTCGATCACTAATCTAATGTCAGCCAATATGTAACATTGATTAGTTCACTCTTTTGTACAAAAGGTCAGATGTCCTTGCTTTCATTGAAACACAAAATATGCTCTTTGAGTTATTCTCTAATCTAATATTTTTGTGTCGAATTTCCACTCAAATTTAATGCTGATAATGAAATGTGCATTTAAATAGAAAAATGCAAAATAGAGGCATTTACAGAAGAGCTCTTACACAAGCTTCATGAAAGGTTTCGTAGCTTTATATTTGACTGACCAATAAGAAGGACTGGCCGGATCCCAGAGGTGTTCAGAAGGTTGTCAGGTACGATGACAGTTTCCCCTGCTGTGATTGGTTGGGGCTGTATCACTCCCGACACTGACGGAGGCTGTTGATTGGACAGGGACAACAAAGGACCTGAAACGAAGAGCAGCACCTTAATATTTGTACATGTATACTGGAAACTTGATGGTTAACAACAAACACACTGTGGAGAGATCTCTTCAGCCTCTCACTCGCATCCTGTGTTAACCTGACACTCCAATCAAGGGTGAGGAAAAGGTAACTAAGATACAGCATCCCAAATTACTCTCCAAGGATCTCCGAGCTCCAGTCCTTCAGTTCTTTTGAAATTCAGAGTGACCTCTCACCCCTATTTCTATGGAGACAATGAATAAATCATCCTTGCAGATGGATTTTTTCACGTCCCTTGGTCCTTCTGAGACTTCCAGAAGCCTCTCCGCACAAAGACATGCATAAACATAAACAAACAGCATTAAAGACTGTGTACGATTACATCACACCCACCAGAGCTGCATGCCAGTGGCCGGATGGCTGGCACAGAGACAGCCGTGGCAGGGACGGGCACTAGAGAGGTGGGGTGCCAGCTACGGTGACGTTTTTTGAGCGGACCTGACGCCATAGCAGAGGACACTGCGAGAAAGATTGTACGATGCATAATGTTTATTATTATATTTAAATCAAAAGATACAATTATCAGTCGATTTACACATATATTACGATGTTACTACAATGTTAGGACATTGTAATTACACCGGATACACGATTGCCATGTTAATGCTTACCCGGACTGTCCCCTGGTTCTGTGGCCCGATAATGGCCATGACTAGGTGTGTCGAGCATGTTTGTTTGAGGGGGGCTCAGTAGACTGGACCGTCCATCCATACTCAGGCCATTAGTCAGACCGTTAACTCGGAGAGCAGTGGGCACTGAAGAACACACCCAATTTATTATAGAAATCCAAATACTATTTTGTATACTTAGTAATACATCCTGTATAAAACCATGATAACATGTTGTCTAAAATTTATTAACAAATGTCCCTAATGAGACCTAATCTCTGTCAGGTTTCACACATTAATGTTTAATGTCCACGTTTCTTCTAACTAACTAAGCAAACACTACTGCCTGCACACAAACACAAACACACACTCCATGGCTTGCTTACTTGCTCATTTCTGAAGGCAAATTAGGCCTATAGAGAAAAGCATATTGATTTCCTATAACTGATGGCATATTAATAATGAACTGCAGGGGCACTTTCACCTCTAATATTCTTGACATACACATATAGATCAAATACGTGTTACACGTCAATTAAAATGAGCTTAATGATAATGAGAAATTTGTGGGGCGACCTTAAAAACCTTAATACTGAACTTCTGGTCATATATTGATGATTCAGAGTGACCAAATTAATGTGTGGGTGTGTGGGTGTGTGTGTGTGTGTGTGTGTGTGTGTGTGTGTGTGTGCATGCGTGCGGCTGTTTGCAAAAGTGTGTACAGGGGTTGTGATGTGTAAGCAGCCAATCCAAATGACCCTCAGAGGAAGGATTCAATCTGTACTTTTGCTGGAGAAAGACACACAATACTGCAGCTAAGCAACATCTGAGCCTTACTCTGACCATATTTGGGAAGCTGCTTAATCCTAAAGGAGAATGTGCACTAATAATCTCATATAAAAATAATTGAAACCCAGTACATTATAAATCATTTGTTTTCAAACTATATTTAGTGCCAAAAATAGGTATGAATTGTTGTAGATGACTCCAAGAACAGAAAGGGACAGTCAGTTGGTATAACCAACATGGTGTACATGCAGCTTTCATTAAAACTACAAACTAGATTATTAATTACATTTTTAAAGAAGACCACGTGTGCATTGCTTGTTGCAAAAAGGCTACAGTGGTTTTTAGCATGTTGCTATTTGGTTGCTAGGGTGTTCTAGGTTGTTTCTAGGTGGTTGCTATGGTGTTTCGGGTGGCTTATAGGTAGTATATAGGGTGTTCTGTGCAGGTGCTTACTGGCCCAAGTGAAAAAAGCCCACCTCAATGTCTCTATAATATTCTGGTTCATAGATCTTGGTTAGGTTCCTCCTCCAACGTTAGTCTATGGGGATTTTTCACCATTTTAATTAGGGATGTCCAGATACCATTTTTTGGGACCCAGCACACATACGATACTTCCTTTTCAGTAATAAGTATCGGTGAGTTATTTTTCTTATTGTTTCTTTTTTTTTGTTTTTTTGTAGCTTTTTTAACACAATAATGTTGAATTACAATACTGTATAAAACATAAAATATTGAAGATGTTTTTTGTCAAATAAAGTGCTGCACAACAGGTATTGCCAAAATATAATACAATTGTCACAGTGTGTTTCTGTCGTGTTTCCAAGGACTCTTATTTTGAAGTGATCTTAGTGCTCTGGTTCCCCCGGACTAGTAACAAAACTACATCTAGTTTTGTTCCCTTTTTGTCAGTTCTTGTTTGTTTGTTTCACTATCATCATTTTCTGTAACAAGTATTTGCTGAGGTGAGACGGGAGATGCTGGATCTGATTACAGGCTTTTAATGAAGATGATAACAGTGAAACAAACAAATATGAAGATACACAGCAACAAACAAGAACTGACAAACAGGGAACAAAACTAGAGGGTATTTATACACACAGGGGCTAATGAGGGAATGGAGAACAGGTGAGAACATTAGGGAACAGATGGCAGTGATGAGGGCAGTGCATTATGGGAAATGTAGTCCGGGGGAAACAGAAGACAGAGGTCAATTGGAGTCATTGGAAACACACTGTGACAACGATTATTATTTTATTATTACTACAGTGTAACATTACATTACTGTAACATACAGTAGTGATATATTTTTGTTGTATTTTTATCCAATTTAATGGAGCATTTATTTTGCCGCAATACAGAGTGAAGTGGATTGTTTAAAAAACGCTCTCCATTAACGCATACTTTGGAAAATAATGACGTTAGGAAACAAAATTGATTAGTGTGGTTATGCCTTAAATGTACCATTCCATCAAAATTCCATCAAATTTAAAAATACAATTTTGAGCTGATGGCTTTGATTCAAAATGATATATGTTTTGTTTAAGTCAGTATAACTCAGCAATCAATGCTTCTTGAAATTCTAAATGAGGAAAAATATCTGATACCGATTGGTAAAGTCTTGGTCACATGGGTTGGTGTGTTCAACGGTTTGAGGAATCCCTGGTCTGGCGTTCCAAAAATCCCTGAGGAGGAACTGGACTGCATGCGGGCCGGAGGTGAGTCTGTAGGTCAAGAAAACATTTATTAAGAATGCAGCTTTACATTTTTTCACTGTTCTATACAAGAAATATGAAATTATATTATATTGCACTTTTGGATATTTGACATTAAATACTTTTAGGAAATACTGTACATAGAAATGCCCCGCGGTATGTCATGCTAAAGTATTTAAATAGCATTTCGCTAATTTCTTTATAAATAGTATGCATGCAGCTTTTATGAGCTATAATTTGAGAGACTAAATGGGAAAGATTTTTGTCACAGAACTACTAATTATGAGCTAGAAAAATGGCAACATACGTAAAAGCCTTACATTTACTGTAGATTTAAAAAAAAAAAAAAAAAAAAGTAATTGGACATGTTTTGCATCAACCTACCAATGTGTATATTTTCATTATCTTCCTTCAAATACTCACAATTACTGAGATCAAGTCAAAAACCTTAATGACTTTTGCATTGTTAAAAAGCCTGTTCTGGTCACTACTAATGGACGCACTCTACGGCCAGCTGCCTGGCTCTCTGAACAACATTTTGAGGAAGAATGAGACAATGACTTGCTTTCTTTCACCAAGCACTATTGCGTAAACACTATGTGACCCCCAGCCAGATGTCACCGAATGCTGAGTAGCCCACCAACCCCCCACCCCCTTTAACCTCAGGATTCACCCCCCGCCTCCGGAAAAACCCCCGCCCCAGAGCATAACATAACCTCGGAGCAATGGATATAGCAGCATGTGTTATATTTATATCAAGCAATTAAGTGGTGCAGAGCTTGATTTGTGAGGTTTAAAATTATTTAAGCTTGTGTGCAAACTGCATATCTGCAGATATATGAAAGATGTTCGTGCTTGCTGGAATCTAGACTTGGGCTACTCGATTTCGGACTCGGACTGTGTTTGTGGGAAAGAGATCGCCATTCGCCAGACGTGCTCTGCCGCTCTCATCTAGAAATATCAATAACATAAGTACACTTTAAAAAGTTCGTTCCCCAACTCTGCAAATTATTAAATAGGACACATGTTTTATCAGACTCATGCTTACTACGCCAAGTCATTCAAACTGAAAATGTTGACTATATCGAGACAAAATAAAATTTACTACATATCAGGGACATTTACTACAACTCAGTCCGTCACATATTTGGGAGGGGAGAAGTGTTTATTCACCTATTATACATACTATTTATCATTTTTTTGCATTTATATTGACAAATTGTTTTTCTTAGTTGTGAAGGTAAAAATAAGCTTAAAATATTGATGTTGAGTTTACGGTTACAATTTTAATTCAGATTCATGAACAGATTAACTCGGACTCGACTCGGACTCGACTAAGGTGGACTCGAACCCAACACTACTGGAATCTCTGGAACTCACTATAATGGTTTTGGAACAATATTCGTACCAAGACATACATGTATAATATGTTACACACATACACGCACACACCTGAGAGGGGGAAGGGAGATGGACTGTGGCCATTTGTGTCTCCATTTTCTTTACTGCTTAGCGATGATGAGGAGCTAGGCTTAGACGATGAAGCACTGCTTGAGAAAGGCCTTATCTTGCGATCTGAGAATTGAAGATTGACAAAAGAAAATACACTTCCTCCATGCTGTTTGTTCACAACATAGCAACTGTCAAATCTCCATCTCTCTTCATCTCAAATCAAAAGGGGCACAGCAATCATTTTATGGATAATATGTGGATGTTAGGGATGCACTAACTATTGGTATAGGACAAAATTGTCTTTAATAAGTGTTTTTCTATATCAGGTTTCAAAAGTACTAAACAGTTATCTGTTATAATGTTTTATTCTTGATTTCAATGGATTAGGTTCCAATTAAATATAACAAAGATTATTCAATTAAAATATCATTCACTTTAATACTCACACTGTACAATCAGCATTTGCCAATGGCTTTTTTGTAACATTTGCCAGATAAGTTTAAAAAATTTAATTGAACAAAATGCTAATAAAAACAGAAAGGAGTGATTTGTAAATTATATTCAGCCTTTGCTATATTGAAAGTACAAGAACTACATATTATATGATGTTTTAACTTTGTCAATTTTCAAACAGATGCTTCAGCAAATAATCCAGCACTTTAAGAACAATGTTCCCCAAAGACAAAAAAAGTTTTTGGTTATTTCACCCTCTACAGTGCACAATATTGTGACGGGGTGCATAGCTACCGTCACGGCAGCGATACGCTACCTATTCTAATACATAAAGACTGAGTGCAAATGTGGCCTGTATGTGTTTGTCTAGCGTGTCAGTGTTCTCTCTTAATCTTCATATTGTTTCAAATCAGTGGTTAATTTAGCCTTTCATGACAAAATCTCATATCCCGTAGCTTTTGTGTGCACACTTTTAACATCTAAATACTACGGTGATTTATATGCTATAGCTACTTCTATCTATACATATCTTGCTGTTTTAAACCATGTCATTTACTTTATAGTCATAACCAGTTACAATAATCACGCAACACATGTCTTTGTTAATTATGTATCTGTTTATTTAGTTTAAGAGAAACATAGCTTTGACATACCATCTTTGAGTCTTACTGGCGTCTCCGTTTTGTTTGTGTAAAGGAATATTTGCCGCTTGGGTGGGGTTTATATGACGCTATGACTTCCGGGTCAATAGGAAGTGACCCGGAGTTTGAGTTATTAGTTTTTAGCTGTTAAATATGACTTGTGGCTTGCCAATTGTTAGCTGAAACTATAGAAATAATATTCTGTAATTTTTCTAGTTTTATAGAGGTAGTATTTAGGCTGTTTTTAAGCATTCATGTCTTTGTCATCTGAGCCACCCCTGTATTGTAATCATGTGTTGGTATGTTCCAATTCCAGGGGTGCCCTCAGGCCTATAAAGCCTAGTATCTTCATTCTTTCTAGAGAGGGGGGGTGAGAGGACATAAGTCTGTCCTTGCTCTATGTATCGTGACTTGTGTAAAGGTCCATTTTTAAACAGCTGTAAAAGTTTGATTGTTTTTTTTTTTGTTGACTCTCATGTCAATTTACTTTATTTACTAACTAGTGTTTTTTGTTTTTTTTTTCTCCTCTTGTAAATTTTTATTTGCCTTTCACTGGCCTTAATTGGGATAAATAAAAAGATCCCATTTGTTCAAATTCATCCAACCTCTCCTGAGTGCTTACATCTGCTCACGACGACTCAGTCACGTCTACCCTTAACATTTGGTGGCAGCGGTTTCCGGGTAAACAGTGTCCGAGCAGCACTCGGGGAGTCAAGATGGACAATCAAGGCAGAGGTACAGCACCCCCTAGAGATGGTTCAGCTATGGGTACTAGGCCTAAGTCCACAGAGTCATCCAAGCATCACACTCTGGTGGTCAAAGACAGGACAGATCGCTTGGAGAGGATGGTAAAAACGATGATGGAGTCTCAGCGGCATCAGCAAGACCAGGTAGAGGCAGAGGCGCTTCGGCAAGAGCGGAGATGGAAAGGTATGGAGCACCAATTCAAGCAATTACAGCAATTGGTGAGAGGTGACCCAGCATTACCACAGGCAACAAGACAGCCACTCGTCGGACTGCAGCAGATGGACCTGCCCAGCTCCCGCCCTTCGACAGCCTTTGATCCACTCAATATGCCTTTTCTGGATGTACCAACTCCTCAGCCACATCCAGATCAACACCCAGCATCAGGGATGCAGAGCTCCCTCAACTCCACTGCCATCAGCCTTGCCACACCTCTAAACCTTCAGCGGGGGTGGAAACCCCCTAGGATGTCCTCGTATGAAGAGGACGAAGATATTGAGCACTATTTGACCACCTTCGAAAAGCTCGCAGCAGCAAGTCAGTGGCCCCATGAGACTTGGGCATTGTACCTTGTGCCCTTGTTGAATGGTAAGGCCAGATCTGCCTATGTAGCCATGTGTGTTGAAGACAGCCAGGATTACATGAAGGTGAAGCAAGCCATTCTCAACAAGTTCAATATCAGCACGGAGACTTACCACCAGCGTTTCCGCTCCAAGTCTGTCAAGGAGGGTGAGACGGCGAAAGAACTTCAGGCATGGCTAAAGGACCTGATGGAGAAGTGGCTAGTTCCTGAGACGCGAACCAGGGACCAGGTGTGCGACCAAATCGTACTGGAGCAGTTCCTGGGCGTGCTGTACCCTGAGCTTCAAGTATGGGTGAGAGAACGCACCCCGGGTTCGTCAGCGCAAGCAGCAGTTCTGGTGGAGACATTCATGGCTGCCAGACAATCCAGAAGAGGCTATAATCTGGGTCCACAACAACAGGACTGGAGAAGACCCTACCAAGCAGCCCAGAGAGAGCCAGAGAAGACAGCCTCTGGTAGGTCTGCGGGTGGTAGCAGTCGGGTCTTTAGACCATCCAACAGCCCCAATGTTAACCCCACTCCAGCTGGAATACCTAGAATACCTATATGTCACGGTTGTGGTCAGCAAGGTCACATTAGGCCCAATTGTACACTGAAGAAAGTGTCTGATTCCAGATTATGTTACCTACCTGGCCCTAGCAAGCACTTACCTTGTGTGTCTTCTGATGTCACTGTCCCGGTGAAGATAAGTGGAAAGATAGTCCAGGCTTTAGTTGACTCAGGAAGTAGTCAGTCTTTCGTTCTTCGATCTTGTTTAAGGTCTGATTTCCAGCCCGTGGGCAAAGTGAGGGTCCGCTGTATCCATGGTGATGAGTCGGAGCACCAGACCAGTGAGGTTCTCATTGATATTAATGGCCAAAAATATTTGTTAACCGTAGGGATTTTGGATAAATGCCCTTACCCAGTGATTCTAGGCCAGGATGTGCCAGTTCTTACAGAGCTGTTGCAAAGTGTTAACACAGTCAGTGCGTATGTTACAACTAGAGCACAGGCCAATACCAAAATGGACTCCAATGTTTGGTCAGAGTTACCATTTGAGGGTTGTCCTGGTGACAAACCTAAAAAGTCCAAGGCAGAGAGGCGTAGAGCAAAGGTGGCAGGTACATTGGTACAGGAAAGTCTGTCCTGCCCACAGCTAGAGGACATTGAAGTCTTCAAGAAGCTTCAACAGGAAGACCCCACACTTAGCTCTTGCTTTTCTTCTGTTAAGATCGATGATGAGGCTAGAGATGCCATGAGGGAGGGTGACAGGTGTTTTGTTATCAGTAATGAGAAACTGTATCGAGTGAGTACAGACACAGAGCAGTTAGTGGTTCCTAAGATTCTGAGAGCCAAAGTGTAACACCTAGGTCATAGTATTCCATGGTCAGGACATCTAGGTAGGGAGAAGACTGAGAAGAGAATCCTGCAAAGATTTTATTGGCCAGGTGTCAACAAGGACATAGCAGAGTACTCTCGGTCTTGTCCAGAATGCCAGTTGTCTGCTCGCTCTAAAAGAGGCTTAAAAGCTCCCCTTATCAGTCTCCCAATTATTGACACACCTTTTAGTCGCATTGCTATGGATGTAGTTGGTCCCTTAGAGAGGAGTAGGGCAGGGCACCGCTATATCTTGGTAGTTTGCGATTACGCAACACGTTACCCTGAAGCATTCCCCCTCAGAAATACTAAGGCAAGGGGCCAATAGTTTGATTCAACTTTTCTCCCGTGTGGGTGTCCCCAAAGAAATCTTAACCGATCAGGGAACTAATTTCACCAGCAGGGCATTGAGGCAGGTGTATTCCCTGTTAGGGATTCGGGGCATTAAAACCACACCCTACCACCCGCAGACCGACGGTATGGTTGAGAGATTCAATCAGACCCTAAAGTCGATGCTGCGGAAGTTCGTGTCAGAATCAGGAGCTGACTGGGACCAGTGGCTTCCTTACCTATTGTTTGCCTAAAGAGAGGTACCGCAGGCATCCACCGGATTCTCCCCCTTCGAACTCTTGTTCGGACGGGAAGTGAGAGGCCCACTTGACAATTTCCAAGAGAGTTGGGAGGGGGACGCTCCTCACCAGCCAACCAACATCGTGAGTTATGTCCTGAAAATGCGAGAGAAGTTGGACCAGCTGAGCTCCAGGGCCCACCAACACCTGGCCCAGGCCCAAACGAGGCAGAAAACGTGGTATGACCGGACAGCATGCAGTCGCAACTTTATGCCTGGACAGAAAGTGCTGCTGTTGTTGCCATCATCAGAAAGCAGTTTGCTGGCGAAGTGGCAAGGCCCTTTCAAGGTACTTCGCAAGGTCGGCGAGGTTACTTATGAAATCTCAACGCCAGACAGACGTCGCTCCAAACAGATCTTCCACGTGAACCTTTTAAAACAATGGTTAGACCGACCATCTACTATCCAAGACCAGCTGTGGGCACGGACTGTGGAGGAGGAAGAAGAGCCGTTGGAGCAGTACTTTCCTACTGTGGGCAGTGAGTCAACCTACCTCTCCGTTACCCATTTGACAAATGAACAGCAGGAGGACCTAAAGAAAATCATCCCAAAAGGCATGTTTTGAGACCAGCCGGGGCGAACCGACGTCATCACCCACGACATCCGGCTGACTTCTCCAGGCCCCATCCGGCAGACCACCACCAGGGTTCCAGCACGACTGATCCCCGCGCTGAAGCAGGAGGTGGTGGCGATGATGGAAATGGGGGTGATCGAGACATCACACAGCGAGTGGTCCAGTCCCGTGGTCCTGGTGCCAAAAAAGGATGGGGGGCTCCGCTTCTGTGTAGACTTTTTGAAACTGAATACCATCTCAGCTTTTGACCCATATCCTATGCCTCGCGTGGACGAGCTGATTGAATGCCTGGGAAAGGCTAAGTTCCTCAGCACCTTAGACTTATGTAAGGGGTACTGGCAAGTGCCACTCAACCCCCAAGCACGAGAACTGACCGCCTTCAAAGCCCCATCTGGCTTGTTCCAGTTTAAGGTCATGCCCTTTGGCCTTCATGGCGCAGCAGCAACATTCCAGCGTCTCATGGATGAGGTGCTGAGGGGCGCTGAGGACCATGCCGCTGCTTATATTGATGATGTCATCATTTACAGTTCGTCGTGGGAAGAACATCTTCAACACCTCAGTGATGTCTTCTGAAGGATTCGGCAGGCCGGGTTGGTAGTGAATGCCAGCAAATGCCAGCTTGCCCGGTCTGAAGTGTGCTACTTGGGATATGTCCTGGGTTGCGGCACTATACGTCCTCAGGTCAGCAAGGTGGACGCCATCCGCAGCTCCCAGCCACCTTCAACCAAGAAGGGGGTGAGATCTTTTCTGGGGTTGGTCGGATGGTACCAGCGCTTTATCTCCAACTTTTCAAGCCGAGCAGCTCCCCTGTCAGATCTCACTCGTAAGACGAGCCCCAATAAGGTGGTCTGGACTGCGGAGAGTCAGGCAGCTTTCCACGACCTCAAGGAGAGCAAGTGCCATGAACCAGTGTTGCAGAGTCCTGATTTCTCCTTACCCTTCACGGTGCAAACTGACGCTTCAGGCATTGGAATGGGAGCAGTGTTGTTGCAGGGCGAGGGGGAGGACAAAAGACCCATTCAGTTTGTGAGCCGCAAAATGTTCCCTCGCGAGACTCGGTATTCCACCATTGAAAAGGAGTGTCTTGCCATCAAGTGGGCTCTGGACACTTTAAAATATTACCTTGTTGGCAAAGAGTTTGTCTTAGAGACAGACCACAGGCCCTTGCAATGGCTACACCGCATGCGTGACTTTAATTCCAGAATCACCCGATGGCACCTGTCCTTGCAGCCATACAGGTTTACTGTGAGGTATAGGGCGGGAAAGGACAACGTTATTGCTGACTTTCTTTCACGTCATGAGATGGACCTTGACGTTCTCTCTTAAGGGGGGTGGGTGTGTGACGGGGTGCATAGCTACCGTCACGGCAGCGATACGCTACCTATTCTAATACATAAAGACTGAGTGCAAATGTGGCCTGTATGTGTTTGTCTAGCGTGTCAGTGTTTTCTCTTAATCTTCATATTGTTTCAAATCAGTGGTTAATTTAGCCTTTCATGACAAAATCTCATATCCCGTAGCTTTTGTGTGCACACTTTTAACATCTAAATACTACGGTGATTTATATGCTATAGCTACTTCTATCTATACATATCTTGCTGTTTTAAACCATGTCATTTACTTTATATTCATAACCAGTTACAATAATCACGCAACACATGTCTTTGTTAATTATGTGTCTGTTTATTTAGTTTAAGAGAAACATAGATTTGACATACCATCTTTGAGTCTTACTGGCGTCTCCGTTTTGTTTGTGTAAAGGAATATTTGCCGCTTGGGTGGGGTTTATATGATGCTATGACTTCCAGGTCAATAGGAAGTGACCCGGAGTTTGAGTTATTAGTTTTTAGCTGTTAAATATGACTTGTGGCTTGCCAATTGTTAGCTGAAACTATAGAAATAATATTCTGTAATTTTTCTAGTTTTATAGAGGTAGTATTTAGGCTGTTTTTAAGCATTCATGTCTTTGTCATCTGAGCCACCCCTGAATTGTAATCATGTGTTGGTATGTTCCAATTCCAGGGGTGCCCTCAGGCCTATAAAGCCTAGTGTCTTCATTCTTTCTAGAGAGGGGGGGTGAGAGGACATAAGTCTGTCCTTGCTCTATGTATCGACTTGTGTAAAGGTCAATTTCTAAACAGCTGTAAAAGTTTGATTGTTTTTTTTTTTGTTGACTCTCATGTCAATTTACTTTATTTACTAACTAGTGTTTTTATTTTTTTTTTATTTTTTTTCTCCTCTTGTAAATTTTTATTTGCCTTTCACTGGCCTTAATTGGGATAAATAAAAAGATCCCATTTGTTCAAATTCATCCAACCTCTCCTGAGTGCTTACATCTGCTCACGGCGACTCAGTCACGTCTACCCTTAACAAATATATTTAAAAGATTAAAGGAATCTGGTCAAATGTAGGTGCATAAAGGGCATGCTGAAAATCGTTTCTGAATATGTGTTATCTCAGATCCCTCAGACATCACTGTCTTAAAAAGAGGCATTCATTGAACGTGGGCTTGGGATTACTTTAGTAATCCTTTGTTAGTCAAGAGCACTCGCCGCTGCATCCACTGATGCAAGTTAAGACTTTACTGTGCAAAGGAGAAGCCATACATCAACACTGTCCAGAAGCGCTGCCGACTTCTCTGGGCTCGGTCTCATCTTAGATGGAAAGTAGAACAATGTAACAGCGTATTTTGGTCTGAAGTTTTTGAAAAACAAAGCTGTTGTGTTATCTGGGCCAAAGAGGGAAAGGACCATCCAAGCTGTTATTAGCATCAGGTCCAAAAGCCAGTGTCTGTATGCACCAGGGCTGTGTCAGTGCCCATGGCATGGGCAACTCGCACATCTGTGAGAACACCATGAATGCAGACAGATGTGTTTTGGAGCAACATATACTGTAATCCAGCACAGTCTTTTCCATGGACGTCCTTGCATTTTACAGCAGGACAACTTCAAACCACATACTGCCTGGATTACAAGTGCATGGCAGTGAAGTAGAGAGTGTGGGTGCTAGATTGGCCTGCCTGCAGTCCTGACCTGTCTCCAATTGAGAATGTGTGGCACATTATGAAGACCACGTACAGCTAAAAACCTACATAATGGATGATTGGGAGAAAATTCCACTTTCTAAACTTAACAAAAAAAAATTCAAAAAACATTGACATTCACAAGGAAAAACATAATGTAATGAGTAGTGGTAGTGCTTTCAGTATAGCAAAGGGTCAAAATAATTTACAAATCACTCTTTTTTGTTTTCTAAGCATTTTTCATACTTTCCTAGCTTTTTGGGGTTGTAATGCTAAGATACGCAATCTTGCACATTATTGATTTTTTCACATTGGGCAAAATGTTGAGTTGTGTAAGGTCTTAAATATGGTACCTTTCCAGCAGATGAGGGCTCCCTTGCACAGAGCACCCTGAGAGTTCTTCATCAGGTAGTACTTTAAGTGCTTCTGTTTCTTCGGCTGGGTGGACAACTTCAGGTTGATGTGGTTGGAGAACTCGGTGAAGTATCTGAACCCTTTCTCACCACAGCCCACACAGTTCCCTGAAAATCCTTCACAAAAACACAGACAGAAAAGTGAAGGTTATTTTCTATCTATGTGTGTAGAAAATAACTTTCTTACTATTGTTTGGAATGGCCCTTTGAGTGGCATCCCCTTCCCGAAGTGCCCTTCAAGGGTGCAAAAATGCAGTTTGGAAAACTCATATAGTAAATCTACAGTAACCATTTTTTTTTTCATGTACCACAAATATAGAAAAACTAACAATGTTTTGATTGTTTATAATGATCAAGGTTTGTATTGCCATTTTTGTTTTCCTGTATTATTGCTACAGTTTTAAAACACTCAAATGTAAAATATCTTTGTTAAATTATGGTTAACTTTGTAAAACCATGACAAATTTTACTCAAATACCATAGTTCAACTATGGTAACTGTAGGTAAACCATCATTAATTTACATTGGGGATTGATAAATGTATTGCAGGGGAATGCAAAACTTATTGCGAGGGAACGCTTTCCTCCCTGTCCTCATAGGGGCTCAATAGTAACCCACAAATTTTAATGTCACAAACGTTTCAAGATAACTGCAGATGGCATTGTGCTGGGCAGCTCCACCCACAGTGAATCTAACTGGCCCAATATCCTGTTCAACATTGCTCCATATCAAACTACTAAATCTAATCAGAGGTGGAAAGTAACAAATTACAACTACTCTCGTTACAGTACTTGAGTACATTTTTCAATAAATAATATAATAGTACTTTAACTTTTACTTGATTTGACTAAAACTGATAATTATTCAACTTCGTTACAGTTATATTTCACCACAATTACAAAGTGAATTTTTTGGAAGAAGAAAGTTATAAGTGCAAAATCTCTTTATAAACTAAAACACTCTGTGCACGGTACGATAGAAGCCCTCAGGGCACAGCATCATGAGCACAGCAGCAGGCATAAACTACCGGTGTCCTTTATTCTCTAGCTTCTCCAAGACTTTCTGCCCTGTCACTATAAAAGAACTGTAAAACTGAGATTTTCTGCATATTTCATTGTATTCTGGATAGGAGCCGTTCATTCAAGTACGAGGAAACCGTCTGAACACATTTAACCACTAATCAAACTTCACTTGTTTTTAAGGTAGGCAATGTTTTAACTGTCAAACATTAACACAATGTAGTTTACAGTCTTGTTTACTTGCTACTATATGTCTAAAACAAACTTTTTATATACTTTAGAAAGATACATTGCCAACATTGTTGGAAATGAATGGGCACTCGGAGCAAACATGCCACAGAAATTGACAAAAATATCTCAGAAATTCAAAATATGGGGGCAAAATATGCCCACGCAACGAGTTCCCATGTTTTATTAATAATGTCTGACACAGTTACAATTACGTACATTGCGATCTTCATTTGCCTTTTCACTGAACATTATTTTTTTTGCCCTGTGCTGCTGACTATCTGTCTGAAAAGCCTCACCCGCTAGAGGCCAAATGTTCGCAAGGATGGATGTTACATAAAGAAGTTATGAGAAAAAACATAATGTAACCAAATGCTACAATTTACTTAATAATAATATCTCAATATGTTAAATAACCATAATGTTAATTAAGATACATATACGGAACAACAACTTTTAGTGTTTGAGTCAATCATATCTCTCACTAAACACTGCGTGAAATGTTTATTTTTGCCTTATTTTATTCAGTTGGCATGAAGGAGTTGAAAACAGTTTGCTTAATCTCATTCAATATCTGGATAATTGCTGCAATATCATAGAGGATACATTTCCTCATCTATGTTATTGCATTATATTAGTTTTGTACAGTATGTTAATGTAATAGTCAACATAATTGGACATACGTGAATGAGAATAAACCTGAAATAGGAATGTGTTTCAGTCACAATGCACATTATGTAGTTTAGAGATGATTTAGAGACATTTAGGATGTTACAAATGACTATTTCTATTTAAATAAATGTTGTATTCTTAAAAATGTCTGTTAGTCCAAGAATCGTCTTGCAGCAATGCAGGTCTTTGGTATTTAGCAGCTGCTAGTTTAGGACCTGTGAGGAGTCTGTTTCTCAAACTAGAGACTGTGATTTACTTATTCTTTTTGTTGTGCATCTTGCCATCCACTTTCCTCTCTAGCCTGGTTAGAGATTATTTTTTCAAAACAGTGATGCATGGAATAGATTTCATCTCTCTAAAACAATAGACTTTAGGAGACAATAGAATTTCAGCAGAAATGTGTTTCTTTACTTGAAAGAACTCAATACCTCAGCAAATGGGGAAAATCCCACTGCATTGTGATTTTCGCATGGTAGCGCAACCATTTTCAATTGTTCTAATAATAAGAACATTTTCTTGAGTACCAAATTAGCACTTTAGAATGCTTTTGTAAGGAATTGGTGACAGTATATGTTTGCCATCATGGGTAAAGAGTTTTTTTTATAAATATCACTTAAAACAATTATTTAAAACTGTAATAATAATTTGCAGTTAATGATTTTGGCAGTATTTTTGATCAATTAAAGCATCTTTGGTGAAAGGAAGCATACATCTCTTTCAAGAACAAAAATGTCTTTGTGTTCTAAAAATGGAAGCGTATATCCTATATATTATGTATAGTGCATACGCTTCCATTTTTAGAACACAAAGACATTTTTGTTCTTGAAAGTAACTTATGCTTCCTTTCACCAAGGATGCATTAAAGTGATCATAAATACTGCCAAAATCATTAATCGCAAATTATTATTACAGTTTTAAGTAATTGTCCATTTTCATAAAGTAACTTGTAACGTAATTACTTTTAGTAGTTTTTCGTCAAACTAATTATTTACTCTTACTTGAGTCATAATATTTCTCAGTACTTCTACTTGTACTCAAGTGAATTATTTCTTCAGTAGCAGTACTTTTACTTAAGTAAAAAATAAAAATCTGTACTCTTTCCAACACTGCATCTAATACTGTATGTTCTGATTTGCTGTGATTTTGTAACTTTTTGTAGCATTTGGTTTTCAGTGAGGACAAAGAAATTACTTGGTAGTGGAAAACTAGAATGTCTATAAACAATATTTGCTATGTCATGTTTTCATTGTTATTGAGTTGTGAAAGTGTGTTTTTTACAGCAAGAGTGTATAAAATAATATAGAAAATAATTAAATAATCACATTGCAGCACCATGCATAAAGATTTCCTGATGATGAGACGAGATGTGTCTAGTGCAACATCATAGAAGCCTGGAATCATATTGAAATAAACAACCTAAAAGTGCATTTTTCCCATTCTCATCTGGCAGGAAGCGCTTGTCTACTGCACAGACTAGGATGTGCTCTGGGATGCTAGGCGACTTGGCACCGACCAGCTCGAACCCTGCAGGAACGTCGATGAACTCTGTTGTCATGGAAACCAGGCGCAGGTCCTTTCCTGCTTGACAGAATCCTGGAGAACAGATGAGTTAAGTCAGCAGTGTAATGAAGCTACATATCTGATGATTCACTATTTACATGGCCAATGTTTCAATGCCATGGTTTCTAGATTTGTAATGCCATCATCATGACATGCATTTCACCTTGACATTTGAACTTTGGCTGGTTCAAATAACACTGCAATCAGGCTCGATAAATTAGAAGTCAGTTGCAAAATTGTCAACGTTTTATACCTAAGGCACTGTGGATTTTATTAAAGTCCTTAAAGGTCAAGGGTGTAGTTTCTGCACCACTACCATTATCAACAAGAGTTGTAAAAATAGTGAATGGGTGAACTAACTCTTAACCCTAAGGCCACGTCCACGCATATAAGTTTTTGTTTGAAAATGCATTAATTTTGCTATGTTTCCACCTCTCAGCCACACTGAACCACTATGAAACTGCAAAGGGAGTCTCAACAAAAATTGGTGTGGATGAAGCCTTAACCTTTGCATACATTCGATAATTTTCCATACCATCAGTAGTGCAGCAGCCATCAGGAGGGGGTCCCTGCAGGTAAGGCAACGGTGGACTGCTGGTGTCTGATTCATCCTCATCATCCATATCCTCAATGCAATTAGAGGACTGGCAATTCACCAGCACATGACTGGACAGGTCAGACCTCAGACTCAGGTTCATTTTGGGTTTAATATCTGAACCACCTAAACAAAAATAAGTGTAACAATCCTCAAGAATTGGACCTCATCGTTTATAGGTGCTATCTGATGGATATCATACAGATTCTTTGCCCAAGTGAAATAGCAGTGCCCCTAATATATGTAGGACTAATGAGAAATTCAAGTTCATTTCTGTGATGACAAACAAGCTGATGACCTTGCTTACCTTCCAGGTTGCTAGGATACTGATCAGGCTCAAGATACAGCTGTGTGAATACAGGCTGTGGGTCACCACCGCTCGATCTCAGCGAGGCCTCTATAGAGTTGTGAAGAGCCTCCTCGAAGCGGGCAGACTTCAGCTGCCCCGCGTACGAATTCCCCATGATCTGAAACACAAGAGCCAGCCCATTAGCGTCTGGAATTTGTCCAACAACAATTACATGCACTAGTCTTCTTATTTCAGTTATATTATGAACTCTCACGACTCTGACGGTCAAATTAGGGAGCAGGATGATTCAAGAGCTTTTTAAAGGGTTAAGCTGTCCATCTAGAATGAAGCCTTAATGTAATTTTATGATGGACTACCGACATTTCAATTTCACCCTGAACAAAGCTCCCTCCCTTCTCCCTACTTCCTCGAATAGTCCTTGAAACCCATTTTACTGGCACAAACACTCCAGGCACATGTGCCTGCGTATTAGCTGTACCGTATTTGGTGAGTTTCAAACAGTTGAAAAAAAGATCAATTGGGAAGGGAGGTTTGATCCTTTTTTCTGAAATCTAAAATCCAATCAAATGTTAAAGGGATAGTTAAAAATAAATGTACTCACCCTCATGTTGTTCCAAATCTGTATTACTTTCTTCCACGGAACACGAAGAGAATATTTGGTGAAATGTAAGCTTCAGTCACCATTCACTTTCATTGTAGGACAAAAAAAATGCATTGAAAGCGAATTGTGAATTTTGTCTTTCACAGAAGAAAGAAATGAGTTTGAAAACAACATGAGGGTGTGAGGGTGACTAAATAATGGGAATTTTCTTTTTTTTTTTAAATAAATTTTCTGCAGACTGTTTACTATAATTAGTACAATCAGTGTTTTTACTTTCACATATATGTATTATAAATATAATATCTTTATCATAACTGTATCGATTTGTATCCTTGACATGTTGGACATAAAATGTATCTGTTGGGCCAAGACAAATATACAGGGAGAAACTTTAACCCTTGAGCTTATTTTGGCACATGGGTTTCCAGTGAAAGCGACCAACTGTAAGCTTTAGCTTCAGTCGGAAAAAGAAAAAGCAGCCCAGCTTTAGACATAATAACCATCTCATCCGTTAGGCCATCTGTTCTGATGTGATGTTTGCACTTCTTATTCCTCCCTTTTTTACTTTTTAAAGAATACATTATTAAAGCAATAAAAGCACATTTGGTTTCTGCTTGATAAAACAGAGCGGATCTGGATAGCATAATAAAAGACAAGAAAACACAGTGATGAAAATTAGCTTCTGTGGTCTACACAGTAAGGTTGATCCACTATCATTATTAAACAAGTGTACATGCAGCTACTAAACTTTGAACATGTTCCTTCATAGAAACCAAATGTAACAAATATGTGCATCTAAAAAAGGAGACATTACAGTATATTTAGAGGCAAAATGTTGAGTGCACAAAATCTCCAGCAATGAACACTGTCAAAGTTGCTGCTATTCTGAAATGCATTCTGCTGTGATCACACATGCATGCTGCATAAAAGAAGCTGCTATACCTTTGATTTGATTTGATTTCTTTAGCTGTAGAAAGACAGGATCATCACTTCTCCATGGTACATCAACCTTGAGCCGCAGAGATTTACGGTATCCTCATTGTGTTAAAATACTCCCCGGACCTAGAGAAATAGGTAGGCAAACAGTTCAAACTCACAGTATAAAATAACATATGGTATGCAATTTGTCCAAGCATGTCATATTTTCAAAATGCCTACACATTTATGGTTTGTGTGCATTTTTATTTATAAAAATGCAAGAATGAGAAGGTCTGGGAGAAAGACTCAAATAAAATAAATATAAATATAATTTTATATACAGCATGGGATAGAGCATTTATTGCCGTCCAAATGAACACTATGTGCTGAGCATTAATCCCACTGTTATCTGAGATCAGACAATTGTGTGTTAAGTAGAACAGATTGCAGTGTTCCTCAACATATGTAGCTGTTAACTGATAACAGAGAGGGATGAGTTATATGACATTATGACCTCAAGGGAATGTTTGTGGAATGCATCAGTAAAAGAATCTCCGTGTCTCTTACTTGCAGCCCTAGACAAAGACTGATGAGACAGGTTTTGTTGTTTTGGACTTGTTAAAACAGACCGAAATGCATTAAATCCATCCATCAATCAGTAAATACTTCGGTCACGATCACTTTGATCATTGCATGGGAATATGTGTCACAAGAAATTTGATCGGAATATTGGAGCATAAATCATTTTTAAGGAGGATTTTCTTGGTTGTAAAGGGATAGTTCACTCAAAAATGAAACTTCTGTCATCATTTACAAACCATCATGTGGTTTAAAACACTTATCGTCTCCTTTCTTCAACTGAACACAAAATTAGATGTTATAGGCAGAGTGCAAGCATCAGTCACCATTCACATTCATTATATTGCCAAATGATACAATAAAGTAATTGGTTACTGAAGCTAACATTCTGTCTAATTGGTTTATATCTGACATGTTTAGAACAACATGATTGAGTACACATTTTTGCTTTTTCGATGAAATATTGATAAATTAGCATAAAACATCTATTTTTACCAGGCGACGTGATGATTTGCTTTAAATAATTACTGGAAATAGATTGATTGTTATATTTAATTTCATAGAAATGCAGATATATAATTGGTATGCAACATTTGTTTGAACTCTGATTGCTCTGAGAATGATTACCAATAAAACCAGAAATAATTTAGACAGAGGCACACTACCTGAAAACCCTACACCTCTATGAGACTCCACAATGGATTCAGATTCACGAACTAATACCATCTGAACCTAGATCAAGAGTATGTCCGCTTTGATGCTGCACTGCGAATCCTGAACAATGAAATAATACGCATGAACACCCTGCCCTGCAATGAACTTACTCGAGGCTTGTTTGGCCAAGTTTCATCATGGTATAAACAGAGTCAAAGCGAGACAGCAGCACTTGAGCATAGTTCTGTATTTCCTTCAGGGTTCCCAAGGTCCAGTTTAACTGGTAATGTTAAATGCTAATGTGGACATGCCTACAGAGAGCCATGCCTTCAGGCCAAGAGCTGTTTTAGGAACACACAACCGGTCAATATACTCCATCCATGCAGGTTTTCAAATTTTCTTTTAAATTCTATCTGTTCCCAAATTTCATAATACACCAAAAGCTGTCAAGATGCACAGATGCACATAAAATCAGTTAAAATGGCCACTTAGTAGCCTATGTCTTATAAGGAATCAAAGAGAACTGCTTTAGAATTATTAGTAAGGCTATAGACAAATTCCACTAAACAAAAATCAAGCAATGAAGCTTTTTAAGCATACTCAAACTGATAGGTAATGCATTTATAAATTGCTTTCTCTCAGCAAACCCAGAGTCCAATCAAGTTCTTCAGCATAAACCGAGAGTTACTCAGATGGTTTTGAAAGGTTGACCATTCTGATACCCAACTAAAAACAATCAAAAGCCCAACAAACATAAACAATGAGATCCCAGAATAACCAAGAAGAGAAACAACACTTTAGGTAGACAAACCAAACCAAACAGTAGACTTAATTCTGCAAAGCTGCCAATCTTCTCATACATGACCAGCAATGTTTGTTTCGTCTCAGATTAACCATTTTGCAACAATGATGTGTTCCAACAGATGCAACATTTGGAGGACATTTCAGACCATTGATGTGTCAGCTATGTGACCTCTCTGACTTTGCATTTTTTTTATATATTTATAAATTAGGTGAAAGACAAATACAATATTCAAATGTGGTATTACATGTGGTAACAGTACTTTCCCACACTGCACTGTTACACTACAGGCCTTTCTCTCTTTCTTCAGTTCACTCCCTCTTTTGTTTCCTTCCTTATCTTTATAATGACATTAAATCATTGACAATGGGGGTTGAGATCTTGCTTTCAATTAGCTTCCATTGAATTAACAAATTGCCCTTTTTATTTTACCAAAAAAGTGAAATAAATGGCTTGTTTCAAATGAATGACCGATCACATACTAAACACAAACTCTAAAATGCCAAGACAAAAACAACCCCTTAAAGCAAAACAACTACAGTTCAATTAATGTCTGTATAAACATTTAAATGTGAGTAGCATTACATTTCTCAGCATTCATTTTGAGTCAACAATCAACACATCCATTAAAGGAAAGATAGTTTAAAGAGCAAGACTTTAAGCAGGGGGATGGGAGATAGATCAGCTAAGACAAAATGCAAATATCTTTGAATAAATGGGGTGCTAAAAGCCATGGCCATTGACACCATGCTAGCAGGAGCCAGTGAGCGTCAAAGAATCTAACATGACACTTCTGTACCTTTCATAAGCAGCCAGGGTATGGAGTTTGCCTCAACACTTCCCAATGTAGACCTCAAAGCAGATCACTCAAGCACTGAGAGCCTATTTCCATAGTGAATGCAAGGTCCTTTGGATATCCAAGACAAGAATTTGACAGTATTCCTCCTCCCTGTTCTGAGCTACCAGCTCCCTTGTCATGATAGTCCTGAATTTGGCCTGCAAAGCCTAAATCCATGAACTCCAGTGGAACCACCTTCTCTGTACTGTGCTCAGTGGCTCTGGATAAACTAACTCACACACACTCGCATACACAAACACCAGGCCCTCCCCCCACTCCACTTGCCCCCTCCCTCTTCTTGGCCATTTGCTCTGTGGGGCAAGTGGGGCATTCTCTCAGGACTCATTCATCTTGGACATTGCTGACCCCCTAAGGTGACAGATGGTGTTGTGGAGAGGACCATCCTGTCGAGCACTCCACAATACAGGCGAGGCACCTCTGTGCGGCACATGCTTGCTGCGCTCGCCACGCGTGACGCACAGATGCCCCTAGCTCATTGTGACACTGGAGACTTCTCGTGACCACTAAAGGCCACACTTGCAGATGGGGGTAAAACATTATGAGAGGGATCATTTTCCGGGGCTCTGGCCTCCCCTTCTGCCACTCCCTGTTTTATTGGGGCTATTTTACTGATAGGGAACACCAATGGCAAACTTGGGACACTTGCTAAAGAATGTGGGGTCAGACCACATTTTTTCTGTTGGCCTTGTCTTGAACACACATGGCCCTCCCCTTGCCTGAGATAGACAATTAACTGAAAATGTACCCCCGCTGTAAAAAGACAAAGTGGGTACTCATTTCATCAAAATAATTGGAGTATGTCAAGGCACATGATGGTACAAATTCACAGTTGATTATTTCCGATGCATGGCCCAGAATAGAGGCTCAGAGGAAGTGGAGAAGATAGAAAGGTTTTGAACACAAAAACAGGAGGATAGTGTTCCCCCAGTGCCTCAGGCTCTCTCCTTATCTTGTGCGTTAATGACAAAATATTGTCATCAGTTGACCCAATCCTCGGTGGGCTTCTGAAAACATAAATAGCAATCGACAGCATTGTAATGAGTGGTTAAAAACTGGTTAAAACCCAGTGCTGCTCCATTTGGGGTCAATACTGTTCCAATATGCTATTTCTCACATTTTAACATAATAACAGTGTCACCCAAATAAGTCAAATAGTGTGACCAAAAGTTTCATCAACCTGACCAAATCATATGACTTTGGAGGGTAAATATACACAGTAGATTCAATCAACACACCCAAGATCCTGTTTTTTTCTGTAGCCAAGTAGTAGGATATGTTAATAATTGATAAAAGCCTTGAGCATGAAACAAAAAGTTGATTGACGCTAAGGTTCAAAGAGGGAGCTGTCTTACAGCCAGTGGCACTTCAACACTGAAGCACATTTGTCAAAGTTAAAGACACAAAGAATGTGTTGAGCAAACAACAAAACTGCCATGTCAACAAACCAAATCATTAGATGCATTACAGCCATGCTCTTGGTGCAAGAAACAAAAAAGAATGCTACAATGATCTCTAAATCACATATTTCTGTTAGATTGAAGGGTAAAGGGGCCATTTTACTCAAGCTGTAAAGTAAATCAGTCATTTATTCCTTCTGCGTTCAACTGTTACTGCACCAAATACACAACAGTTGGTCTAAACCAAGCAATATACTGTAGCTCTTCTCACCCTAATAAGAATTAGTAGATAGGGGCTAAAGCAGTATGGCAGTCAGCTTAAAACAATGACCTCCCCCCCCCCCCCTCAGAGGGCTTTATTAGCCTCCCTGTGTCATTAATGCTATCATTCCAGCTAATCTGGAGGCTTTGTCTAAACGTTGTTAATTTTAATTGCAAGGTTTCTTCTTAAGATACCATTTGGACCACACAATGTCCTTATGTAAGGACTTTTGATTGACAAATGCTTAATATTATGCCAGAAACATTTGTGAGAATATGTTACCAACTTCTTAACATGTGACAGACTCTTATCTTTGCTGAGTTTGTTAAAAAATATGCAATGAAATATTAAAGATGTATGCAGAACAAGTTAAGTTGTTTGTGTAGCTGAAGTGTCATTTCAAGGCTCTGACTTGAACATTATCAAACCTTAATGGGTGATTGGAAAAGGAGAAAGATAGCAAAGCAGAGGTTTCCTTTGCTCAATTGAGCTTGTGGGTACAACAAAAGAGGCAGTGAGGGAACTGGCCCTCCTCTTGACCATCCTTCATCACTGCTTTGAGTCTCTGGCCCTAGGCACTGACAAAGGGAAATATCTTTTACACTGCCACCTGAGAATAGATGAGTTATGTTCTGGCAGCTCTTTCAACATCTTCTGGAGTTCGGCTTTGTCTTGTTCTTGGCATCCTTTTGAGAGCAGCTCTATTCTCTTGAGAAACAGCAAAACTGCCTCATTCCAGTGAGACAACATCATTGTTTAAATCCAATGGGACAAACACAACTTGGTCTTTGTACCAACAAAAGCTCAGGTCTGAGTAAAGGTTTGATCTGGATTTGAAGGTCTTGAAGTTATTTATTTAAATTGGATTTATTCTAAATCAGTGCAACTTAATCAATATTTGTACCAACAAAAGCTCTGGTTTGGGAAAGCCATATAATTTACCAGAATTATTGAGAACAGAACACCAGTTTTTAGAAGTGTGGCTCTTTGTTTCCTTTTGAGAACCGCTCCATTCTCTTGAGGTCCAACAAAAGAGCCAATGACTTCCAGCCATATCACTGTTTAGATCCAACAAGACAAACGTCTCCATCTAAAAGGGGCCAACTTCATTTTAATTTTGGACCTGTAAAATCTCAGGTTGGAGTAAACCAGAGATGAAATATTGAGTTCTAAATCCAAAAGTTTTTAGAATTTTGACTTATTCAAAGATCTAACAAGACAAATGTCTTAATCTGAATGGGGGCTTCTTGATTACAATTTTGGGGTGCACCATAATTATTGAGTGCAATGTCCAAGTCTTTAGAAGTTTGACTCTTGTTCTTGGATTCTCTCGAGGTTCAGCAAAACTGCCTCATTCCAAGCTGACCATCCAATGGGACAAAGTTAATCTGAGTGCTACTTAATGTCTTGATCTATGGGGCCAACATAATTAAAATTTGAGCCAATAAAACTAAAGTTGGGGTAAACCAGAGCAGAATTATTGAGTGCTGAATCCAAGTTTTTAAAAGTGTGATTCTTGTCCCCAGAATCTATCTGAGAACTGCTTGATTCTCTTGAAGTTCAGCAAAAATCCAAAGTTTTTAGAAGCGTGACAAAATCCTTGTCCTTGCATGGTTGTAAAAACAACTGAGAATTACATCCACAAGGTAAGCACAGAACATGATTTTAACACAGTGATAAATGAGCATCAGGTGGGTGGGAGGGAGAGACTGAGGTGGCAACTGCCACAACTCACCTAGGTTTTCAGGAGCTATCTACTCAGTGTCAGAAAAAACAAATCCACCCTAACACAGGCCTATAACAACAGCCTGACAATGCCATCGCCACGTGAAAGCCATTGCTGCCGCAGAACGTTCTGCCTCCCTGACCACATAAGGTCTAATCCGTGCATGAGGTGTGGGGCCTCACACTGCTTGTCACACCACTGGCAGGTTGTTGTCCCTAGTGCCCTGCACTCATTTGCCTATTAAAGCCCTCTCACAGACTTCCTGCTGGGGTCCTGAAGTGCAAATCAGGTCTGTTCCAGTGAGGCCAGAGTATGAGCCAAGGAGATGGAGATAACCTCCTCCACTTGGACACATCAAATGGGGGAGGGAGGCTTGGGGGTGAGGCAACACTACAAGCTGAAAGCCAAAGCTGAAATCGGCAATGGAGAGAAAACCCTGACTGGTCAGCGAAGGATTGGCTTGAGGAGGTGGAGCTGACAGCCCAGGGAGAAGATTAGGCCAGCAGTGGACAGGGGTGGTGGTGGGCCAAGGTTAGTCAGGGTTTAAAGGGGGTGGAGGCCTGGGAGGATCAACAAAAGATTATTTGGGCAGATGAAGAAGTCATCATCATTAAGCCACTGGAAGTTTACTCTCCAGTTATAAAAGTGACTGGAAAATGAGAAGGACAAGAGGGCAACTCTGAGATATGTTAAGCAAGCTGTGGCGGAGTGGGAATGTGGGAGTGCTGGGCTAATTTTAGTCAAAATTCAAAACTGGCCTTTGTGTGCCCAAAGCACTGATTAGAGCATTGACCTTGCCAAACACTCTGCCTAAACGAATGGGTTAAATTTAACCTACAACTAATTGCCACACTTAGACAAATGCTTATGTCAGTTATTAACAAAGACCCCTTAAACATTAGTCCAATTCAAGAAAATTGGACTAATGGTAGTCAAAAAATCTGAATTGGCTTTAGAATTTAAGAGTGGTCCAAAATGATCAGCATGATTATACAGTAAATTAATGTGTGTTCAACATAAATCGCTTTTCCGGGACTGTTTGTGTGAATCTTTGAGATTCATTAAGCACATCTGGTTAAGTGGAAAATTTCAGCCAGAGTTTTACACCTCTCTCTCAAAGCGAAAGTGTTGGTGCCACATGACAACTATAACCAACCAACGATGACACCAATAAGTAGAGTTATAGGCATTGACTTACAGTAAATAATCCAACCAAATGGATAGTGGGTTCTCAAACAGCATAAAAAAGCAATGCATATACTTTATTAAAAACAAATCAAAGCTATCCATGGTAAAAAAAAAACACACACAAAAAAAAAAAACAAGTGCCCTAATACCATGGCAACATAAAAGACCTCTTTGGGCAAAGAACAGCAAAGCTGCTCTGGCCAATAAACCCGAGACCTGCCGATGAACCCAACACTGCATTTTACAAGGCAGACCACAGCTAAATGCTGTTATTCACTAGGGAGAAAATAGTCCAAATAATAGGTCAAAGGCATTTTTTTCATGATTAATTAATCATTTGCTGTTATACTATTATGGCTAGCAGACATTTGTACAAATTGTTGACCTTTTTAATGCAAGTATTCCCACAACATTTTGGCTTAAACATATGGTACACCCACACATTCATCTCCCAGTTCCAAATGATTTGTTTGTCTTGTTCTTGGATTAAACGGCCTTTGTAGGCAGACATTTTTGTTACAGTGTAAAAAGGGGTCTTCTTTAATGTTCCTGTGCCACAAAGAGCACATACTATCAAAACAGACAAGCCTCATCAGGTGACAAGGGGCAAAGAGAGGTCAGATGTTCTTCCTGACACAATTCCTCCTGCTTTGACGCTTCATCCATCATTATTCAGGCGTTGAATGAGAGTGTTGTCAGGGCACCACAGTTCACCATGTCGTTCAACCAGATGCAACTAAAATGCACTGAGTCTGGAAAACCATTGCAAGCTAAGACAAAAATGATGATATAAGGCTATTTAATTTGTTTTTGCTTGAATTTTCAAAAATGTCAATACACATGCTGCCCAACAAAGGCAAAATGCAGTAAATACACATTATGTCAAAATGCAGTCTCTTCGAGTATAATATGTGCTCAGACAGACAGGTTTGGGGACTACACTGCAAAAACAAATATATATATCTTTTCAAGACATGTATTTTAGTCTTGTCTTCCAGTAAAATTATTAAAAGATTCTTAAAACGTGATTTATTTACTTGACAAACAAACTTCCTTAAGATTTTAAGTCTTGTTTTGAGAGAAATCTAATGCAATCTAACAAGATAAATGCTTAAAAAATAGCAAATTGTTTGCCAATGGATTAAGAAAAATAAACTTAATTCAAAGGGAAATCAAGTTTATTTTTCTTACCCCAGATTTTTCCTCTTATTTATGTCTAAATTTCACTTAATTCTGTCAGATTTCTCTTAAAACAAGACATAATGTATTTTTGCCATTTTGCTTGACAAGTAAATAAATCACATTTTAAGAATGTTTAGATAATATTACAGAAAAAAAAAATCAAAAATACTTGAAATTAGGTTTTTTTGCATATGCTCAGATTCAGAGAAAGCAAAGTGTGTAAATTTGATAATCGGCATTTGGATTGACAGTAGAAAATCTTTGGAGGTTTCAGTGATGGTATATTTACTGTATTTTTGCATCTTTGAAAAAGTGAATCTTTGAGAAATCTTGTACATTTGGTTAACTGGAAAAGGTCAACCACAATTTTACACACATTTTCCCTAAATAATTACTGCAATTACTTTACAACTAGTAAAAACCTCTCACACATTTGTTGAGCTCATTTAATTACAAGTGGGAAATTCTGAATTTTATGAAAGCACCAATGGCAGCAGACTCAGCATTATACAGTTTATCTCAGCAGTCTAAAAGTAAGATCCCGTATTTCCAAAAAGTACCAAATGACAGAAAGATTGAGCAGATCAAGCCTGTCACCAATTTCAGTAAAACTGTTTGTCAACTCAGAGGCAAAGAAAAAGCACTTTCCCCTCTTCAGAGTCACAAAGCCACCTTGAATAAGTGAGTGACATATGAACAATGAGGGTCTTTAATGCTCTCAGGAAAGACCCCTATCCTTGCCCCCTCCCAACTTCCTCACTGTGCGCCCAACTGTATCCATCATGCTCCTCTTCCTGACCCCAGGCAGCCTCTGCCGAGTCGGGCCCGGTGTGTGTGAGTGCAAGTGTGTGGTAGTGTCATGCTGATAAAGCCGGGTGAGTTGCCCATGGTGATAGGGTTGACAATAAAAATCCTCTTGCTCCTTTTTTGTTGTTGTGATGTAACAAAGACAGGTTCGATCTATTGTCTAGAACTGATGCAGACATAAACCCCTTCCCTTATTAATAAACAAGCCAAGCTGTGCTGGGCACAGTCAGCCTGCTCTCGGATAAGCTCTGTGTCATACAATACATATCAAAGGGATTGTCCACCCAAAAATTACATTTAAGAAATAATTTATTCACCCTCATGTTGTTCTCAACAAGTAGGGCTAAGACTTTATTCAATGGGACACAAAAGAAGATGTTAGGTAGAATGTTAGTCTCAGTCACCATTCATTTTCACTGAACAGAAAAACGATTATATTAAACGATTATACCTTGTATAACATCGCTTGTTATACAAGCTGTACACTCACTACTTTACATTGTAGCAAAGTCTAATTTCTTCAGTGTTGTCACATGAAAAGATATAATCAAATATTTACAAAAATGTGAGGGGTGTACACACTTTTGTGAGATACTGTATATATCCACCACTCAAGATGGCGCCGAGTATGGCTGCTGCGTCGCGAGCTCCGTCAAAACACTGCAGTTTATTTTTTGTTTTGTTTACAGTTCTGTGTTTTTTTGTCTTGGATGTTGTCTGCCTTATTGTGTATGACAGACAAACGCTTTTGGACATTGGTTCGGCAATCACACACCGAAAACCGGACTTCACATTCCTCAATGCCGACCCGCGGTTTACAAACACGCCAGCGGAGCCCTTTGTTTGGGCTGCCCGGCCGCGGAAACGCAGAAGGAAAAGAGGAAAAAGAGCCGGCGTTCTCATCAGAGTAAGACGTCGCGCAAATCGCCCCCCGCTACCCAGTATACTACTGGCAAATGTTCAGTCTCTGGACAACAAGCTCTGCGAGCTGAGAGCGCGGATCTCCTTCCAACGAGAGACGAGAGAATGCTCCGTTATCTGTCTTACGGAAACCTGGATGTCCGCGGAGATTCCAGACTCGGCCATCGAACCCACGGGTTTCTCCGTGCACCGAGCGGACAGAGCGAAAGACCTCTCAGGTAAAAGCAGAGGTGGAGGTGTATGTTTTATGATCAACAAATCATAGTGTGATCAGAGGAATGTACATTTTATCAGGTCTTTCTGCTCTCCTGATTTGGAATATCTCATGCTTCTGTGTCGACCATTCTGGCTACCGAGGGAATTCACAGCGGTCATTATCACTGCTGTGTACATCCCCCCACAAGCCGACACAGACCGGGCACTTAGGGAACTGTATGGCAGTATAAGTGAGCAGGAAACCGCGCACCCTGAGGCTGCGTTCATTGTTGCCGGGGACTTCAACAAAGCCAACTTCAAAACAATAGCACCAAAATACCACCAACATATCAGCTTCAACACACGAGGGGACCGGGTTTTGGATCATTGCTATTCTCCTTTCCGGGATGGCTACAAATCCCTCCCCCGCCCACCATTTGGCAAATCCGACCACTCTTCCGTTCTGCTTCTGCCCGCTTACAGGCAGAAACTGAAACGGGAAGCACCCGCCCTCAGAATGATCCAGTGCTGGTCGGACCAATCAGACTCTGCGCTACAGGACTGTTTTGATCACGCGGACTGGGAGATGTTCCGGTCTGCCTCCGATGACGACATCGAGGTTTACGCTGATAGCGTAACGTGTTTCATCAGGAAGTGCGTAGAGGACGTTGTTCCGACGAAAACTATACGGATCTACCCCAACCAGAAACCCTGGGTTAACGGCGATGTTCGCGCGGCACTTACTGCGCGGACCACCGCTTTTAATTCCGGGAACGCGGAGGAGTGTAAACAAGCCAGTTATGCCCTCCGTAACTCCATCAGTGCAGCCAAACGCCAGTACAGGCACAAAATTGAAGGACAGTTCAACACCACTGACTCCAGAAGTATGTGGCAGGGAATTAACACCATCACGGACTATAAACAGAATAAAAACTCCGCCATGAACACTGCTGCCTCTCTCCCGGACGAGCTTAATACTTTTTATGCTCGTTTCGAGGATAACAACAACACCGCCCTCGCGGAGAGAGCACTCGCGGCCGATACTACAGATGATGGTTCACTCTCCGTCTCTGTTGTGGATGTAACCCGATCCTTTCGACGGGTGAACATTCGCAAAGCCGCGGGTCCAGACGGCATTCCGGGCCGCGTCATCAAAGCATGCGCGAACCAACTAGCTGGTGTTTTTACGGACATTTTCAACCTGTCCCTCTCCCTGTCTGTAGTCCCCACATGCTTCAAAACATCAACCATTGTGCCTGTACCGAAGCAAGGAAAAATCACTTGCTTAAATGACTGGCGTCCTGTTGCCCTCACCCCCATCATCAGCAAATGCTTTGAGAGGTTGATCAGAGATCACATCTGCTCTGTTCTGCCCACTTCTTTGGACCCATTGCAGTTTGCCTACCGTAACAACCGCTCCACTGATGATGCTATTGCATCTACAATACACACTGCTCTATCCCACCTGGAAAAAAGGAACACGTATGTGAGAATGCTGTTTGTAGACTACAGCTCAGCATTTAACACCATAGTGCCCTCCAAGCTTGATGAGAAACTCCGGGCTCTGGGCTTAAACAGCTCGCTGTGCAGCTGGATCCTGGATTTCCTGTCAGGCAGACGTCAGGTGGTTAGAATGGGTAGCAACATCTCCTCATCACTGACCCTCAACACTGGAGCCCCGCAGGGCTGTGTTCTCAGCCCACTCCTGTATTCCCTGTACACACATGACTGTGTGGCGACACATAGCGCCAATGCCATCATTAAGTTTGCTGACGATACGACGGTTGTAGGTCTGATCACTGACAATGATGAAACAGCCTACAGAGAGGAGGTGCACACTCTGACACGCTGGTGTCAGGAGCACAACCTCTCCCTCAACGTCAGTAAAACCAAGGAGCTTGTGGTGGACTTCAGGAAGAAAGACAGAGAGCACAGCCCCATCACCATTAATGGAGCACCGGTGGAGAGAGTCAGCAGCTTCAAGTTCCTCTGTGTCCACATCACTGAGGAACTCACATGGTCCGTCCACACTGAGGCCGTTGTGAAGAAGGCTCACCAGCGCCTCTTCTTCCTGAGACGGCTGAGGAAGTTTGGAATGAACCAACACATCCTCACACGGTTCTACACTAGTACTGTTGAGAGCATCCTGACTGGCTGCATCACCACCTGGTACGGCAATAGCACCACCCACAACCGCAAAGACCTGCAAAGGGTGGTGCGAACGGCCAGAAACATCATCGGAGGTGAGCTTCCCTCCCTCCAGGATATATATAACAGACGGTGTGTGAATAAAGCTCGGAGGATTATCAAAGACTCCAGCCACCCGAGTCATGGGCTGCTCTCACTGCTTCCATCAGGCAGGCGGTATCGCAGCATCAGGACCCGCACCACCCGACTACATGACAGCTTCTTCCCACAAGCAATAAGACTTTTGAACACATGATCTCT
The DNA here is from genome assembly GCA_032164185.1 of Moxostoma hubbsi. Taxonomy (NCBI): domain Eukaryota; kingdom Metazoa; phylum Chordata; class Actinopteri; order Cypriniformes; family Catostomidae; genus Moxostoma; species Moxostoma hubbsi. Next base: position 6,836,308 of record JAVLUX010000004.1, on the reverse strand, counting down.
CACGATCTACAATCAGCACTGCACTTTATTAATCTTCATTCTGTCAATATATTCTCGCTCCCAATTCAGTTAGTGTATACATATATATATATATATATATATATATATATATATTTATACCCTTATCTAGTGTATGTGTATTCTACATTGTGTGTATTGTGTACATTTGATATGTAAATTGTTGTGTAGGTATGTGTACATTTGTTATGTAAATTGTGTTGTGTAAATGTTGTTATTGTAAAGTGGTTTATGTCTCGTCACTGTCATTACTGCAATGTTGCTCGGAACTGCACACAAGAATTTCACCTGCTGTTGCACTCGTGTACACAGTAGTGTGACAATAAAGTGATTTGATTTGATATATATATATATATATATATATATATATATATATATATACTGTTATGGTGGCGATGAGACCATGGTCGAGCGTTCGTCCGGAGAGAGAGAGAGAAAGCAAGAAAAAAAATCAATTTCTCATTAATGCAATTATCTAATCAACCAATCACATGGCAGTTGATTCAATGCATTTAGGGGTGTGGTCCTGGTCAAGACAATCTCCTGAACTCTAAACTGAATGTCAGAATGGGAAAGAAAGGTGATTTAAGCAATTTTGAGCGTGGCATGGTTGTTGGTGCCAGACGGGCCGGTCTGAGTATTTCACAATCTGCTCAGTTACTGGGATTTTCACGCACAACCATTTCTAGGGTTTACAAAGAATGGCGTGAAAAGGGAAAAACATCCAGTATGCGGCAGTCCTGTGGGCGAAAATGCCTTGTTGATGCTAGAGGTCAGAGGAGAATGGGCCGACTGATTCAAGCTGATAGAAGAGCAACTTTGACTGAAATAACCACTCGTTACAACTGAAGTATGCAGCAAAGCATTTGTGAAGCCACAACACGCACAACCTTGAGGCGGATGGGCTACAACAGCAGAAGACCCCACCGGGTACCACTCATCTCCACTACAAATAGGAAAAAGAGGCTACAATTTGCAAGAGCTCACCAAAATTGGACAGTTGAAGACTGGAAAAATGTTGCCTGGTCTGATGAGTCTCGATTTCTGTTGAGACATTCAGATGGTAGAGTCAGAATTTGGCGTAAACAGAATGAGAACATGGATCATCATGCCTTGTTACCACTGTGCAGGCTGGTGGTGGTGGTGTAATGGTGTGGGGGATGTTTTCTTGGCACACTTTAGGCCCCTTAGTGCCAATTGGGCATCGTTTAAATGCCACGGCCTACCTGAGCATTGTTTCTGACCATGTCCATCCCTTTATGGCCACCATGTACCCATCCTCTGATGGCTACTTCCAGCAGGATAATGCACCATGTCACAATTCGAATCATTTCAAATTGGTTTCTTGAACATGACAATGAGTTCACTGTACTAAAATGGCCCCCACAGTCACCAGATCTCAACCCAATAGAGCATCTTTGGGATGTGGTGGTACGGGAGCTTCGTGCCCTGGGTGTGCATCCCACAAATCTCCATCAACTGCAAGATGCTATCCTATCAATATGGGCCAACATTTCTAAAGAATGCTTTCAGCACCTTGTTGAATCAATGCCACGTAGAATTAAGGCAGTTCTGAAGGCGAAAGGGGGTCAAACACAGTATTAGTATGGTGTTCCTAATAATCCTTTGGGTGAGTGTACACGTATATACAAATACAAATCTATATACAGATAGTGCAAGATAATGTATGGCAGAAGAGATAGGATATGTTGGATAAATATAAAAAAGACTGTACTGTGTATTCCACATAGTTATTACTCAACGGGGCAGTTTTAACTGTTCATGAGATGTTCTGGTGCTCACTGCTATGTAGCGCCATCCAGAAGGCAACATTTCAAAAAGGTAGTGGGCTGAATGAGTGGGGTCCAAAGAGATTTTTCCAGCCCTTTTCCTCACTCTAGAAGCGTACAGTTCTTGAAGGGAGCACAGGGACCAATAATCCGCTTAGCCATCTGAACTGTCCTTTGTAGTCTTCTGATCTCTGATTTCGTAGCTGTACCAAACCAGACAGTTACTGAAGTGCAGAGGACAGATTCAATGACTGCTGAGTAGAACTGTATCAGCAGCGCCTGTGGCAGGTTGAACTTCCTCAGCTGGCGAAGGAAGTGCAACCTCTGCTGGGCAATGTGTGTCACCAACTTCAGGTCCTGTGAGATGGTAGTTCCCAGGACCCTGAATTACTTCACTGCTGCAACAGTGCTGTTTAGAATTGTGAAAGGGGTCAATGTTGGGGTGATCCTCCTAAAGTCCGAAATTATCTCCACCATTTTGAGTGTGTTCAGCTCAAGGTTGTTATGACTGCACCAGTGAGCCAGCTGTTCAACCTCCCTTCTGTATACAGACTCATCTTGGATGAGGCAGATGACAGTAGTGCCGTCTGCAAACTTCAGGAGCTTGACAGAGTGGTCTCACTGATGCGCACAGAATGGGGGCTACAAGGGCGCAAGCCCCTGCCCCTTTCATTCACAGGTCTGTGCACATCACTGCTTGGCAGTGCAGTCATTTGTGTACAGGGAGAAGAGTAGTGGGGAGAGCACCCATCCCTAGGGTGCACCAGTGCTGATCGTACAGGTGCTGGAAGTGAATTTCCCCAGGATTTTGACACAGCTGCCATTCTCCCCCGCAAGGGAACATCTGCTCACACGCAAAAGAAAACAATTCCACTGCCAGTCACCTTACTAAGACACCTTACTCACCTTACTAAGAGGGCCGCCCTATGCCGGGTACATGGAGCAAGGTAAGAGCTTAGAGGTTCCCCTCAGCACAGCCACAAGCTTGGGATGAAGCAAGGCATCAGGCACAACGTCGAGTGAGTGACAGATAGGGAATGTATTGGTTACTGTCATAACCTTCGTTCCCTGATGGAGGGAACGAGACGTTATGTCCCTCGTCACAACGCTGTACTACCCGCTGAAATGTCCAATTGTCCCTCTCTCGGCTCCTCAGCACAAAATCTGAATGAGTGGTTGCGGGCCAGCTCCTTTTATACCCATATGCCTGGGGGAGTAACCAAGATGGTTGGATCACAAAAACACATACAGAGATAGTCAAAAAAAACATCACATTTGAGGTTTAAAACTGCATCCTGATGAATCCAGGATGGCAGCGAAGCACCACCATCTTTCACCAGTCAATCATCCGCCAAACAAAAGTTTAAATTTACATGTGGATATAAAAGGAAATAACCGTCTGTTTGGTAAACTTGAAAAAGCGATTACATACCCAAGGACAAGAACTTTGCAGCTCTTTCTTAGTATGTCTGATTTGAACATGCAGGGTGACAAGATGACAAGTACACCCATCTGAAGCTGAAATAACACAGGTACTCCACTAAAACAACCGATCATTTTGCTCAAAATGTAGATTAAACCTCAAATGCTTCTCGTTCAGTAACACACTGATATAGTGATTGATGTATGTCCTCATGTACTCATGAAATCTACACACTCTCCTCAAAATCCCAACACCGCAATGAAAGAATGAATGGACAAACGCTGCAATAACAGCTGTGCTTACTTGACAACGTAAGTAACACCCACATATGTTACTAAGCATCACAGGACATAGGAAAAAGTTGGATCGCAGCATTCCAATGGGTTCTGGCTGCAGACCTCCACTCTCAGGCTCACCTGCACGCTCAGCTTTCAGTGACATCAATAGCAAGCATGCATAGGAACCGTGTTATGTTTATCTTGCCCTCAAAAAATGTCAATTAAAAAAAGATGTATAATCTCTTTAAAGTATTCATGTAATAAGGTTTATTTCTCCCTAGCACTTTGTTAGGTTGTCTCTTTAAACTAATTGTTAAACCTTATTTGAACCATGTGTACTAGTTAAATAATAATAATAGTAATAATAATAAATACGTAGGTGGAAACTGGAACCCAGCTGGCTCGGAAGCTGGAACAATTATTTTTACAGTATAAAACTACTATCCTACTAATATATTTGCATTACAATATGATTATGACATCTGGCTTTTGGGGTCTGAACAGCCTAATTCTCAATCTATTGAATTCTTAGAACATTTGAATGCTCCTTAAAAGGACAATAAACCACCCCATGATGCAGTGGTTCTCAACCTTTTTTACTCCAATGCCCCCCACTGTCCATGACAATAATTGAAAGCCCCCCTTGCCGAGAAACTAGACGTGTTGATTAAAATAATTAATCATGGATAATTTTCTGATTCTAGAATTTTCAGAAAGAATCTGTTTATAATTTGTGGGCTTACATCTTAAAGTATTGTTAGCAATTGAATTAAGTTGGATTCTTTTTAACATTTCTTATTTTAAATGAATTTTAAGTCATCTTGAGGCCCCCTTGGAAGTGTGCTGAGGCCCCCTAGTGTGATGAGAACCACTGGGTAGGGTAATGAACCTACCTTTAAAAATGACTTCCCAATGTTGCTGTATTATTCCCTGGCTTTTTGATTTAGGTTGGCTTTAGGGCCAGGCATAAAGGACAATGGAAAAGCCTGCAACGTGTTATATTGCCTTGCGTTTTTATGTTAGACTTGTTATCTTTTCAGATGTTATCTGCACTATTTCATTGTATCTTAATTATATGTTGTTATGTTATTTATGCTTTTTATTCTATGTATTTATTATTCATTCCTTTTTGAGATTATAAAATAAACAATATTTTATTAGATTTTTTCCCAGTCTGTTTATTACATTAGTAATCATAAGTAATCATAATAGTAACAACAGCTTTAATAAGCTGGCTTTTAAAATAAAAAAATTTAAATACAATAAAAAAAAACTAAAAAAAAACTGCTCCTAAGAAAATCTATCCTGTGCTTCCAGACCATGCATGATGAAAGTGTTTCTCGAGAAGTCCTCAGAGAACTTTTAACTTTTTGAAAGGGTGCCTCGAGGTTCTCCAGAGAGTTCCACCAGTGTGGCAAGCTAAGGAATCTCAAAAGGTTCCTTGAGTATCCTTTAGTTTTTACAGTGTATTATACCATACATAATACCATAAGCAGATACATTTTCTGTTGACCATTTCATTTTCTTTTTAAAAAGAAATAAAGAGAAACGGCAAATTAGTTCATTCGTTGTTCAGTGTTTAAAAAAATGTGTTTACTGTTTGAATATTTGATTAGCACATGTGGGCGGCACTGAATTGCCCCTTCTATCTGATTGGTCAAGCTGCCCTGTCGTCTGTACTGCCTTAATCAGTGTTGCCAACTTAGACCCAAACATACTTCACGCAAGTATGCGAACACAGACGCTCCTTGCTACGCAAGCTCGATTACACTCATCATCGCGTACTGAAATGTGTCAGTGGTCAATTCATAACCCAACCAAGTACACGCTGCATTCTCTGCGATGCCGCAAAGGGCGCTAGAGTGGATTTTCTGTTTTCAATCAACAACTGTCATGGCGGACAAGCAATTTGAGGAGAGTCTGGCTGAAAAAGTTAGATTATACAAACATATTTATGACCCCTCATCCCATCTCCATTCGAATAAAAGAAATCGCAGCTTCCTTAAATTCTGATAACGACACTTTAAAGAGAAAATGGAAACAACTACGGGACCGATTTGTCAGAGCCAGGAAGAAATGGAAAAGCTTCCACAGCGGAGATTCTGCAACTAGCTATGGATATCCAGTCATTTTGGACATGTTGGGATGGCTCATTGACTTCATAAAACACCGGACCACAGAGTCAAATTTCTGTGATTTGGTTTCGTGGCACCTAAAAAACAACTCTATCGCCCCTTGTGGTTTGAGGTTTGTAACCGCCAGAGCAATGCAAGAGTGCACGTAAAGTATGTACAATGGGACCATGTGTAGGCCATGCACTCGCTTACTTGCATGAATTATGTTTCGGCTTTAGCTTAACTTAGCGATTTTGTCGCTAGGTTTAATGACTTTTTGACCCCCTTAGCGAGTAAAAGAGCCATCTAGCAACTGGCTACAATATTGCTAAGTCTGCTTTAGCGACATTCTTCCATATCTGGCGACACAAAAAACATCAGCTCTATTGTGATGTCAAATTGCTCCCTGTGTTCTAGACCCCCCCTGTGTTTCAAGTAATATGACTGATCTTCATGTCATCAGGAGTTTAAATTTATGTGCATACTGATGTTCTATAAATTGAATGACTGACGAGCTTATGTGTTGTTTGTATTTGTTGTACCTCAATTCACATGCATGCTTCTCTATTTAGAAAAGAAAAGTCAGCCTACAGTGACAGAAGATCATTGAGAAATTATCTTTCAGGGCAAGAGAGAGAAAGAGAGAGTGAATGGAATGGAAATGAACCCCTGATCTATAATAAAGTATGGAGAAAAGTGATATGAACAGATGAGGTGTCACTGTATAAAAGTCATTGTGACACAGTAACAATGGTATACACACTGATGTACATACAGTAATACACACTGATGGTTCAGCATCACACAAAAAATACAAATACATAAATAAATATATATATATATATATATATATATATAATCTCCAAAACAGCTCCATGTGAGGCATTAACAGGCATATTGATCCATGTTTAAAAATAAATAATAAAAAACATCCTCAACACTACACCGCTGCCTACGCCTGGTTGCTATTGCTAGGATAATATTGTACTTTGTCATTGTTCAATAATGCTGTTTAATTACAAAACAAAATAAATGCAAATTATGTAAATAAATAGAAATCCCCCACTGTCTGAATGTTTGACAAGTTCAATTAGTGATTGCTAAATGATTGGTAGTTAAATACTAATTGTAAAATCATTAGTTCAATTAAAAAACATACAAATATCTGGTTCTACACCTTTAAAGAATTACCAAAGCTCTTTATGCCAATTAATTTACATATGTAAATTTGACATCTTACGTAATAAATGACATCACGGAATTTAGCTACTTTTAGTGACATTTCAGCGAGCCTTTGGTGACTTCCCATGAGAAACAGTTGGCAACACTGATCCTATCAGCCACAATTAGAGTTGAGAGTTTTGTCTAATTTTGTAATCAGAAAATTCTCTCAAATTTGTACAATTGAATATTGTCCCAAACCACCACTCACCACGGTAAACGAAGCATACCATATGTAGTAGAGACTTGTTGCTGGGCACATAATTGGTGCTCTTGCGAGATGATGCCTTTAATGGATGACGCATGAGAGATGGCAGGTCACATCACAAGGCTATTCTGACTGGGAATTGGTTTATTATTTTTGTATTTAATAACATTACTGTATATAATTTTGGGGAACCTGTGTATCCATGTCCCAATGATAAATTTATAAAAAGAGGTCCAATTCTTTGGATAGAAGCGTATGCTTAAATAAAAAACGTGTATGCTAAATTAATGTTTAGGCATCATGAACATGGATTTAAGTGGACACAAAATTTTAACAAACATGTTACCATAACTGTGAACTAAATTGAGCTCACCTTGTTTTTGTGTTTGTGTGTGAGTGTGTGTGTGCGTGAGTGTGAAGAAGTCGTGAGAATAACAACGTTGTTAAAAGGGAAAGTTGTCTCAGATCATTATGCGGTGACAAATAACTGAATTTGTGAATTATTTTTCAATGTTTAGTGACAGAATAGGAATTGGGTAAAGGTGCCGACTGTTCTCTCATTTGGACCACCATTGGACTCTCCAATCCAGCTCTGCACTTTCCAAATAAGGTGATCAGATGACCATGACAATACGAGTTGGCTAGAATAAACAATTGTATACAGAATAAAATAAATTATTGCAACATGCAGGCTATTAATTTATCTTTGGCTATGTAACTAAAAATAATTGACCGCACATACAGAGTTTGCACTATAAAAAAATCTTTATCCGTCACTCTTACAGCTAAAGCGGTAAAACTTCCATCATGGTCTATATTTATCCGTCATTATTTTAATCATTACATCCATTATAATGGCATATACATGAGTGCAAGTGGATAGTTTTTTTTTTACTCCCCAAGCACAAGTTCTACACTAAAAACAAATCAAAACAAAAAAACAAACAAAAACAAAAAACAAAACAAAACTCATCAAAATGGATTAAGCTATTTTTAACTAAATGATATATAAAAGTTTATTCAAGTTGTATTAATATCCATTCTGTTAAAGATTACTCAATTCAATTTGATGAATTTTCTTATGGAATTGAAATCATAAATCCTAAAAATAGACAAAAATCTATATTTTAAATTCATGAGTGGTTCTACCTGTCAATTAAACAATGCGTTAAAATAAAATGTGAACTTTGCTGTTACGTGCAGCTTAACTGTGCGATCAGACCATTTGAAAAAAAGCACATCCACGGATATCTACATGTCCTATTCATTATGCGCTTTTCAAATAGTCAGATCGTACAGTTATTTCCTTGGCAGACTGAGAGCAGTAGACATGCGAGGTGTTTTGCGCAGTGAGCTATTCTTACTGGTGTCTCATGTCAGAAATTGCACGAAACAGAGATGTCAATTTAAAACTTGTAACTATAGTGAAGACTATTTGGTCTACAGGGATCCCAAATGTAAGTCCGTCGGTACATGGGACACAACATGTAAAATTTGTACTGTATGGACTGTTCCGGATATTGGGACACCTGGTCATCCTATCTCTTTAAACAAAAGTGCAATGTATTTTTTTTTTATCCTCTTTTCTCCCAATTTGGAATGCCCAATTCCCACTACTTAGTAGGTCCTCATGGAATATCAAAGTTGCCTTTCTGTGGGCCCCCCTCCAGTGAGGGCCCATGTTACACAGGTCCACCATTGCCTGCAGTCTGATGCCCCTGATAGACATGGACTATTGTTTTTACATTTTCAGAAGAAAATCTGCCCTTGCAGAACTCACCGTCACATTGCTATGGTGTTTTTTTGTGGTTTCCAGGGCATTGCTATGTGGTTGCTACCTTGTTAGGGTATTATTTTCTGGCCTAGGTCCAAAGAGCCCACCCCCAAGTGTCTGTCCTCATTTCAATCAATCAAATCAATCAATCAATCAATCAATACTTTACAGCCAAACAACTTAGTTGTCTGGAATTTTTCCCTGTGAGCTCACAACAATAATAACATACAATAAAGAGGGAAAAAAAAGAGAATATCATCATAAGTGCAATAGCAAATCAACATCACGCACCACTGGGTACAACATAAGAAAACAGCCCATCATTGTATGTTATAAGGTACAGATGTGCGAGTCCTGGAGGAATTAAGAACATGATTTTATTGTCCATCAAGTCCAATTGCTTAAAAAAGTAGATGTGTTAGTTTTGAAGTATCATTCATGACCGTAACACAACCGATGCATAATGAATTACGTGTCAAAGTTTAATGCCTTAGCGAGCACCACAAATAAAACTTTGCATTTAAGTGCCAAAATATAATAAAATAATAAAATAATTAATAATTATTTATTTATAATCATTAATAAGCCTAGTATACAGTATAGATCAAAGGTTGGCTTTCAACAGTTTTCATGTAATTTGGCCAAAAATAGCCCCTCTGCTTTGACAGCCACAATGATATTTAAGGGAAATCCTTCATTTCCAACAAGAGTGGGAGTCTAAAGGTGAAACAGTTTGAACTAATTGTTAAAAAGTCCCTGCTTTGACCCAGATTTATTTGTACTATTGGCAGTGACAGTATAATTTCAGAGATCAGGCTAGAATCTAAAGCCTAAAGACCTTCTCTATCTCTCTCTCTCTCTCAGCTAGAATGTTGAGTCCTACTCTGGGTCTTGGTCACCGTGACTTTGGCCAGCCAGCCCGCCCACATAAGCTTTCACTCCCCATCCCTCACCCCATCTCTCCTGAGCCAGTAGTACTGCTGACCTTGGGCTTAACCAAGTGTGTGAAAGGCTTCGTGTAGAGCACCAAAAAGGTCGAAGAATGCTAAAACATTTGGACAGAACTCTCCGTTGAAACAAAATGGTGCGTGGAAACGCAAACATTTATAAAGCGGGATTTTTATGAGGTTTATCACCTTCTCACTGTGAAGGAATCTTGTGAACCATTTCCAAGGATAAATGGCAAGATTGTAAGGTCCATCCAGAACCTCCAAGGGATGTAAATATGCTGTGAGGTGGTTTTTGTGCATGCATTTGTGCAGAGGGAGTATCATCGCAGACCATGTGCTAAAATAAATTACTTCGTCATCCTGCCAAGTACAGATTTATTTATTTATTTTTGCTTACGGTTACGTTACACCAGTCTTCAGGTCTAACGAGGCCAATTGAGATTTTATTTTAAAATGTTTTGGACCAAAACATGATTTTGAGGTTACCGTGATTATTGTGAACTTGCTTATAAGCTTGTTTTAAGCGTTTACGGTATCAAAACGGACAATTAAATCATTCATTGCAATTATTTTTATGGTGATTAATTGTCAGCCAAAATTCTGGCTGCTTTCGGTGACTGCTTTCAGTAGTCTAACCCACAACCAAAGAGTACATTTAACTCTTATGATTACTGCTAGTAAATCTAGTAGAATTTTAGGTACATTAAACTGAAAGTGTGTAATTTCCATGCAAATAGCACCACCTCACAAGTCTGGAAAAATTAATATTTTCAAATAGCTTTCCCGAATACACCCACCATCTGCCATTGGTTGAACAAACCGATGAGCTGGACGGGTTGCTCAAATAAACGGAGCAATTTCTGATAGCATCAAATAGCCACAGTGTTTACAGTTTTCAGCCAAATCAACCTATGGATGGTTTACTTATAGTTGTCTCTACATAATAAGCCTGGATAGGAGTATTATAAAAATGAAAATTTAGACACAATAGCTTTATTTTTTAAACTAGTTGTAAAAAACAGGATTCGGTGGCAAAACTGTTCAAGGATTTTTAGTCATTTGAAAGGGTTTGCAAAACCCCAGGGACAAAATATTTGTGTAAATTGTTCTCTCTATGAATAAAAAAGTACCATATCATATAAGCTTTACTGACTTCAACAAAAGAGGCGCTACAACAACTGTGTGTGTTATTCACTTTTACACAAATTACGACTACAACAGCTGAGTATGAATTTATTAACATTTACTTTTCGCACTATTACTGCTATGTTATGATATCGAAACACTGTTGCTATAAAGCAGCATTTGAAAAATGACACATTTTAATGCTTGTATTACAGACCCACCAACATCTACACACTTATTCCAATGTGATTAGCTTGTGTGGTAGCTCACCTGATAAGAGTGTTGAACTCCGATATCCACGGTTCAAGCCCAGCCAAACACGCAAACTGATACGTGAGATGAAATTGACATAGAATGACGTGGTTGTTCCAGAAAATGTCCTTTTCAATTTGTATTTTGTTTTTGGACACTATCTGTTAGGTTTACATGTTGGTTAAGGGTAAGGATGTTGGTTTTGTTTACCGCTCACTGGTTTTTAAAACACTTTGTTAGGTATAGGTTAAAGTTTTAGGTTGGGGCGGTAAGTTTTACTCATTAAAAACTCAATCTAATATTCACCTAAAACTCCTTGTCTAATTACGACACATTTCACTCGCTTTTGGCGCCCCCCACTGGACATTTCACTGGGAAACTGCAGATTGACATGTAATGAGGCACGTAATTTCAATTTGCAAAAATGTTGGCACGGTCACAAAATGTTCATGAGATCAGGCTGGGATTTGCCTGGCGAACTATAATAAAACCAAAAAAATCTAATTGTCTTACACTTAAAGGGATACTTCACCTCTGGGAAGATGAATGTGTATTTAAAATTGGTCATTTATGCTGTATAAATTAGAAATTATTTTTGAATTTGAAGCATTCTAAACTGAGAAAAAGGCAGAAAATGTATTTTTTACTCATGTGGCTGAAAGACAACTCCCAGAATGCACTTGCTTTGCTGCCCTTACGAGGCCACTCCCAAACCACGCCTACCGGTTACAGGCGGCAGTATCTGAAAATATGATACAACTAGGCTTGCTTTGATACATCGTGACTCTATAAATCATGAGTTAGTTGATAAATTGACTGACTATGCGGGAAGAACATTATAATAATTCCGGGTGTCCAAACTCTGTACATGACGTCTCAGTAACAAAAAGAAAAACAAACAAAATACTCACTTTACACTAAGCCGTCCGTTTGTCCCTGCGGGCTTTGGCTGGCGTTTCCAATTTATCTTCGGGATCCTAAAATAAGTTTCCAGGACTCCCCTGTCCATGTGTGGAACAAAACTTGGGTGCTCAGTTATACATGCTGAAGTTATCGGTGCAGTTTCATCAGCGGATTCAGCGATCTCGTCCAGAAGAAAATGGCATCGCTGAAATTCGCGACACCAATAGGACACACTATCTGTTTCCATAGGCGCACAGCGAGAGCACTGACACCACCAGTCCGCCCCAACTCGAGTCTGGCCGGGCTCTTCCTCCTGACTGCCAAGCAGGTCTTGCTCCCCTGCTACAGCAGCTGCTCCGGCCGCCTCTTGTTCCTCCATCTCCCGCAACTGTTCATTGCTGTATTGCGGCTCGTACAGGTAGCCGCGAGCATCAGATTCTCGCTACAGATCTTCGAAATCCCCTTCTGCCATTTCAACTTCAAAACTACCTTCTGCCATCGTGATTAGCCTACTTGTATACAAACTTTCTACACAGAGCAAGAGCCTGTCAGTTTAGCTTCTACAGATGCCTGACACCATCTTCACATTCTGTGAGTGAGATCCCGCCCCATATGGGCGTGGTGAAAACATGCGGAATACTGGCTGTAGTTTTATGCCTCTGTCCCAAAAATCCTCCGATGACGCAAAATGACGATTTTTGCGTCATCGGAGGATTTTTTCCAGACTAAAAATACATAAATCTCTCGTCTCAGGGGGATATGAGGGGGGGGGGTTGAGCTCGGTAATTCGAAAATACTACTGGTTTTCTACTGATACAAAGCTTAATGCTAAATCCTGAAGTAACCCTTTAAGGATGCATTCGAGACATAGCTAGGGACCAGAATATGGGCTCTTCTGTTTGCAACCACCCACAATAACATAGCAACCAAAAAACAAGCACCCAGAACACCTTAGCATTGAGGTAGCAAGTTTTGTCATATATTCTACTCTCATCAAATCTACAGAACTCTACTTTTTAATTATTAGACTAGTAAGACAAGCACCACGTTTTATGACTTATCTAGAAGCCTCTGGCTCACATATTGAAATCAGTGTTGCTAATCAGGCTTTGTGCTACAGCACCCTCCACTGTGCTCAACACGGCCTTCTCCACCTTCACCCTGACAAGTCTTCCTTCAAGCTTTGTTTCCAGACATGGTTGCTGACAAATGTCCGGAGGCCAGAGCAGATAAGCTGGTTGCGCTGAGGTGGCTGCAGATAGGCTTTTGATGGAGATGAGGAGGAGGTCCAGCTCCCATCTGCTCAAGATAAGGGTGTACTGCTGCTCAGGGGCCAGGGTAACCAAGATAGGACGAGGTGATGCATGTCCATCTGTGCTAAATCTGTGTTCTTCCTTCCTTTTAAACTGTACTCTACTTAAAAAGAGCCACAGTACACTTCCTTAAAGCACTGTGCTATCCTGTGATTTAAAGGCTACATTTATGTAAATTTTGCAAAAATGATATCTGTTTTCAAACCGGTGTCCCAGACACACACCTATTGGTCAGACAAACAGGTAGTCCCCACCCCAAAATTCATGCTATTCAGAATTGGTTGCGAAACTACCAGTGTTGGACAGGGAAGAGAATTTGGCCCCGGATTTTACATAGCAACTGGCCAAAATGTTGCTGAGCGGGGGTGGGACCAAGTTGTACCAAAAGTTGAGTGGTGTTGGGGTGCAATTTTAAAAATAAAATTGTAAAATACTTTGAAATGGTGTTAGGAATTTGTACTGTCAAAATTTGTTGATGGTGCTTTCCTTACAGTCAAATTTGCCACCTTATGGTGTGACGAAAATGTAAGATAACAGCTTTCAGGTCCAAACAAAGATATATTAGCTGATGTGAAGGGCTTTGGAGGAGAGAAGCCCACCTCCCGAGAAACTATCAATGCACATGAAAGCAAGAGGTCAGCAACCTTTGACATCTCCATTCAGAGGGGGGAGGGGACATGATCTTTTGTCAAATTAGCTACATTGATCCAATTGTGTGACATTGTTGAATCCAAACCCTAGACTGTGTGGCAGACACTTTTTAAAATGTGTTTTACTGTCTTTTCAGAGCTGAATAATGAAACCCTTCAGAAGGGACACCTGTGGGCTATACATTGATTTTGTCTTAAAAAAAAAAAAAAAAAAAAAAAAAGATTGTCAGCTTGTAAGAAAAATAAATCCAAATATTTGAATCATTTTTCAAAATTTTTGTAATCACCTTTTTGCCATCATTACTACTTTTTAAAAAGGTACAACTACTCCATGCAGTCTCTTAATAAATGTGAGCTCATACAATCTACAGTATATTTATAATAAAAATCTGTGAAATGCTCTTTCTATTAGTTTTAGAATAAATATAACACAGCTGAACATGTCATCTTACCTAAATAATTGAACGTCAACTACCCCTATGTCTTTTCTGTTATATGAAATTGAATATTGTAAAATAAATAAATCAATACAGTCAGTGGACCCATCACATAACATTCATTAAATGTCTTTTAACTAGGGCTGTCGATTTAACGCGTTAATAATAACGTGCGATTCAATTTACAAAAAATTTACGCATTTAATCGCATGAGAAATACCTGAGAAATGCAAGCTTGTAGTACCACCTGTTTACTCCAGAGGGCAGTAAGTGAAATTTCAGCTGTATGAGCAACACACTGTTTATACAGTGAAGAAAACACTTCAGTAGGCAGAACAACACAAACATGCGTTACGTTCTTGCATTCAAAACACTTGAAGGAGCGCAAATGTGATATAAGGGATCTCAAGATGTGTTTAAATATTGAGTATTAAACTATTTAACTTGACACAGTGACATAAACCTTTTTTGTTTGTGACGCAACACACCCGAGATGCTACACAAGCATGTCTGTTGCAGGTCGTATGGTCTTTACCTCACAAATATTTAATTACCAACAAGGATAAGGAGGTGTCCTTTGAACTGTTACACCATTTTTACCCAGTCAACCTTTATTTAAGAAACAAGCTCCCTGAAATGGATCCACTTTGCTCCTTCTGTAATGCTGTAGATGAATCTGCCCCTCACCTTTTTTGGGAATGTGTCCATGCTGTAGTATTTTGGAGAACATTTTGTTTGTACGTACCTCTATTTTAACTAGATTTATTTGGTTTTCCACAGTTTTGATAATTAAAATTAATATTTTCTGTTTAATCGGTTTATTTTTCTTGCCAAGTTTTTTATACATAAGTGTAAAAGTATATCTATAAAGCCCCTATTTGCATTTTTTTTGTAAAGGCTTGACATATTATTTAAATACTCTTTGTACCTCCAACAACCCCATAGCATTGAAAACCATTGCACTATGTAATGAATATGATGTCTTGGGCATTATTGTAAAATATATCTGTAGTATTGTGTACTACGTATACCACTGGCTGGTTTCTAAAAATTTTTTAACAAAATGTCTGACGCAGGTGTACATTGACGGATCCTTAAACAAGCCCTCATAATAAATCTCGAACTGATTGACAAATTCACTTGTGTAATGGATTGCTGTGAACTGTGTGCCAATTGACTTATGATCAATAATATGGTAGTAAACAATACATTGTATTTAAAGCTGTTTTTTGTATTGTATTATCAATGATGAACTCTTCTGCCACATCGATCTATCGATTGATCTGGCTCCGATTAAACCCAGCTTGCATTCCCTCTGCTGTTTTTACTCTAGGGAGAAGACAATGCAAAAGCAGCGTTCCAGATATTCTTGCCCTGTCATTAAAGGGGACAGATTATACCTTTACAAGAGAGCCAGGTCTCCACTGCAGCTGATGAGACTCCTGGTAGAGTACAGGGGTCAGCGCTGATTCCCAGAGTCATCAGGTGGCAGGGGGCAATGTGACATTGGCCACTTTAACTTAGCCAGGTTAAATAGATTAAAACTGCTTAAAATCAAGCATGTAGTTATGAGCATATGCCCCTTTTCAATCTCAGACTTGCGTCACGTAAAAAATGAGAGCGCAAAATCAAGTGGGGCATTTAGGAACATGGATAGATGACAAGCCTTTTAGGAACCTTTTAGAACAATTATCAAGTTCAAGGTATGGTCAGTTTGTAGAGTGACCATTTATTGTTACAGCTTTGAAACAGAATGGAGGCCTATTACACAAAATTGTTGTCACCAATTACGGCAAAATGCAATTAAAATTAGATGTCAGAATTAACGCATTAACACATGCGATTAATTAAAGTTTAACGCGTTAATATTTCTTAATTGTGATTAACACATTTACCGTTAATACAGCATAAACCAGCATAAACACTTGTGTGAAGGGCGGAACCTTTGCCATGTGACCACCCGGAGTCACTACACTGACGCATACACCACAAACGCAACACACACAACAGTGCCAGAGACCTTCTACCAAGTTGAGCCTACAAGGTTGGCATAAAAAAAAACTAGACATTCTAGTTGACTGTTACACTATGAAAGAGCTGCGACGGTTCTTATCTCAGTCAATAAAATAATCTTTGACAGCGCTCCCCTGTCAGTGATAAAATTATGGAGAAAGGAGCTCTTAGTGCTGTTTGATGTACAAAACAAGCCCAAATGGGACTATCGATGGAAATCAAGTATTTTCAGCATATGTAAGGCTTTTTAAATTACCACAGAAGCACACCAAATCTTAACTATAACCAAAACGCAGAATGGGACATTTTGTTTGCATGCACTTTCATGGTTCAAAGCGACACTCGATGCTGGCATTGCTGCCCTGATGTGAATCATGAACGCAGCTTCATGATTGCTGTAAGAATGCGGATAGCTACAATCTATCGGCAGGTTAATATTGTGGAGGATGATTTAAGAGATTTAATGCCGATTTAATGCCCACTGCAATGAATACTCAACCTACGGTGAGACTAGTTTTTAATTTGTCAAACTCTTGTTAGATTTGGGGAAACACTCAATGTTACTTGAATTGAAGATATTTTGGTGCATTTCTATCTTTATACTGTGGAAGACTTTGTTTGGAAAATGTTAATAAAGCATTATATTTTATGTTTCCTTTTCTAAAATGGAATTAAATACATTTTGAAAAGTAAATGTATTGTCAAATTTCAGCACTTTTCAAATCTGCGATTTAATCACGATTAACTACAAAAATTATGCGGTTAATCACGATTAAACATTTTAATCAACTGACAGCACTACAATAAATAATTATTTAATTCACCAGTAAAGTAACACTTACTTGATTGGAGACAAAGAAGCTGAATCAGAAAAATCTGATCAAAAACATTTCTTATTTCTGACAAAAGACTGGAGAAAATGGCAAAATTCAATGTTCTAGAAATTAAACAATTGTTACTGTAGAGAGTTAAGGCTGATTTATCGTTCTGCACCAAACCTATGCCATAGCCTATTAAGCAGTGTTTAATTATTAAATGGATTAATAACTACTCGCTTGGCAAACACAAAACAGATGTCATTTTAAAATGTAGAAGCTACACTTTAAAATTCATATAAGAAGGACTCTAAACAATTTTTTATTTTTTTTGCTGACAAATTACAAGGGTTCTGTTTGCAGTACTTGCAATACAAATATATGATTACTTACTGTATGCGATACTGTAAAAATCATCAGAAAGATAGGGAAGGTCTCGACGAATAAAGTAAAACAAGCATATTGTTATTCAGTCCAAATATATATCAGGTAAAAGAGTTTGTAAGTTATAAAATATGTGGCTTTTTGTTACATATTTGCTTGTAAAACTTCAAGAAGCAGAATCTAAAAATGGCAGATGCTACAGGGTAAAATGAACCCAAATACAATGTGATATGATGTGTGGATTTTAAAATATCATGGAGAAAATGCAAAGCTACCTCATATCTTTTTAATCATGCTGGAGGATCCCTGGTTACAAATTGGATCACAGTTGTGGTCTGCATTGATCCGACACATAGTTACATTTTCGGAGTGATGCGCATCAGGCTATGCCATGGTTTGGACGTAGAAGTATAAATTGACCTTTACTGCTGTAATTGCCTACAAAGGTGTTTCTACCAGATATTATGAGGTAAATACATAATTAAGTAAAACGTCTAGATTCCCTTTTCTTTGACAATATTAGAGTGCATTATGTAGATTGAGTGAAAAACAATTCAGCTAATTCTGTGTTCGAGGGGTTGTACACAGCCTAATTTTTATAAGCTTTGTATAATCTGAAAATTTTCTGAGACTGAGCTGTGTCCTTTAACATTTGCCCATGACTAACATTTGCTAAATATTTTGCCCATCAATATACCATGCACTATATCTCTGTCATGTTGTATTTATAACTGCATAATTTTTTTTTTTTTTTTACTAGAAATGTAAAAGCAATTATAATTTCTAGTTTACATTAAATACTTGGACAAGCCATGGGTGCTAAAAGAATAGTTATAGAAAACAACATTTAATAAACCACAAAGGCAGTGAATGGAGTATCTCTACTCACTTCTACTAACTAACAACAGAACTGTAATAAACATTTTCTTTCTGTAAAGATAAATGCTGTTTATGAAGCCTTCGACCTGACAACTAAACCACCTCTGACATCACCATGTAACCATGGCTACAGCTCACAATGCCACAGGAGAGAAAGGGTGAGCACCAATTAATTTGTGCTCCATGTGCTAAATTATTACACTGATCTTGGTTGTGTTTCTATATCCCAAATTTCAAGGCAGATCTGTTTAAAACAGATTAAGCTTTTTGAAACAGATTAAAAACTGGCCTTTGATCTAAGCAACTGAGCACTATAACGACAAACTTTAAGTACATGTTCAGTATGGAATTTAACACTAGGTCTCATGTGGCAATTAATATCTAGACTGATAAATGCAGTAGAACAGGCTGCTGCATAAGAAAGAACAAGATGTTTGTCTACAAAAAGAAGCACCTGCTGCCTGAATCGTGCTTCACGATTGCTTCACGATTGCTGTAAGAATGCGGATGGCTACAATCTACCGGCAGATTAATATTGTGGAGGATGATTTAAGGATAATGCCCATTGCCCACTTGGCTGATTAACAGAGGTGATGCCTTACCTGTTGTTACAATTACATAATCTACTGACAGCCTTTCAATGCATAAAAAATAGATATCGATCAATATTGATTTTAATGACCGATACGATAATGACTATTTTTGTATTTTAAGTGCCTGATAACAGATATGCAAACCCAATTTTTAATCCTTGTTTTATTTAGATTTTTAGGCACATTAACATCCTAATAATTTCCTATATAATAATAATCATCCCTATTCACAAACAATTATGATGTAATTTTTTTTTCACTTATTGTAATTAGATTCTCATTATTGTAATACAGTATTTTTACAGAAAAAAAACATTTGCAGTAAAATGATGTTCAGTGATTATATAATAAATTCATTTTATTTGTATTACAGCAATGAGAATTAATGTATTTTTTTTGCATTACAGTATTGCATTAGAGTATTGAGTATTTCTTACTGTTATTTGTTTTGCTTTTAAGGTTTTATATATATATATATTACATATACTGTATTATTGACAGGTCTTCACCTTACTATAAGTTACCTACAACAATATTCAAAGTGCATAAACACCAAGGATTTGACACTTACTGATTAAGTGGCCCGAAGATGATTATAAATCACCATCAATAATGCATCAATAATTGTAATGGTAATTAAAGAAACAAAATTGTATGCTGATTTTGCTGATCGGTTTCTTTTCTTTGTTCATTGATTGATCCTCCTGTTGCAATAGATCAATACTAGATACTGAATGCCAGCCCTTCTTGACTACTGATATCCAATGCTGTTTATATTAGATTTTTCTTCATTCCCTTTACCTTGTTATGACGGAGATATATTACTATACACACAGCAATGTCAAAACAGAAGATTTGAGAATTATGAAAGACAGAAAGAACGAGTTCATGAAAGATGGCAAAGGGGAATATTTTAAAAACTGTTGCCCTGGCAACAGGAAAACTAAAAATAAAAAATTGATCAACAATGGAGGGTCTAAGTCACATTCAGCTGTGTTATCTGTGTAGGAGATGTCAAGCAGCTTTCAGCAGAACCTTTGTCTTCTCCCTGCAGGTTCCTGGCCCACAGAGACAAAAGAGATTCATGTATAACCACGGAAAAGAGCTTTAGGGTGAAGGAGTGCTTTCTCATTGGCAACCAACAAACAGCAAACAATCCACGGCTCTCTTTTCAATCACTCCATTGGAAACATGGGTATGCTAAAAGTTGAATTTAAACTCAGACTGAAAGGCCCTCAAGAAGCAAAGTGACGTGGCTGTCTTTAAAGCTGACAGGCCCAAATGGAACCAAGCAGAGGCGTAGACCCCCCCCCATTCTTCACACTGTAACCCCCCAAGGTTCAAGCCAAATCTGAGCCCTTGGAACCGAAACAGCTGGTTTTCGAAGCATACACTTTAGCATGGCTGTTTGGATGTCGATAAGATGCTACATTGCGTAATTCAAACAACTGTCAAAGGCTTGAAATGGAGATGAAATATTGAGCAAATATTTTACATGATTTTTATGATTACTGAAGATTTTCAAAGACCAAGACAGTGAGTGCAAATATATTATTAGTTCATAGAAGGGCTGGGCGTTATACACAATTAATAAATAACAAATAAAGAGTAAAGGTTACAGTTAGAGCTGCCACAATAAACGTATTGTGAAAGTTGACAAATACAGCATTCATAGTGATTTTTATATGCTTTTTTATTCTAAGTTCTTGACTTGCAAGCACGAGACTGCTAAAACAGACTATTATAGTAGCGTCAATGGCACAAATTGCTACAGAGTTGTTAAGTGTGATACATTTCAGATAATCAGTTCAAACTGTTCAATGAATTGATTGAAAACACACTCAAGTAAAAAAGAAATAAAGGAAAATATTGCTGTTTTTTTACTGGTTAAATATTCTCCCTTGTGTTCATTTAGTGGAAAACACAGTGGAATACATCTTGATTATTTTTAACAACATTTTTTATGTATTTTACTTCTTGCATGAAACATTTTGAATTTGACTTCCTAAAATCCTAGTTGGTAACCAAACCCCCTAAATGGCAGCAACAGATCAGAACCTGGACTGCTACAAAAGAAAGGACATTTTTGTTCCAATCCCACAAAAAAATGGAAGCTGGTCATTCAAAGCCTCTTTCAAGAAAGAGAAAAAAGGAGAAAGAGATGTCTCTTTACATCCTATGTGAAGACAGGCTGATGGCAGTGATGTAACAGAGGCTATTCTTATCTCCTCCAGATTAACTTCCAATTGTTTTGGGAAAACAAAGGCAGCATCTTAGGAAACCACCCCTTAAAGGTCCAGATGGTCACCATCCAAGACCCCTGACCTAAAGGCTCTGCCAGGGACACAACCGAACATGCCTCAAGTACAGAAAGGCCACCCAGCAAAATTGCATCTTTGCAGCCAATCAAACTAGAACTCTGGTCACACTTTCATAAGGTCTAAGGCTGTGCTGATGGAGTGGCAGTTGGTCTGGTGGCCTAATCACTTGGAGTGGTTAATTAGAAGCAGGAGGAACCCAATTAAATTACCAAAATAAACTGGTTGTGTACAGAGTGTATAGCTTAATACCCAACCGTTGCCATCTCGATTAATACCTGACCTTGGTTGGGTTTTGGTTCCTCCCTTGGTTCCTCTACTTATCTTAGTGAGAACTTCCTTGCCACTGTCGCCTTTGGCTTGCTTTGTGGGATTGTAAGGTACTATTATTTGTAAAGACACTTGGGAATAGTCCCATAAAGACTTTCAAAACTTGATCTTACTACTAGATACAATAAATAGTATGAGATGGTGAGTTACCTATGAGTCAGTGCCGTTTCTAGCTATAAGCAGCATAAGTGGCCGCTTGGGGCCCCGAGCCACCAGTGGAACTAACAATCTGTGAGCCTCATGGTATGTTCAGACCAGAGGCGTTGAGAGCGTCAAATCGACCAGAAGTCATTAATTTTCTATGACAGCCAGCATCTCTCGGCGACGAGAAGTGGTGCGGCGCATCTTGGGCGGTGGTCTCCTGATATACGCTACTTGTGATATGTCAGAAAAAACATGTCTGGATGTTTTGCAGCCCCTTTAAATATATTTCACAAAACCAAGCATTCTGAACGAACGTTACTGCCGATTTCAACTACGTCAGAGCATCCACGAATCTTCCATAGCGTTGTTGGCAGGGCAGCCAGAGCGAAATTTACATTTATGCATTTGCAGACACTTTTATCCAAAGCGACTTACAGAGCCCTTATTACTAGGGGTGTAAATCGGAGCCTTCATGACGATTCGATACGATACCGATGTCTTAAGCCAATGATTCGATTATTTTCGATACTTCAGAATTCCCCGCAATACGATTCAATTCGATACGATTCAATACTAGATATTTTTACATGATATCTATTAAGTTTTCAAATAAATCAACAAAAAAATTAATTATTTGCCTTTTATTGAGAATACAGAAACAGTATTGTATTCACAATGTGTATGTTATTTTACACTATAGCAGTTGTGCTCAATGCACTGCAAATAGAACAGCAAATATAAGTTACTGCATCTACAGTTACAATAAAGTGCAATCCTGCACGTTTCTTTTATACAAAATTGGTTACATTTTGAAAATATAATTTGCATCTTATTAAGAGGTAATGGTCACACATCCTCTGCAGTAGATGAACTGCAAATAGAACAGTTACTACACAAAACAGTTTAAATGCAGTAAGAATCAAAAGTACTCGCTCTGCACTCATAAGACCCTGAATAACTTCATCACGTACTTTGGTGTAGAAGTTCGGAATATAGGACTCGCTGAAATGTTGACGTGAGGGGATGTTGTACCTCGGCTCAAGAACTTCGAGCAGGTATCTAAAGCCTTCGTTCTCTACGACGCAATAGGGCCTCATGTCTTTGCACATAAAAAACGCAATGCCTTTGGTGATGTTTTTTGCTTGTTTTGAAGTGCTTGACAACTTGGAAGGAAAAAATGTTGTCAGTGATTTGGCGGGCGTGGAAGCCTGTGTTCTTTCTTTACACTCGGAGTCGCCATCAATACCATGGCGCCTTTTCAGGTGTGCGGATAGATTCGACGTATTGCCGCAGTATCTTATCTCACACTGACAGTCTTTCTCTTTACAAACGGCAACATCTTTTACCACTGCTCCATCTGTTTTCCTGAAGCCAAAATACTTCCACACCCATGACTTGACGCCGACTGGTGTATGTAACATTTGACTGTCATTGCCAGCTCGCTCTGACGGTTCCATCGCTCTTTCAGACTCAACAATGTGTGTGTGAACATACGTAAGTAACGCGTGTGAAGTAGAAGATAATAATGAGGTTAGCGCCACCCGCAGCTTAGGAGTAGGTTGTACGCATATGTCGGAGACGGAGTGGTAAACTCCGAGCGAACAGACAGGCGGCAAAATAAACACATTAATCGATACACTTGCGGACGTATCGATGCATTGAATCGTCGGCTGTATAATCGATGCATCGATACAAATCGATTAATATTTACACCCCTACTTATTACAGGGACAATCCCCCTGGAGCAACCTGGAGTTAAGTGCCTTACTCAAGGGCACAATGGTGGTGGCTGTCAGGATCGAACCGACAACCTTCTGCTTAACAGTTTAGTGCTTTAGCCCACTACACCACTGCCACAGGAATTTTGACACTCTTGCCACCTCTGGACTGAAGGCACAGTCAGGCAGCTGTTTTGGCTCAATTAGACAGTTGTAGGGGGCCCCCTTGTGGCCCAAGAGGGAAGGGAGAAATTCTGTTGAGCAATAATGCGCACCGGGTGCTCTATTGGTTGTATGTTGAAGGTGCTATTTCCGTTGTATATGGTTATTTATTGTTATTTACAGAAATGTATTGGTCATTTGTACAGTTATTTACAATATTGGTAATTTATTGGTAATTTTTTATAGTTAATCTATTCCAATTTTAAGTTAATATATTCAAATTTGTTGAAGACTGGGCCTATTTTGTGGAATCATACTTGGGTGGGGCTGAATCTGGGGTGGGGTGTGTGTGTGTGTGTGTGTGTGTGTGTGTGTGGTTGAGTGTGGGGGGTTAGCTATAAGTATGATTTTGCTTAGGGCCACCATAAGCTAAGAAATGGCCTTTCTATGCATTTACAAAACATACGACAAAAGTATGACTACAATAAAAATAAAAAATGGTGTTATTACGATTTGTCTTAAGTTTAACCCCTAACCTAAACCTAATCATAAAGTCTAAAGCACAAAGTATAATTGTGTTTTGGCGCTTGAACACGCAAGCCTTTCAAACACAAGTCTTTCAAAGCGTACTTCATTTGACTGCTATACAAATGCAGGTGTCTCCTGACCTCCTCACATATGCACTCTTGACGTGCACATCCACTGTTGTTTCTCCTGTTGCTGAGTGGTGATTACATCTCCTTCTGGCACTTCTTCATAAAAGCATCAGCTCAACTGTGAGTGTTGCCAACTTGTGGACCAACTGATTCATGCACATAATTCCAGGCGCATGAGCATTATGCGCATTCAGAGTATGCACAGTTAACAATCAGAGCTCGAGTGCTCTGGTGATGCCAAAATTTGCATCACGCGTCCTGTGCGTGGACTCTCAGTGGTCATGTCCGACCAATGTATTCTTTGGGCTGAATCCCTCACCCAAACCCAAAATCTATCCAATGATTTTAAATGGAAATTCGCTGTTGTGTACCATGGAAGAAAGTGAAACATCAGGTTCTGAATGAGTGTTCAATTCATATAATTTTTTTTTAAGCTTAACCACAAACCCTAAACCTAACCATTATTTTAATGGTGATGATTGTTAATAGCAAAATACATTAAGAAAAAAAAATACATTAGGGTTTGGACAAGACAAAGAAAGTGTTTTACAGACTATTTAAATACATCAATAATTTGTATTGCATAAATAAATATAGAATGAGGGGCCAGATTTGTTTACTGACATTCCCTTTCTTAAAACAAAGTGCTGGATCGGAGGCTAGCAAAATTTGATGCCTTTGTTGTATAGATTTGAAATTATTTTGTTGATTTGGTTGATCTCTATGGGAATAAAAGTCATACCTTTTTGTAAAAGCAAAATCATACGATATCTTACGATTTAGCCATTTAGTAGGAATTAACAGTTGTCAACTTTCATGAGACTATACTGGACTTTTAATGATCCAGCCAATTCCAGATAGATAAAATTAAGTCTTTCCCTACCTGTTTTCCTTGGTAAAATATATGTCACATTACAGAAGTAAATGGGTTGTACAAGTTATTTTAGGACCGGTTCAGCTAGGTCTTTATAAAAACATGCTGGAATTTTCTTCACCTTGACACCAAAGTCAACTTTATATGGCAATGACAGACCGGGAGGTTTCTGAGTTGCCTTCTTTTCTATGGTGTACTTTGTTTCATTACCAAATGCATGTTTAGGACTCCAGCTTACTCATAGCTGAATTTTGGCTTAGCCTCAGAAGTGTCTGTAACTTCTAAGGCCACCGAGTAGAAATCTTCAGGGTGTGGGAGAAAGAACGAGGCTGTGAGTACACAGGATTGTGACCAAAACATTGCCTTTAAACCTCCAGTTCATTGGACCTTGAAGGACATCAGATGAATGTCCAGTTTAGAAAGGAATGTATTCAAGACAGGTTTATGTGTTGTACCAGGAATACAACCCAGAGATGACTGAAGATTCACAAAAGAACACTGATTGATTGGGACACTTTAAAGCCTTCATATTGAATTCTTGACTTTATCTACTAACGGCTACGTAAAGACGGCTTAAACTGCTGAAAGCTGACAACGCATAGCAACAAACTACAGTCAAGACTTAAAAGTTCATCCATTCCTATAAACCCCTTATAAACGTGAAAACATAGTTTCCATCAAAATATCATCATTAACGTTTATAATCAAAACAAATTAATATGGCAGTGGTTCCCAACTCTGTTCCTGGAAGCCCCCCAACAGTACACATTTTGGATATCTCCCTAATCAGACACACCTGATTCAACTCATTGACTCAAAGACCTAAACTGGGTGTGTCAGAAAAGGGAGATATACAAAATGTGCAGTGTTGGGGGGCCTGAAGGTACAGGGTTGGGAACCACTGTAATATGGGTCTTTCAAACAGTGTATGTTTGAACATCAAAAAGCTTTCAGAACCTTTCTGCAAAAGCTTTCTCTTTTTCCCAATTGATGATGTGCCAACATAATCACACGGGAAGTCCCGTCTCTTGTTTACGAGAGTTCTAGTACACATAATCAGTGATGAGCGTGATTCGGAAATTGTATTTTTTCCCTCTATCATTACATTTTCACTGCACTGATGGTTGATTTAGTTTTGGGGGTTGGGGGGTACAGTTTATAAAATATGCATTCCTCTTCACTGTATTACAAGCTGTACAACTTGCAACTCGCTTTTGGCCCCCCTCTGTGCAATACACCCGGAAACGGAGCTCGCATGTGCCCATACACCCAACAACACTTAATGCTTTGGCCACTGGGGGCAGTGTTATGCATTTCGGTAAGCACAGACCGATTTTAGCCAAATAAAGTCAACATACGGTTTCCGATTTAACTTTGAGATCAGTCTAGATGTGCTGGCTACTATCAAGTTACCTGTGTAAATGTACAGTTTTACAGTAGTAACAATAATTGTAGTAACATGGTATTTTGGCAAATTGATGTCTCCCAAAAATTGCCCTAGGTGTGGATGTGAGTGTGAGTGGTTGTTTGTATATGTGTGGCCCTGCGATGGACTGGCGACCTGTCCAGGGTGTACCCCGCCTTTCGCCCAATGTTAGCTGGGATAGGCTCCAGCTCCCCGCGACCCTGTACAGGATAAGCGGTTGACGATGGATGGATGGATGGATGGATGGATGGTATTTTGGCAGAAACTATAGTTATCATGGCAGCTGCTTGTTAGTGATGGCTCTGATCCTATAAAGAATTGGCTTCAGTGGAAATATCATCGGTGACAGGTTTATCAAAAACTTTGTATACTCACTTTCAGTCATGTATTCATGAACATATTCTGTGCAGTTATGACTAAAATGATCCAAGGCCATTTAAATAGTAGAAAAATACTAGATGCAAATGTTATGTTCAATAACTGCCAATAAATATTCAGTACACAAAGAAATCTGAAATATGGCCATGCAGTATAAAAACATATATAGTATGTGTAAAAAGACAATTGTGTTGTATTTTAAAATATTTATGTATATGTACAAATATGTGACATTTTAAGATCAGTGAAACCCATCTATGTGTTTTAGCTAGATTGTCATCCATAATATTTCAGTATGGGTGATACTATAAACATACTGTAGGTATGAATGACAGAATTCCCATTCTAATAATAACAACAACAAAGAAAATAGAAAATAAATAGAAAATAGCCAGAAATATATATAAAGATAGTAAAACTACCATATATTTGCATGCAAATGACTTCAAGCAAGTCCTGACTCACCCTTGAACCGAATGTATCATGCACGTGAAATGTAAATGTTACCTCAGCTTCCACAGAAGGTGCTCTATCCGACGACACGAGATGTCATTACTTACCGAATTCTTTGGCCAGATGAAAGGGCAGATGTGAGATCTCATCTTTCTCTTCTCTTGCCGTTCAGCGCAGATTTAACTTCTTTTTCTAGAAAGAACTGTCTGTCTGTTCGGTCACGTCACGTACCGTTTACTGCCATAACATCCAGCTCCGTGAAACTCACGGGGGTCTTCTGAGGTTCAGTTATTTGTCCAAGGACGGTGGAACCGTCGAAAACACGAAAAGTAATCAACTCATTTTAGAAATCACACTGACCTGTGCAGTCAGGGTAAGGTGAGCAAATAATCGTGCAGCAACTCTGATGAATTGGTAGCTATAAAAGACAACTTTTTTCACAGTTGAAAGTGTCGCGAGGCATGCAGTTTAATTAGAATGAGGACTTTACACACCACAAAAATACTTTTTTCTTCTGCTTTAATTTTCTTGTTTGAATTTTGGAGTAAAGATGCTAGCTTGCTTTTTTTTTTAAAAAAAACAAACAAAAAAAAAAAAACAAACAAACAAAAAACAACAACTTGCTATTTAATCTGTTGTAAATTTGTAGTTATTGCGCTTTTCGTACCACTGTCACCTTAAGATGATTCGCTTATGTTTCCTCTTTTGGAAATCGCTTTGGATAAAAGCGTCTGCCAAATAATGTATAAATTAATTTTAAAAATAATAATAAATGTAAATTGTACAATAAGGTAGTATTCGTTGAAAGTAGGCAAGTTATTATTAAGAATAATATAAATTATAATAATAATCTTAATTTTTACAGCACCTTTCAAACATGAAATGCAGCTCAAAGTGCTTCCCAGGTGGAAAAAAATATGAGAATAATAAAAAATTAAAATAAGAAAACACTTCAAACATATCAAGACAGTAAAATGAATTAAAAGAACTACATTACTTAACATGACCTTTCAATAAACGTTGTTCATGTTTATTGAATACATTTTTAAATTAAGTTAAATATATATACATTAATGCATTAGTAATTAACATGAACTAACAAACACTTGTATTTAAAAAAAAAAAAAAACAAACAAAAAAAACAGCCAAAGTCAGTCTCGCTCAGACAAATCAAATCAAAGTAAAGAACTCAAAGCCTTACAGTACACAAACTACAGTCACAGCCTTGCAACAGTGAACACTTGTTAATAGAATGACATAATTACAAGTTGGTTTGGATCAGTTATGCAGGAGACACCATGTCTGATTCAAAGTGATTCTAATGTTAAAATATAACAATTATAATAAGCTATCACTGGCAGAAA
Organism: Moxostoma hubbsi; assembly: GCA_032164185.1. Classification (NCBI taxonomy): domain Eukaryota; kingdom Metazoa; phylum Chordata; class Actinopteri; order Cypriniformes; family Catostomidae; genus Moxostoma; species Moxostoma hubbsi. Next base: position 6,807,345 of record JAVLUX010000004.1, on the reverse strand, counting down.
TGTAAACTTATTTCAACAATAATGATATGAAAACACTGTCCTATGGAATATTGGAAGGTGGGGTGATTGTCCTTAAAGGCTGGTATAGAGCTCCCACTACTGGAGGATTGTATGTACTACAAGGCTTTTGCCTCAGTTTACAGAAGGGTTGGTTTTTAGATGCAAGTCTGCTTTATCCAGCAAAACATTCAATTATATTGCTCAGGTGGTAGAGAGGGTGGTAACTCCACATGCCGAAGTGTCCTTGGGCAAGATACTGAACCCCAAGTTGCTCCCAATGGCAGGTAAGCACCTTACATGGCAGCTCTGCCTTCATTTGTGTGTGTGTGTGTGTGTGTGTGTGTGAATGGGTGAATGAGTCACAGTGTAAAGTGCTTTGAATACAGTTACGGTTAAAAAGCCTCCATATAAATGCAGATCCTTTACCACTTAATAATTGTAAAAATAAATAATTTTTGCAGGAGTCCTAATTCTTTGAACTGCCATATTATTTTAGTGACAAAAAGTTGAGCTAGTTTTAGATATAGCTTAAATGATAGATATTAGATAGAATAAAAGACACTATGTTAAATAATAAGAGACTTAAAAACATCTTGACTCAGTAGCATCCAACTGTTACTTATCACTAAAATAGCCTTGGACTTCCTATCCAGAGCAGCCCAACACACCACACCATAACACCGGCTTATTGATGCAGTGACCAACTTTTCATCTGAATTTTGACTCATGATAAATATATAAAAAAATTTTGGTCAATAATAATGTATACTTCCTTGACACTACATGGATTACTTATAAATCTACCTTGTGTGTCAATTAAAACATTTTTTTGTTGAAAGAAAAAAAAGACTATTGACTGCTAGGTATCTATTTTCGCAAAGAACGTATTCTACGTTTTATCCAATTTTCGTGAGCGCTAATTCAAAGCACGGGTGGGAGTGTTTGTGCTATCTGTGGGTGTACACGCGCACACTGTGAGTAGATTAATAGAAGTAGGTCATTGTGCTAAGCAGGCCTGTTTTCAGCAAAGCAAGTCTAAACTCCGTTCCTGCATTTGCAGTTTGGAGATTCAACCAGCAGGTGGTAATTAAGGTCATGTCCAAACTCTGAAAATATAGTGAACATCAAATTAATTCATAACTGTCACAGAGTGATTTTTAAGTCACTGCACAATAGGCTGGTGGAAGATGATGTAGTGGGTAACTGTATATGGAAAATAAAAATTTTCAAAATCTAAATCAACCAGTAAAAGTGAAGTGCATTCAGTTACAATCACTGTTAATACTCGCCATGATTTCTGTGTCAGTAAATAAAAATGATTAATGACACATTGTCATGATAAATCACATGTATCCAGGGCAGAAATGAGGACCCAATTCCAGGAATGCCAAAAACCGAACTTAAAAGAACACCCACGATAGGGAAAACACAAAGCAATAATCAAAACTAAGAAACCAAAGAACCAGACTGACCAAGAGACAGGAAACGACTGGAGACAAGCACGCCAGAACGATCTGACGGGGAACAGAACACAAGTGGGAGTTTAAATAGTAGGGTGACCAGAGACAGCCCCCTCCCAGCAAAAATGAAATTGACACATCCTTACCTAGGCACAGATCAATGAAAAGTAGAGGGTGCGTCCGTATCTGTAACTGTTGTCACCTTGTACTTTTCACTGGCTGCAATATTTCTCAGTGTGCGCTTGTCTTTCAAGAGTTTATTTTAAAATGGAGAGCAGTCCAGTCCAAAATTAAGACGTACGAAAAACATTGCATTCATGACTGTTACACCGAGTCAAGATTTATCCAGTCTCCATGCTGTGGTCACTAATGAGAACACACACTCCACAGATGCATATGTCCCAGGCAGGCATAAAACAAACTCCACGACCTTGGCGAAGACTCCAGAGTTGATGGTCTTGCTCTCAGCTCACAAAAAATGTCTGTCTATCTCTCAGACACGGCCGTCTTGTTCATGTTCCACTCGAGTGGCATTGACAGTGTTCATGTTCCACACAAGTGACATTGTTTTTCACGCAAGCCCACTCATCAAAGAGCGGAGTTTCGTCAATCAAACTGACAGCGGAGATTCTGGAGTAGAAGGTGTTTGAGGCTGCTCTGAATGTCTTTCCACTATGGGATGTCTCTTAGTAGGGCCCACTGAAGTTTTTCTGTGTTCTCCAATAAACGGCTAAAATTTTGGAGGTAATCCACCGATGCTGAATAAAAGTTTCTATCTGCACAAAAGAAATCATCTGCTTGCATGTTTCATCGAGGACATCCAACTGCTTTATAATGTCAGAGGGTATGAATGATTCCTCCAGCCTGGCCTGTAAGACTTTTCTCGGGTCATTTTACTTGGCTACCTTTGATTAGAAATTTTAGGAGAGGGAAAATACGGGACAAAACACGATAAGTCAGGACACAAGATAAGTGCTTAAATATGGGACTGTCCCAGGAAAAAATTGTCATCTGGCTAATCTACATTTTGATAAAGTTGGTGAGTTGATGTCAGAGTTTTTAGTCACTTGACCGGAGTATTTGCAGGGACCCTTTACAATGTTTTTATCAGAAATTTGGCTCACAGCACAAGATTATAGATCATGATTAATGACCATCAGTCAGCTCAATTCATCATTTATGATAAGCTGTTCTGCTCCCTTCTTTTTGTTAAGCGGTACTGGGATATGCAGGGACAATGATCAAAACAGTTTCTATTCTATAAAATGTATTTATAGTGTCTCTAGTTCTGTCTATGCTGCTTGCTGTTGTCTTCTGTACTGTCTGTTACAGTGTCTGGTGTTTGATACAATAGTTCAGCACATTTCAGAATTTCTTTGTATTTAAATGACAAAAGTATTTTCCTGATCTCTGATCAGCTGCGTCACCTCAGAGCGGCTTCTTTCAATAGAGCGCATCAGCTCAGTAAAGATCCTCTCACTGTCCTCCACTGCTGTCTGTGCAGAGTGCTGTTACACACACATTACAATCAGCTCTTACTGCTTCCTAACACACAGTGAAACTGTTCTTCCAGCTGTCTGCAGATGTTCTTCTGCTCAAATCTCACCTGATGAGACTTCACAGCCTCTTTCAGTTCCTCAAGCTTCTTCTTGCTCTCCTGGATTCTTTGCTGCAGTTTCCTCTGTGTCTCTCCCAAAAAACTCTGAAAACAAATATCTGTAAAACCTCATGACATAAAAATGCACGCAACTAAATCACTATAACACCAATCTAAAATAAATGCCATAACATTCAGTTCTTGGCATTACTGTTAGCATTAGCATAGCAGTGTCTGATTTCAGTTCAAACCTGTTTCTCAGTCCTCTCTGCAGCAGCTGTTACACTATCATGGTTTTTATGTTCGTCCATCGTACACAGATAACAAATGCACATCTGGTCAGTACGACAGTAGATTTCCAGCTGTTTATTATGTTTTGAGCAGATCATCTCATGGAGTCTTCTAGTGGGATCCATCAGATTATGCCTCCTATCTTTAAAGAGATTCTCATGTTGTTCAAGATGATTTTGACAGTGAGAGTTCAGACACTTGTCAACGTCTTCTCTTTTAAAACAACATTTTTTATTGTAGTAAACTCCACACATAGTTCAGTATGTTGAAGATTGGCAGACAGGCAGTCCACTCATTTAGTGATGAGCTGTTTCCTAACAAAAGCAGTTTATTCTGCATCTCCTCCATAGACATCCATTCATAAAGAACGGCCTCCTCAACAGTGTACCGCCATTGAATGTCTAGGGGATCAACACGTTATTTTATGCTAAGTTTATAAGCACACTTTATTATAAGACTTCTGGTACAGCATGGAGGTTGGTTTACTCACTGTAGTTACAAAAAATCTAAACAAGCCGCAAAGTTGCCACTAGTTATTTTTACGTGCAAATGAGCTTGTGATTCACCGCAAATGTTGGCCAGAAGTTTGAAGCTCTTCACCGTTAGTGGTGAACCTCCAGCAAACCTTTGGCAACAATGGACAATTTTCCGCAAGTTTGTCTCAAAACTCAAAGTGAAAATTATCAGTGGCGAATTTGCGGCAAGTTTGCCATTAATTCTCGATTTGTGTAAGGATCGTTTAATCATATCCTTAAATGTTATTTCAATGGCAATATTGCACTCCTTTTAAAGGGTTTTAGTTGTTTTTGCTTCTGAAGCCATTTTAAGGTATAGTGTAATATTTATTTTAGACATCATGCTGTGTCAAATGCTGGTTTCTCTTTAGAGTCATTCTCTTTATCTTGGAACTTGCTGTTAGCTTAATATTTTGGCTGCACGGGGATTGTGAGGCACTAAATACCTACAGGAAATGTTGTACACTTTTGTTAATGTTGAGCAAAGAGTAGTTGTAGCATCATTTACATAAATTGAAGATAAGTGGTTAGTGGAAGGGAGGCATGCAGTGGCTTTTTCCTTGTCATGCTTGTAAAAAGGCTTTCTGTTCACCCCCACGCAATATGATGCACTCCAAAGAACATTAGATTACTTAGTACTGCCACAGCTCACCACAATCCCTCCCTTTCAGTTAGACAGAGGAACTACCAGTCAGATGTAACCTCTGTTCTCTCTCCTTTACTCACTTCTCTTCTTTGGTCACTACATCCATTCCCTCCACTAACCACTTATCTTCAATTGATGCAAATGAAGCTACAACAGCTTTTTGCTTAACATTAAGTTGTTGCCTTGATAGTGTATGTGCTCTTTCCTCCAGGTCTGCTCATGCCACACCCTCTAGACCGCACTAAGCTCAGGGCTGCTGAGAGGAAGTGGAAGTTAAAAGATCCTGCTGTCCTGAGCAAGTATCAATCTCTTCTCTCCTCTAGTGTTTCTGCTGCAAAGGTTGACTATTACCAGAATAATATCAGTAACACTTCAGATCGAGACTTTCATCTCTCTCTTCTCTATACTTCCCCACTACTTCTCTAACTACTGATGACTTTGCCACATTTTTCACTGACAAAGCTGCGAGCATAAGCAGCCAGTTCTCTACATCACACATCCACAGCTGCTCTATACCCTCACCCCATGCTCCGTTTTTCTCTTCATCTCCACTCTCTGAGACAAAGTGCTTAATTATGGCCATCCAATCACATGTCCCCTTGACCCTATCACCTCCCATTTTCTGCAAGCTGTCTGTCCATCAATCTTACCCAAACTCACACACATCATCTACAACTGGAAATATCCCCATCAAATTTAAACAGGCTCGAGTAACCCCACTGCTAAAAAAACAACACATTACACACGTCGTTCCAGCCTGACGACCCCACCATCTCAGCTCATATCTCTGCCTGCCTTTCTGAGATATCAGACTTGAAGGAATGCCACCTTTAGCTGAACCTTGCAAAGACAGAACTCCTTGTGATACCAGCCAACCCATTTGTTGACCACAACCTCACCATTCATCTTGGTTCTACTACACTAATGCCAACCAGGACAGCCCGGAACCTGGGAGTGTTGGTTGATGACCAGCTTTATTTCACCACACACATCAATCAACCGCCCAGTTTTGCAGGTTGGCGCTTTACAACATCAGGAAAATCAGACCTGTCCTATCTGAATATGCTGCACAGCTCCTGATCAGGGATCTAATCATTTCAAGACTGGACTACTGCAACACTCTGTTGGCCAACATCCCAGCTAGCATGATTAAGCTGCTATGGAGAGTTCAGAACACAGCAGTGCATCTTGTCTTAGGAAAGTGATTGCTGTGACAAGGAAAGATGCTTACCTGCTTCCCAGGGTGGATGAATGCCTTTTTTTTGTTACCAAGGCCAGGTGGTTCTCAACCATAGATTTGGCCAGTGGTTAATAGGAATTGGATGTGGATCCAGTAGCCAGAGAAACAACTGCCGTCACATGATAGTTTGAAAGGATGCCTTTTGGACTGACTAAAGCACCGGCAACCTTTCAAAGATTAATGGAGAGTTTTTTGGGTTAAGTGAGCTCAGAGGCCTTATCTACCTAGATGATGTGATTGTATAGTCCAAGGACTTTGTTCCAAGGACTTTGTTATTTACCACATCTAGAATTCAAATTCCAGCATTTCAGATTGAAATTGAAACCAGAAAACATTTTTTGGGACACTTTATCACTCCAGATGGGGTAATTCCAAATCCTAAGAAGGTGGAAGATGTCTGTAAGTGTAAAAGGCCCAAAACAGTAACAGAGTTACCTTCCTCTCTGGGATTTATATGGTATTCTAGCAGATTCTTAAAGGACTTTTCATATGATGATTCCCCACTTCACCAGTTACCAAAGGCAATGAGCATAAGAGGGCAGCCCTGGGACAGTGGACTGATGATTGCACAAGGGCCACTGATCACTTAAAACATCAGTTGTCTGAGTCACCAATGTTGGTCAGACTTTTCTCAGAGTGAAGATGAAACCATGAAGTGCGTGACGCATGTCCTGAGTCAAGGCCAATGCCCAGAGACAATTTGTCCCAGTTTGCTAAATCACTGGGACAACCTTACATTGCAAAATGGCATCCTCTTCAGCTAAGAACACAATCAAATCCCATAATCAGAGAACGGTGCTACTTGTATGGGGTGGAAAAGAGTCAGACAACACCCTACCATCCATCAGGTAAAAGGGACTGTGAGAGTTTCAATAGAACCCTTATTATTCTATATCAGGGGCCAGCAAACTATGGCACCAATGTTGGGCACGTGGAGGGGTAATCACTGTCATGCAAACAACAGCGAGAGAGGAATATTTTAAAGGAAGTGCCTGCATGCCAAGCTGATGTAATGCTTCCTCATAATCTTACAGCATGTTGCTATAATGGGAAACTAAACATTAAAGTGTGACAAAACTGCTAGTCAACAGATAAGCACAGCACATGCAAAATATTAGCACATCAACAGCTGATATTGCAGCAAAATAAGGGTCCTATTATTTTGTACATTGATTAGGGAGTTATCTGGATTTCATTGTTGACGATATGACCAGATCATGGATTGTTACGTTCTACAAAAGAACATCTTGGGAGTAGCTATCATGTCAACAGGTTTGTAAACTCAAACCTGCTCGGGAGCAGGCTTAGTTAACGTAAACAGTAAAATATTGCACCTTTATAAGCAGATGCGATACTGGAAGTCTGTCCCAGCCTCTGCATTATTCTTACCAGAGCATCCTTTTGAAGCAGAGGCGATAATACATTTAGTATAATTATAGTTTTATGAATAATAATATTACAAATTGTTATATTGTAGATAATAATAGGTACAGCTAATTTTGCTTATTTAGAGGTACCACTTTAGTTGTGAGAGAGTAATCTATGGTACTTGATATTTTTTCGTAAATGGTCTGCACATATAGAGCACTTTTTTTAATCTTAGTAGTTTTCAAAGCGCTTTACACTGTGACTCATTCACCCATTCACACACACACAAACACACACACACACACACACCAATGACGGCAGAGCTGCCATGCACAGCGCTACCCTGCCATTGGGAGCAACTTGGGGTTCAGTGTCTTGCCCAAGGACACTTCGGCATGTGGAGTCATTTGGGCCAGGAATCAAACCGCCAACCCTGCGATTAGTGGCCGACCCGCTCTACCACCTGAGCCATAGCCGCCATATATAAAGTCTTATTTCACAATTTTATTCATGGATAAACTAAGGTTTTCAGTCTGCAAGACTGAAAACCTTGGTTCTTAGCACCCTCTACATCTCAACTGATGCAAATTTGTGTACATGATTTTGTTGATTTCCGGCCATGTAAGAGCACAGGCCTTTAAACAGAGCTTTTATGCCCTCACACATTTGTAAAGTTCACGAAGGCAAGTACGTTCAAATTGGAATTGAAAGTGTTATTGTAATTGCAATTGAAAATAATGTTACACATATAATGTAACAACTTTATAAGCTTTATATATATTTACAATGTTATATACATAAAAATAACAAATCTCTTAAGTGTTTATCAAGAAATAAATACATATGATTTAAATCCTATTCAGATTTTTACTAAAGTTCCAATCACTGCATTGCTGATCATGGTTTTGAATATCAATGCATGAGCCCTTTTCAAAAAACACAGGTTCGTGCAATTGTCTCAGACAATTCAATCCAGATATACTAATTGAATCCACTCATGCATTTGAAGAACAGAATTTGCTAAAGAGGAATTATGATTAATCATCTCATATGTTTTAACTGATGATCGAAGAAGTGTCCCTTGTCTGTATGTAGCCTATAGACCATAAAGAGACCATGAGACTGTCCAGACCATGTGGGTGAGTTGGTTTCCATTTAAAACAATACCATACATTCAACTAAATATACCAGTTTATTTATGCTTGGAAAACATGGCAGGCTCCCAAGGGATGTGATGCTGGGCCTGCCCGAAGTGGACCAGCCTTTAACATTTGCTGATGGGTGGGCTCGAAGCCATCATAAAAAGCTGAGAACAGGCTAATACAGAGGAATGGGGGACAATGCAGCGGAGCAGCAAAAACAGAAGCTTTTCTGCTTCCTTTGCCACAAGGGAGTGGATCCAGGTCCATGATCAGAGTATAAAGCCAGGTAATCTAAAAGATGGTTGGAAAGACTGTGTTGGCCCTATGTTGTTGTATGCCAACAAAGACCAAGCAACCCCCAGTATACGGTATGTGGTACACATAGGTTCAGGTAGGGAACGTGTCCTTCATCGTTCTGAAGATATCAAGACATTCTGATTTCCTTTCATTAATTTCTCCTCTTTATTTTAGGCTTGTATTAACATTGGAATGAAAACTTTTTATATAATGGTGTCTGGTCTTGATGGTAGTTACCAGTGTGCTTTTTTGTGACTGGTCTCGCACCCTAGTTACAGTAATTGGGAGTGGCAAAGTCTGGTT